>JAJOZX010003568.1:0-155000 GCA_023014485.1 Bathynomus jamesi | reverse complement strand
TACTGAAAACTGATTCATATTGAGCTCTCAATGTATCAGATATTTCTTTTGGATCGTCGGTTAGTTCATTATTTCCCGTCCTTAAGGGCCCAATAGCGGCGCGCGTTTTTGTTTTCCTTTTTGCATAGCTATAGAAGTATTTTGGATTTTCCTTTATTGCTTCTACCGCCTTTTCCTCTTCCCTCTCTGTATGGTCCTTAATCAGGGCTTGTATTTCCCTATCGATACCCTCCAGTTTTTCTTTTATATTTTCCTGCCATTATCTCCGCAGTTTCCTAACTTCGCCTCCACTCTCTTTCTTTTGCGGAATAGTCTTCTCTTTTGCCTTTCTAGCCAGCTCCTCTTTCCTTTTGGCTGTGATTTCGGAGCATATTTTTCTAAAATTCTCAGTGTTTTTTCCTCCAAAGTTGTTAGCATTTCTTCCGTTGTTTTATTCTCGAAAATTGTTCTCCATTCTATTTGGGCCATGTGCGATCTGATTGCTTCCCAATTTATAGTCTTCGAGTTTAAGTTAAAGGCCCCGAATTTACTTCTTTCCACAATATATGTATTGTCTTCTATATATATATATATATATATATATATATATATATATATATATATATAAAGGTGTCCCACTTATGACTATATATATATATATATATATATATATATATATATATATATATATATATATTATATATATATATATATTATATCGTCTGCCAAAAAAAAGGGTTCACTCTGAAAACAGCTATGAAATGAACATTTATTAACCAATCATAATGAAACTCATACACAGCAAACCCCTCTAAACAGTATATATGTACACCAATTTTCAGATTATTATATTCAAAATTAATGATTTAATGAGGATTGTTTATGTTCAACAAATTTTGTTGATGAACATCGCTCCAGTTTTGAATTCTGGGAGTCCACAAAGGCGGTAAAACTTTGGTAATAAAATTTTTATTCTCATTTTAGTTATAAAATACATCATAAGATTTATAAAATATAGGAAATGCCTCCATGTGATAAACTTTCAAAGGCTTTTTTCACTGATGAAAAGAGATTCACTGTGGAGCCACTTCGGGACAGT
The DNA here is from genome assembly GCA_023014485.1 of Bathynomus jamesi. Classification (NCBI taxonomy): domain Eukaryota; kingdom Metazoa; phylum Arthropoda; class Malacostraca; order Isopoda; family Cirolanidae; genus Bathynomus; species Bathynomus jamesi. Next base: position 153,922 of record JAJOZX010003568.1, on the reverse strand, counting down.
CAAAATGATAGAGTTTACTCGCACGTCTAATATGAGAATGAAATATCTGATAGCAGACTTTTTGCAACCAGAAGTCATTTCTCAGCTAGTGTCATGGTGTCAGTTGGCATATTAAAGTTAGGAAAAACATCCATTCATTTTATTGAGCCTGGTGTAAAAGTCAATGCCGAGTACTATCGAATACTCTGCTGCGAAACATGCTTCCCGAAATGCAAAATCTGGCCAATGGTGGTTATTATCTTTTTCAGCAAGACGGAGCAACGTCCCATATAGCAAGAGCAACTGTGGAATACTTAAAAAATGATGTCCCAGAATTACTTAAACCCCCAAATTGGCCACCTAACAGTCCTGACTTGAACCCTGTTGACTATGGAATCTGGGAAAATTTGGCACAGAGAGTTTACAGGAACAGGGTGAGAAATGTTGATCACTCGCGTTAGTTTCTTGTGGAGAAGTGGTAAGAGATACCACAGGAGCAGATCGATGGAACCATTGATGAATTTTGTCCAAGATTGACGAAGTGTTGAAACAGAAGGGAAACACATTGCGCAATTTTTTTAATAGGAATTCCAAAAGAGTAAAATGTTAATTTGATTTCTTTTGTAAACTTAGGATTTAAGTTCTGTTTCGAAATTCAAAATACTTTTTTTATTTTCATGGTTTTTTAATGGAGGCATTTCCTATATTTTATAAATCTTATGATGTATTTTATGACTAAAATGAGAATACAAATTTTATTACCAAAGTTTTACCGCCTTTGTGGACTCTCAGAATTCAAAACTAGAGCGATGTTCACCAACAAAATTTGTTGAACATAAACAATCCTCATTAACTCATTAATTTTTAATATAATAATCTGAAAATTTGTGTACATATATACTGTTTACATAGTTTTGCTGTGTATGAGTTTCATTATGATTGGTTATATATATATATATATTAGGGTGGTTCAAATCCATAGGGGGAAATTTCAAAATTGTCTTAGATAGTCTCCACAAGTGTGGTGTTTGTCCATTTAGTGTCCACATGGTCTGTGCAAAATTGCAGCGTGATTGGTGAATATTTAGAGGTCGCCCCACTCTGAATATATATATTATATAATGTACTTTTTCTTCCGTAGGTCCGATGGCTCAAACTCGATCAATTCCAAAAGTTTGGCTTCTAGGGATGGCAACTGGAACTTTATCCACGTCAAGGCTCCCTACATGCCTTGACGCCCTCCTCTTGGGGCAATACCACCACATCAATCAAAAGCAAACCACCTCCGACAGTCTGAACCAGGCATGCCAGAGGGTGATTGAAGTCTGGACCCGAGCGCGGGTAACTGGAGCTGTATTACAGGCCGCGGGGCATGATCTGTCTGGGATGACGTGCTCTCGGAGCTCTATTCATCGCTACAGAGAAAGTGGGCGAGAACAGGCAGCTCGAGAAGACCTAGAATCATTCTCTCTAGAAGACTCTGTCCTTCTCCATTGGGACGGAAAGCTTCTCCCCGGCATTGAAGGGAAGAAGACGAATGTGCATCGGATAGCAATCCTTATAACATTCAATGGACAGGAGAAGCTGCTTGGTGTCCCAAAGATGAAACAAGGAACTGGAGAAGCACAGGCCCAGGCATGCCTTCAAACTATGAAATTATGGAACGTGGAACAGCATGTGAGAGGTCTCGTCTTCGATACCACTGCGTCAAACACGGGTTTACATCGCAGAGCCTGTGTCAGGATTGAAGAAGCATTGGGTCACGAGCTAGTTTGGATCGGTTGTCGACATCATATACTTGAAGTCGTACTTGCTGATGTCTTTGCCTCAATATTTGGCTCAACAGGAAGTCCTGAAACAGGCCTTTTTAAGCGATTTCAAAAGGAATGGCCATCTCTCTCCCACGAAGCATTTGTCTCAGCATCGGACAGCTTGTTCGAGAACCCTCAACTCCAAGAGATGAGAAAAGAGATGCTCACTTACTTACCTAACGCTCTTCAGGCAAGCCAACCTCGTGACGACTACAAGGAGTTCCTTGAACTATCTTTGCTCTTCCTGGGGGGAAAGACTGGTGGTCAACTCTTTATCCGAGCTCCGGGTCCCATGCACCACGCGAGATGGATGGCGAAGGCGATTTATGCGCTCAAAATCTACCTCTTTCACTATCAATTCAAGCTCACAGCACGCGAAGAACGAAACGTGACTCAGCTGGCTTTATTTGTCAGTCTGATTTACGTCAAGTACTGGCATGAAGCGCCAATGGGGACACAAGCTCCTCTCAATGATCTCAAAATGCTGCATCTTCTGGAAAAATATCCACACGGAGGAGCTGCACAAGCGGCGAAGACAGCTCTAAGACGCCACCTGTGGTACTTGTCGGAGCATCTGATTGGACTGGCCTTCTTCGATAGTAGGATCGATCCTGATACCAAAAGGAGAATGGTTCAACACCTCCAACATCCCCAAAAGAATGGCTGCCCCCGACGAATCGACATGGCGGAAGCTGGTGTTGAAAATGATGTGGCATCCTTCGTCACGAAAAGGACATTGACCCTCTTTGATGCCTTGAAAGTTGGAGGTAAGGAGGAAGCGCGCCAGTTACTTCAAAAAGATCCACGGGAATGGCCAAATGACAAGAACTACAGGGAACTTAGAGATCGCGCCTTAAAGATGAAAGTCGTCAATGATGCTGCCGAGCGAGGTATTGCTCTCGCACAACGCTACAATGACACTTTGACACGAAACGAGGACCAGAAGCAGTACCTCCTACAACTCGTAGCCGCCCACCGAAAACAGATACCAATACCATCCAAGGCGACTCTGATGCAGAAGAAATGAAGATACACCCATTATCATGTCCTATTGTCTTACTGTTTTCTTTCATATTCTTTGAGAACCAAAAAAAAATTTAGTTATTCAGTTGTCTATATATTTTCCCAAATTTTCAAAAAGGGGGCAAGTGGGGCGACCCCTAAATATTAACCGAATAACGTGAAACTTTGCACAAATACTGTCCACACCAAGAGGCATAAAACCAACCTTGTGGAGAGAACTTAGTCGATGCTTTAACTTTTTGGACTACCCTAATATATATATATGGTATACAGTATGTACTTATGCCAAATTTCGGAGCAAGTGTAGTTTACGTCCCTCTGTGGCGCCTAGTGTAGTTTATGTTCCCCTACATTATCCTAGCGTAGTTTGCGTTCCCCAACTTTGTCCGCCTATACCTAATCAAATAAAACGTTAAAACTAACGAAAATATTACGACTTAACCTAACCAATCGTCAATTTATATATTATACTGTGTGTGTGTGTGTGTGTGTGTGTGTGTGTGTGTGTGTGTGTGTGTGTGTGTGTGTGTGTGTATTATATATATATATATATAAATTGACGATTGGTAAGGTTGTCGTAATATTTTCGTTAGTTTTAACGTTTTATTTGATGGATTCGTTTAAAAAGTCTCCTAAAGATCCTAGGGATCACCTGAAGATCAGGGCCCCCAGCCTCCTTTAGTTCGCTTTATAAGGCTAACTAACGAAAATATCACGACCTAACCTAACCAATCGTCAAGGGCGTACAATTGACCTAACGATTGGTTAGATTAGGTCGTGATATTTTCGTTAGTTAGCCTTATAAGGCTAACTAAAGAAGGCTGGGGGCCCTGATCTTCAGGTGATCCGATCCTAGTGTAGTTTACCCCCAACTTTGACCTAGTGTAGTTTGTGTCCCCTTTTGCGTCAGGGGGACGTAAACTACACTTGCTCCCAAATTTCTTTTCCATTTACTTTAAAAAAAAGTATTTTAATTAAGTGATTGTCTAAATTTTAAGCTCACCTTGTTTAATCCGATAAACAAACCACCATTATTGATCCATCCTGAGTTAACTCCCGTTTCATCTTCAAGAGACGTGACAATGTCTCGTGTCTTGCCAACCAATTGAATGTCAATGTCATTCAGTTTTAATTTCCAAAGTAGGCCCGCTGTATGCCACGTGGTTCCTGATAAAAGCAAGGTCTTATAAGGTACGAGTACACACGAAAATTCTAAATATACAAGGGTTGTTCAAAAAGTAAGTTTATAAAGTGTTTTCAAGAAACTGTTTTATTAAAAGACAAGTAATTATTACAGGTATTTCAACAACTTATGACTACTTTTCTACATAATCACCAAATAGATTCAAACATTTGTCGTAGCGTGGAACAAGCTTTCCGATGCCAGTCGAGTAAAATGTAGGGTCCTTAGTTTTTAACCAGTTTCGTACGGCTGCTTCTGCCTGAGGACCGGTTTGAAATTGTTTATGGAAGTCGCTTGATACAAGGTCAGGCCTATGGGGCAGGGGGGGATGATGCATGACTTTCCAGTGGAACGATTCCAAAAGTTGGCGTGTTTGATTTGTAGTGTGAGGGCGTGCATTGTCATGCAAGAACACCACACCTGCAGTAAGCAACCCGGGACGTTTTCTTCTGATAGCCATGCGGAGTCGCTGTAAAGTTTCATAATAAGAAGTGACATTTATTGTTGTCCATTTTTGCATAAATTCAACATGCAAAACGCCTTGATGGTCCTGAAAATTCGTTGCCATCACCTTACCAACTGATGGTGTAATCTTGAACTTTTTGGTTCGTGGTAACCCTGGATGTTGCCACTTTACAGTGTTGCCACATGCCTAACAAAATATTGTACTAACAACATTATTTTAATATGCATAATGCACCGGTAATTAACCTTGTAAACTTACTTTTTGAACAACCCTCGTACAAACTATATGCTTAAAAACAGGAAGGAAAATCGATGCCGGAATATATCCCTCGTGTTCGCTGTCACTGAGTTTGGTGTACAACTAATTTGCACCAAAAAGAAATAGGAAGCAGTAAAGTTTTTTTTTCACTCTTAATAAGTATTTTTTCCCTTCATCCATCATACACTAAAAACATTGGAGAGAAAATACTGATCTCTCAAAAGCAATACATTATTTACTCAATCTATGTGGTACGTGCATAGTCAAGTATCCACCCTACTTCCGTGAAAAAGTTAGCTGATGAATAATTTGAAAATACTTATGACTGATTGAAAAAATAAAAAACACTGCAATAAGTGATGAAAATAAAAGCATAAATGCAAAGCCACTAAAGCTAAGATAATCAGTATTAACAAATTTAATATGTGCGTTTGCTCAAGAATAATTAATAGATTTTTATTTGACTTACATGAAAAGTAGGCACTTCATTCGCGTAAATGAGCAAGAAAATAGTGGAAATACCCTCTTAATCTATACTGTACTATGTAGCATACTAGCAAATATGAGGCCCTCCTAGGAAAAAGTGGATAAGCGACAAAAGTAAAAACGCCAGAAAACGCAGTTAAAGTTGCACCAAATTTGAAAGTTGTCATAAATTTTTAACTTTTGAAAATATTTCGTCGAAATATCTTCAAAAGTCCAAAAGTTATGACAATTTTCAAATTGGTAGAAAATTTTACTACGTTTTCTGGCATTTTTTACTTCTGTCGCTTATCCACTTTTTCCTAGGAGGGAGTCATATATACTCCGGAAGTTATCATATTTTGGGTAAATATTAACAATGAAGTATATTCCGCTCCCCTGGAAAATAAATTAATATTTCCGGTAGACCATATTTAGCTTGTGAAGGACAGAATATCGGCAAAGAAATTTAGGAGTAAGAGGGATTACTCCAAAGTAAAAGTTTATTTGAACGTGATTTTATGAGTTCAGTCAACTAATTTATGTAGTTTCAACATGCAAAATGCAGTTACAGGAACTCTCAAATATTTGCAGTGTATGTATAATGATGTCACAATGTTCTTCCCGGCCCCTTCCCAGAATCGACCAAACTAAGATAAAATATTCCAGAGTCGAGAATTTGAATAAAACCAGACATTTAGACCTGTTTAAACTGCCAAAAATATTTACCAAAAGAAATAAAAAAAGATTCAAACAGTCAGCTATCAGCCAACCGTATTATGGCCGCACTTTGAGAAAGAAGCAGGACAACAATATAATATTAAGAGCAATAAAACAGGATTTTTCTTCAGCATTTAAAGTTTTTATTACACTGACACTGACTTAATTACCATAATAGTTCTAAAACTTTGTAACGTTTCATATATACAAACCAGCTGTAAGTTGATGCGCTTCTAGAAGAACAGTATTCGTAACGCCAAGTTTTGCCAAATTATATAATGTACTGCAGCCCAATGATCCTCCCCCAATAACAACCACATCAGCTTCTTTTGGAGTAGCTTTTGGTGGAGCTGTAGTCTTTTCCTGAAATAAAAGGGGCAACTACCATTATACACCTGTGTTGTGAAGAACTTAGAAAGCAAAATGCCATATAAATTATAAAATGGCCTAGGCTAGGTAGAAGTTAGGTGATTCTGGGATTTCACAATAATGGAATATTATAAAATAGCGTTCTATAATGATCAGCTCATAAAACAAATTGCAAGGAAAGAAAAAATATATATGTATACGTTCGAAAAACTTTGCCCGTAGCATCATAAATTGTTCTGATACTATTCCTGCATTTTGTAGTAAATAAAATAAAGGAAATATTGATTAATTGGTCATAACTCTGCGGCACACATGCAAAAATTTTTACCATGTTATTTTATTTTATTTTTTATTATTTTTGTTTTCTTTCATACGCTAAGCTTGTTACAGTTTAATGGACGGAAAAAGAATATATGTGGTGGTTTTCGGATGAAGTTAGGACTGAAAAGGTGGTTTTATTCTTAATTATAATAATTAAACCACTATGTCTGAAAAGATTAATATTTCAGAGCTTCCTTTCATAAGATTGAGCGTGTCCTCACAAATAATCTTTCACTTATATCAGATACGAATTCAAAACGAAAGGGGACCCTAAAGTACGTTCCTTCGTTCATTTTTCGATACTTTGCAGCAGGGGTGAAATCACAATAAAAAAAAATAATAGCACCCAAACCCTTACTAGAGACAGTATTCATGGAAAAATATATAACAAATACAACTGTTTCATTACACTGCCCAACACCAATTTTGCTGATTTAATTCTAACACCTGTTTTTAGGTAACTGGTGTGCTGATTTCAAAAATCACCTTAGTTTTTGCCTATCACGTCAGGTTTTCGAGCAATCAAATACGGAGATATCGCATTTTGGCAGGGTTATGCCCAATTTTTTTTCTTTTCAAAAAATAAGTTTTTACATACTCAGAATCAGCATGGAAAAGTAAACAATTGTGCAGGGAGTGAACTTTAATATACAATGGTAATATTGTCACATAAAGTGATTAAAAGTGTTTAAATAAGCAAAAAATGAATCCATGATCATGACGTCACGCTCACACCTGGGGAAATCACAGATACCCAAGATTTTAATATGTTGTACATGACCTTTAGATTTAATGCACAGATTTGCGTATTCCACAGATAAAATTTTAACAGCAAAACAGCTGTTAACAGGTCTCAAAAATCATCAATTTTGATAAGTGCCCTTCATGGATCACCCAAAATAGGCATATTGCATTGCACATTGCACGAAAACCTGATGTGATGGACAAAATCTAAGGTGATTTTTTAAATCAGCACATCATTATCATCCAGAAACAGGTCTTAGAATTAAATCACCAGCAAAAACTTTTTTTTTGTTGGGCAGTGTTATCAATGGCCTTTATTGTTCAGACTTCAGCAACTCTGTAAAAGCAACAATATTGAATTTATAAATAAAATTGTAAATGATCTGTATCAGTCAGACTTTACTGTGAAAAAATCGAGTCTGTAAATTGCCTGAATCAATACAACTTTCCCAACACATACCAATTAATGAGACACCGACACTGTTTCTTTGCCACCAAAGCTGGTATATTTATCCTTCTGTGGACCACTGAGAAATGGGCCATGGACCACAGGTTAAGAAACTATGCTTTACAGAAACGTATACATTAATATAGAGTGTCGATTAAATAATCTGTGAACGAAATGTCTTACTCGATTCTGCAGACCTATTGGCATTTCGCCTAACCTAATTTAATTTAAGCCTAATCCCCCAAAAATTTGTCGATAAAATGTTCCACCGATGGCATATTGAGACCAGATCCAGCCAATCCCTGAAATGCATATTCTGAATGTTTGTAATGCTGTAAAAAAAAAGAGATCTACCTTAATATTATCCTTGTAGGGAACACCATGTTCGGTTTTTTTGTTGCTTGATAAAGACAGACATCGAGCCGCCGGAGAGGACTTTTGCACAGCTCTGTTCACGTACCTCAATACCATGATCTGAAAAGGTAAGGGAGAATAGGTCAGAAAAAAATCGGGATTATGGTTTGAAAAGAAAAGGAAGCCATCTGCGATGCATTATCATATACTGTTGAATTTAGGATGGCTCGAGTTTATAGTGGGCGATTTTTTTTAATTGGAAATTGGCAAGGTGGCGAGAGTTTCCTTTGATTCCAATAATATGCTACAATTTCTGCTGTCGCGCTATTTTCTTTGTTCTTCATTCCTCCACAGCACATATACTATCCCTTCTATAAATGTTGACTAATTGAGTCATCAGCTACGCGTGCGGGTTGTAGTGCAGGTGGTGGTCGTGTTGCAACCGTGGCCTAGTCGCTTCGCACGGTCTTCAGCTTGCACGCACTTATTAGTCCGGTCGATATTGACGTGATTTGGGCCGAACCCCAACATTTAGTATAACAGCCATTAGTCATCATATCGCTTTGGGACAACAATGGCTCTTCCTCTTCTAGATTTTCTAACAGCCTATGCAAAAACACTGTGACCCTGTTTGTTAACGGATGCTGCGCTGCACCTCGTCTTAATGCAGACAAAGGATGCCTCAGTTTTCTCTGATGAACGAGATGACACCAGTGAAAAAACATCAGATATCGTGGAATGTCTTTCTGAAGAAGAGGAGGAGCGGAGTACGAAGAATATCAACATCGAAGATGATCAACAGTCATTACATGTAGAACGCCCCCCCACCCTTTGACAGGAAAGGTCCACTTTTGTAACCATAGTTATAATTTATGATGTAATATAATATATAACATAATTTAGTAAATAAACATTTGCATTATTTGGCATTTTTTTTAAACTTCACAAACTACTCTAAACTTAACTACTCTCAACTCCCTCCGCAGTCCGCAGTGTAGGTCGTTGCCTTTCTACAATTTCGACATTTCCCTTGGGAAGTCGCCAGCTTGGTAAAACTTTTAAGGCTATTTTAATATTGTTTGTTTTATAGAACAAGGTTAAATTTTTTTATCTATCATTAATCTTGATAACTTATCTTGATCGTCATTTCTGTTCGTAATTACCTTATTTCTTCATGTCTCTGGTCTTATTATGCATTATTTTATTATAACTTTCGCTTTGTTAACAAACATTCATTATACAGAAAAAGAAGAACACATTACTCGTGGTATACATTATTAAATAGAGCAAATGAACAGAATATATTAACGTTTATGTTCGGTTTTGTATTTAGTGGCAAGTGATGTATAATCAAAGCAATGAACACAGTAAAATAGTAAACACGATTTGAATGTAAAGAAAAAACCTACAGTACATATGACAGGAAGGTATTGCTACAAATGGGATCACCTTTGGGACCAACATTTAATGATTTTTTATAGGGTTAATATTGAAAAAGAAATAATAAATAAATTTTTAATAATTATTCTCTAATAATAAAGTATATAATGAAATAAATACGTTGACCCTTTGTTTTACTGTAAGATTAACTAATTGTTAATTACGATGCGGTATAAAGTCTAAAATTCAGTGTTGCATCCGTCTTACGTAATTCAAGTTTATTTATTTAGTTACTAATAAAATTACGTATAATTTGTAAAGAAATAAATTCATTAAAAAGTTGCAAAAGCAGATGTGCGTTGTAATTTTCAAAGATCGCTCAAATAATGAAAATATCTACGTTGCCTGACTTAGAAACTTTCCAACTGTTCTGCTAAGGAGGCGCAATTAGAGAGAAAAAGTGCATATTGCTGAGAATGGTTATCATTTCATGGTGTGCTTATTATGTGGAAATCACAAACATTCTTTTTTCCTCACTCATTCCCGTTCGTAAAACCCAAGAATATGTAAGCCTTGTTTGTAACACAATCACTAATTTAATTGTATCATCTTTAAACCAATTAAAACTTTTTAAAAATGTTAAGCTTACTTCAGATTATGACACCGATTTTTATCCTGTTTCGTTGTTATGCTATTTTACACCATCCCTTTTAACGTTCTTCAATGCACTGAATACTGCAATGCAAACTTGTTTACTGATGCAAGACTTGTATGCTGATGCATGACTTGTATGTTGATGCATGACTTGTATACTGATACAGGTCGTATCTCTGGCAATGCTAAGGCACAATCTTGGCAGTGATTTGGTTTAAATTGTAATTTAGAGAGCATTGAAATTTATCGGGGATTCTCTTGTGGAATTAAATTATATGTTTAAAACTGAAAGCAGTTGTAAATACGTTAAAACCCTTAAAATTAATAAGGAATCAAATAGTCCCTTAATCTATACCATTATTATTATTATTATTATTATTATTATTGTTATTAAAACTATAAAGGCGTGTGTGTGTGTGTGTGTGTTGTGTGTGTGTGTGTGTGTGTGTGTGTGTGTGTAACGCAAAAATCTAGTTATAACCAATAAAACAAAAATAATAAAACTGGAAAAGAATGTAAACAATAATACGAGCTATGAAAATTCACAAAAACAAATATTAATAGTGTAAAAGGATTATATACAATTATACACTATATATTTGTTAAGCCGAGGATTAGGGTCAATGTGTGTGGTGCTGGTTGGGTGGTTGTATGAGTTGAATAGGAAACGTGTCGTAGTATGAAAGTAAACTATTGTATGGAATATGGATGTATATTTTGTTCTGAGATCGAGTGCTGTAATTGAAATCTGCAAGCGTTAATTGCGTAAATTCAAGGTATGTTTAAATTTAACTCTGAAATGATAATTATATTTTATTTAATTTAGTCATAAAGCTTTGCTCGAAATATTTGACATATTTACATTAAAGTTTTCTTAAATTTTGGAAAGTATGATTTATAGGATTGTGTTAAGTTTAATTGTATATCAAAGGCGAAATGAAACGAATAGTGAAGGAGACTGTTTCAGGTATGAATTTTGTATTTTATTGTGTGAATCTTGAAAGTAACATTTGTAATTCATTTGGTTTGTTCTTAAATAACTTTAACAACTAGCTGATGTGCCCGTCCATGACGGGCATGTTCTACCAATAGACTATTTGTAAAAAGCTCCATGACGACGTCAAGGTTGTCAACATAAATGGAGGTGCTTATGTAGGTATACTGTTTGTGTCCAATTTAACAGCGTCCTTCACAATTAAATAGCTTATTTCTGCAGTGCCGGATTTAAGGGTGGGCAACATGGACGCTCGCCCAGGGCCCCCACAAAGTACCTTAAACTTTTTTGTCTTATCGACATAAAAAAAACACTGCGAAGAAATGTTTTGGTTTCTTTCAGTATCCACATAAAATTTATTGCTTAATCTAAATTAATTTTGCATAAAAATATCAACAAATTTATGGTTTTGTATAATTCGTCTCAATATCTTCGGAAAATAATTCATATTTCTAAATAATGCTGCAAAAATAAGTCGCTAAAATATCGCTTGGAATTTCATAAAGGGCCAAAGACTTTTGCACTGTAACTGCAAGCTGACTAGCAATAACTGCACCCATCAATTCCAACCTTGGAATAGAAAGCCTTTTCAAAGGTGCTACTCTGCTCTTTGCAGCAACCAACCTGCAACTTACTTCCTCTTTGAATGTGCCTCTTATATAAATACAAGTTGCATAGGCTTCCTCACTTGCATCACAAAAGATGTGCAGCTCCAAATTGTCTGGACTATTGTTTAACTCTGCAAAGTACCATCTTGGGATTTCAATGTCTCCAAGATGTTCCAATTCTTTGAACCAATATTTTCACCTTACCACCATATGATCAGATAACTCTTGATCCCAACCAAGTCCAATTTCCCAGAGGCTCTGAAACCAAATTTTTTACTTTATCACAAATGAAGCCAGGAATCCAAGAGGATCAAAGACCTTTGAAGCCAAACTAAGAGCTGTACGTTTTGTCCACCTTGTCTCATTCTCAGCCAGCTCTACTAAAGATTTCCCATTGAAGATAAACAAATCCTCTCCTTGCTGCCAAACAATGCCTAGCACCTTTGTGTCTATTGCCCACAACTCCTTAATACCAGAATCCTCAATACTTTCTGCTGCATCAGGTACTACACAGGACTGACTCATAAACTCTTGTAATTGAGAATGATTGGTCTGCCATTTTCTAAGCTCCATGCCAGCCTCCCTCATTATAGCTCTAGCCTCCATGAATATCTGTTTAGCCATTTCTGTATTATCCACGGAACACAGCAAATCATCAACATAAAAATTTTTCCTTATGTGTTCAATAGTGTTAGGATAGACTTCAGAATATTTCTTAAAATGGTACTGCATAGTAGCTGCCAACAGAAATGGACTAGAGCTGAGGCCAAACAACACTGACTTCATTCTATATGCTTGAACCTTAGGTTCATTTTCCAACAAGTCTTTCGTATCCACCCACAGATACCTTACTGCATCTCTGTCCTCTGGTTTTAACTTTATCCGCAAAAAGGCTTGCTTCACATCTGCAGTCAATGCTACTCTACCAAACCTGAATCTCAGTAACAAGGAAAATAAATCTGCATTTAAATTTGGCCCAGCATCCAAACAGTCATTCAAGGACACACCACCTTTGTCCTTGGCTGAGCCATCAAAAACTACCCTCAGTTTGGTGGTAGTTTTGTCTCGCCGTACCACTGCATGGTGTGGCAGATAATGTGCCTCCTGGCTCACCAGCTCACCTTGCACCCTTTCAGCATAGCCCTCCTTACATAGCTTAGGATGGCCTCATTGTATTCAATTAACAACTCCTCATTTTTTCTTAGCCTGTCAATGAAGTCTCCAACCTCCTATTAGCTAGCTGAAGGTTTGAACTGGGTTTGCAAGAATCCTTCCAAGGGAGGCCAACTTCATAGCAACCATCTCTAAACCCAATCCCTTTTTCAAATTGCTCTAAAACATCACTGTTCACTGTACTCGCCTGCTTCTCCTGTTTGTCCTTTATGCCAATGGATTCAAGTTCCCAAAAGGCTTTCAAATGCCTTTCCAAACCATGGCTGTTCTCCTCAATCTTAACAAAAAGAGCTTTAACCTCCATTTCATTGCAATAGCTACCATGTAGCATCCAGCCTAGCTTACTTTCAATAGCTACTACGGACCTCGAGATGTGCGGACAATATTACCAGTGATGAAGTCCCAATAATAGTCAGCTCCAATCAAAAGACTAATATCTTCTGTTCCTTCAAACTTATTATTGCCCAAATTAATTCCTTTAACTTGCAATTCTTGGACACATGCCATATCTAAACAAGTAGTGACTGGAGCACAAAGTTCCTCAATCTCTACAGCTTGGACCTTGATAGTGGGACTTTGTGGTAACAACCCCTTAACCAGAACTTCTACCTTCTTAACTTTGGTTCGGTTTTGAACGGAACCCCCAAACCCAGAAATTCTTAAATTTTCCCTCTTAAGTTCTTTAAACTTCAATTTTCTGGAAATTCTGGTCTTAATAAAGCTACACTGGCTACCACTATCAAACAACACTCTTACAGTAGCTTCTCCATCATTCCCAATTAATAATGCTGCAGCTGTTTGCAATAATCCCCCTTTACTTTTACTCCCTTTCATAGCAGTGGCATGTGCCACTGATGTCTCTACTTCTGGGGTAGGCCTACTAGGAGTGTTTTCACACAATAATGGCTGATGCCGGCCATGGCATTTTTTGCACAAAATTTTAAACTTACAAAACCTTGCTCTGTGACCTTTCAAAAAACATTTAAAACATGCTGTGGACTTAGTTACCCTGTCCTTTCTCTCCTCAAAAGGTAAAGCCTCAGCCACCTCACATTTATATGACTTGTGGTTGCCTTCGCAAAATATGCATTCCTTGATTCCCTTTAATTTATTCTCAGAGGATGCATGTAGAGCTGACACTGTACCTGGGCTATTCCTTTTTGTAGAAACTTTGGTGCTGTGCCTGCCTTTGTCCCCTTGTTTAACATCCCACTGTGCAAACTCAATTCCCTCTCGTCTTGCTAATTCTGTGCCTAAAAGACTTAACATCTGCTGAAGGGGGATGTACACATGTTCTGTAGAGTGTCCCCTACTTAATTCAAGCAAAATTGAGCTAGGCAATTTAGACTCCAGTATAGTGACCAACATTATACCATACCTTTCCATTCCTACACCCAAGTTGTCCAGGGACCTAGTTCTAACTTCAAATTCATCATATAACTGCCGTAACTCCTTGACACTATTGGGATTATTAACAGGAGGTATAGCTAAAAGTTCGCGGAGGTGGCTTTTAATTAAGATCTCTGGCTTACCAAACCGTTTCTTTAATATATCCCAAGCCACATTATAATTAGCCTCTGTTAATGCTAATCCTGCTATTGTCTTTGCTGCCTCCCCTTCCAAGAGGGACTGCAAATAATTAAACTTCTCCACCGCACTTAACACTTGACTAGAATGAACTGCTGATTGAAAACTGTCTGCCCATCCTTGCCATTCCTGAATACTCCCAGAAAATGTTTTGAGTACAAGCCTCGGTAATTGAACTGCAGATCTGTTAACCTTAACTTCACAAACACCATTTGTTGAGGTTGTGTTTCATTATTAGACCTGGTCTCTAACTGTACTGAGCTGCTAAACTCTTTTGCTCTGTGGCATACTTTAATTATCATCAATAATCTCTTCAAAGTAAATTATGTTATTTTCTATTTCATCCTCTTCTATAAGAGCCTCAATTTTAACATTTACTTCGCTTAGAGCAACCTTTTTAGTTTCTAATATGGAAAGCTGCGCAGTCACTAAGCTTAAATCCTCTTGCTCTATGGCAGAATCTATAGTGGCAATGACCTTTGTAATTAGACCTTTGTAGGCGCTTCTCCTTTTTTTAAACTTGTTCAATTCAGCTGCACTCATCTTCAATGCAAACAACAATTGGGCTCAATGCCAAATAAGCTGAATTGGCAAAAATACTTAACCAAACTGATCAAACTCAAATTTTGCTTTTTTCAAATAAACTGAATTGCTGGTGGGGTACTGACCAACCACCAGTATGGAATACCAAATTTTCCACCCAAGTAACTGGCGCACTGAAGTCTGCAACCTTCGCCTACGAATAATAAACCAAAATTAACCAAACCGGTAAAAATGTAGGCCCAAAACAACGACAGACGATGGCCAAGTTTCGCAATTGGGCGACCAAACTTTCTACCCTGGGACCTTAACTCAATTATGCTCAACCCGTCTAGGCCTAACTTGGGCTACAATTTGCACAATCAGAACTTTGCCGAAAAATAGTCACTGACTCAGTCTTGGGCTAGAATCCGGTTCGAAGGACCATGTTATTTTTATTTTTTATTGGTTATTGGGTTCAGAATCCCAGCTGAGCCGTGAACGGCCAAGCTCTGAAGGGCCAGTTAACCTACAGCCCAAGTTAAGCTAGACTAAAAACTTACGGACTTGGAGGTCCTATTAGGTCCTACCTCAGGGTTGCTGACTCGATGTGGGCCTACCTTAGGCCTCAGTTGCATGAAATTAAGATATAAAACAAAAGGGGCACTATTTATGGTCTTCTTTCTAAACCTTGCAACAACAACACAACCTGCACTATTGCACGATGCAACAATCTTGTATCTAAACAATCAAACTGAATTGCAAGAGAGCTCTCTATAAGACCACACCCTGTAAGTGCCGCATTCCACAAACGAGTAGGAAGGACGCGCAGCGCCCCAAAAAAATGATGCCACAAGAGTGCCCAAACAATGATGCCACAAGAACCCAAAAATGCTAGCTCTAAATTAAGTGAAATTTTCACTAACCTTACAATTATGAGATGGATATATATATACACCTTAACTTAATATATACAAGCAATGCTGCAATGCTGCATCAATCAGCTTAGTCATCATATCGCCTTGGGACAACAATGGCTCTTCCTCTTCTAGATTTTCTAACAGTGTCTCCAAGATTCTGATACACTGTGAATTCCTCGAGCTTGTCTCATCTAGACGAACCTAGCCGAGTACGCCTGGTTAATCCCCAGGCATCTTCCTACGCTCCCATCTTTTTTTACCGCTTTCTCTCCTCTGCTTCCTTATTTCTCCTCTCTCTCATTTCTCTTCGTTTTTTGGGTTTGTACGGAATCGATCCCTCATCCCACCCCACCCAGATCGTATTGTAACTGATTTCTTTGTGGAAGAATGAGAATGGGTTAAAATCCAGATGGTGAATGTTGCACGAGATGCTTTCTATATAAGCAAATTATGCTTCTTAAATTGAAACTAAAAAGATTAATCATTTGGTTGATTCATTTAACGGTCGTTGCTCACGAAAGGTTGCTGAAACGGAAACCTGAAATTGGAGAGTGTCACTTTGATAAGTAGCATTTTACGTTTCTGAAGACAGAATTTATTTCATTCTAATAGGATTGGATTTATAGAGACAATGTATAAATAAGCGTCTTCTTGGAGGCACATTTGTGTTATTGTGATAGATTTTGTGGTTTATGGGTACAATAATGGTAGTTCTTGTTGCACCGCAACTGGATTTGTCATAAATTTCAAATTACTTTGCGATGTTGTTTTCAATGGTCTATATCGGTGATTCTTAACCGGGGCCATACAGCCCCCCTGGGGCGATCTACAAATCTTGTGGGGCATTCGGAACTTTGAGGGTAAATGGGGGAGCATTCGGAATTTTCGGAGACCAAAAATCCGTTTTCCCATAATTTACTTTTATGATAATCAAGACTGTTTATTCATCCATTATACTATTTTTGTCCAAAAATTACATAATCTGAAATTAAAATTTCAGTGTAGGCTTTCCCTCAGAATACCTAAAAATTTTCTTATAAGGCTATAAGCGAAAATCCAAGCAATGATTTTTATTTTAAAACTAGATAAAATGCATTTATAGTTAGGAATATATGCTTTTTTTTATAATTTTAGTGATATTGTATGTCTGGCAATGCCGTCCCATATTCTTTCTCACATCATAGTGACCACGAGAGTTAAATTTTTTGTCTTAGTCTCCCGTTAAGTGAGATTAGTATCCTAGTAACTAGCACTAAATTAGCAGCTAGTTTATTTCGATCGGTATCGCCACGTGAAATCCAGTAGTCTTATGAGGAAAGTTTAATTCAATAGTGGCTTGGGGAGAGGGGGCAGTATTGGATAAAAGGTTAAGAACGTAAACAAATAAAGGAATATAGAAAATAGGTTTATTAATCATTTTTGTACATCACAAGAAAGAATTCAAATGCGGAGTTTCCCCATTCTCTAATGTTATGAAAAAATAAATATCATTTGCCATTAAAAAAATATTTTATATTCAACACTTATTTATGATTTTCTTCATGAAAATGTTTTCCTCTGAATGGAAATTAAATAGTTATTCGTATTTGTAAAGAAATGTTGGAGTATTTTTTTTATTAGTAACGAATAAAGCCGTTTTTTATATTAATTACATAAAAGGATGTTTGCATTATTTAAATATATACGCCTTTCGAAAATTTAGAATATATATACGTCTGATGAAAATTTAGAATTTATTCGTGAAGTTCACTTGTACAAATTAAGAAGGCCCTCCAACTAACATTTATCTTCAACCAACAAATTAACGATAAAGGAACAGCTGAAACCTAAAATTCGATAAACAAATAATTTCGATGTTAACGAAAGTAATTTCGTCTGTTTTGATCCAAGAAAAAACAAACTCTATATACACTGTAGGTTGTATCAGTGAAATTTTTGTTTTTCATGGGGATGTGAGTTAATATATCAGGCCTACTTCTAACATGTTAACTAGGTGGGCAGTTGCTCACGTACAGAAAGATTTCACCCACCTACTAAAATAAAATAAGAGCATTTTGCCCAAATGATGTTTATTTCTAAGTGTTTGAAATGCCTACCTAATTATTAAAATATTATCTAATTTGGGGCCTCGTGTAGATATTTTCCTATAAATATTTATGCCTATAGATAAGAGATATGTATAGGTAAGGTGAGCAGACGTACTAATTTGGTCACTACAGTACTGGCTTTGAGACAGAAAACAATGTACTGACTGATTTTTTGATTTATACTGATTTTCTACTGTCAGACTAACGATTTCGTCTGTCTAAAGTTATCGATAATAACTGCACACATTCACAGAAAATGAAAGCTTTCGTTTCATGCCAATAGGTGGCGGTTGCGGCCATTGTTTTTGTTTAGATAAAGTTTAAAGTGGGTGACACTATGAGACCCTGAAAGTGAGAGGTAGGTTTTGCTTGTCTTCAATTTTTATTACTTGAGTCTTAATGTGATTCTGTATATATGCATCAACATATACATTTGATGCGAGTTATTTGTAATCAAATACAATACAAAAAATAACTCTTTTAACCTACCCACTGAGATTGTGTTAGAAGTACAGGGTGTCCCAGAATTAACTATCTATTTCAATGAAATCGGACAAATTTTTTAAAAACACACTCTTATTTATGTTTATCATGTTTAATATGTGTTAAAAATGTATAAATTTCTAAATTTTTTTCATAATTTTATTTTCATAATTTTTTCATAGTTTTTCATAGTTTTATTTTCATTCTCTTTCAGAACCCTATTAATAATGAATACACAAGAACGCATCTTTGTTGTAACATCCCGTATCAAAGGAATGCAATGTAATGAAATCAGAGAAAAATTTACAAGAAGATTCCACAGAACCGGTCCTACAGACAACGCGATTCGTGAACTTGTGAACAAATTTAAAAGAACTGGATCCGTACACGACGAGGTGGGAAGAGGACGCCCAAGGACAGCACGTAACAGTACCGAACAGGTACGACAATTGTTTGAGGATGAACCAACAACTTCGGTTAGGGAGGCCGGTCGAAGACTCAACATATCCAAGACAACAGTTCATAGAATCTTGCGTTCGACACTGATGAAAAAGGCTTTGATACGGGATGTTACAACAAAGATGCGTTCTTGTGTATTCATTATTAATAGGGTTCTGAAAGAGAATGAAAATAAAACTATGAAAAAATTATGAAAATAAAATTATGAAAAAAATTTAGAAATTTATACATTTTTAACACATATTAAACACGATAAACATAAATAAAAGTGTGTTTTTAAAAAATTTGTCCGATTTCATTGAAATAGATAGTTAATTCT
The DNA here is from genome assembly GCA_023014485.1 of Bathynomus jamesi. NCBI lineage: Eukaryota > Metazoa > Arthropoda > Malacostraca > Isopoda > Cirolanidae > Bathynomus > Bathynomus jamesi. Next base: position 134,601 of record JAJOZX010003568.1, on the reverse strand, counting down.
GGGACACCCTGTACAGTGTAGGCCTATAATATATTACAGACAAAATAAAAACTTAGATAATAATATACACAGGCAATATTTGGTTAATTTTAATTGTACTAAAGTCAAGCAAAAAATTCTGACTAGTAAATTTTTTTTTACTAAAGTTGCTCCATCTTATTAATAATTGCGTTCATGTGAACTAACCAAATGGATGTTATGCAAATATTCTCAATTACGATAAATTGATTTCGGAGAATGAGGCCAGGATAACTAATGACTTTACTTGAAGCAGAAAGTCGAAATCGTGTACTTTTGATAAATCTCTGCATTAACTAATTGGGGCTTTATTCCCCGGAGTCAAATGATACTTTTGAATTGGAGAATGTACGTTCAAAACGGTAGTATAAAGTAGGTATGCCCCGAATAAAAAATCCAAATTTTACCTTTTAACTAGAAAGTATATTGATATTTTAGAGTTAAAAAATAACTTGACAAATATACTGGCCACAATCCAATAAAGAATTTGAATTTAAATCATAAAATTCACTAAATGGCTACTAAAACCAACGGAATAGCAAAGTCAGATGAATACATCATTTGATATCCTATGGAAAACAAAGTAATATGATTGTTTGAGCAAGAACTGCAAGAAAGGCATGATAAAGAATAAATATCAATAAAAGTGAAGTTAATAATAAAGAGAAACTTTGGTTACTCAAAGAACAATCGTAGTCAGTTATCCTCCTTTTCAAAATCAAGTGGAAAATGTGAAATGACAAATGGAAATGAAATTTTGATGAGTGTATTTCAAAGTGAGGTCTCTGAACTTCAACTACTGCAAACTGTATAGGATTCTAATTATAATTATAAGTAATATAAAATAGATTAAATATAACCAACGAGGGTATCCAATAAGCCGACTTCCAGATTAAATCATGATGGTGCAACGTGACTGCTTACCATGTTTATACTAAAGTACAACGTAATAATTAACGACAATTACGAAATAACTTTGTTCATTTTAGTGACCTCTTTCTCGTCATAAAATCCCTTAATGCGTAGGTTTTTGGGATCAAATGGGGGTTTAAGATGCACCGTAATTGGATGTCTTTCTCCCATTACATCAACTTCCCAATCACCACTGCTTAAAAATTCTTTATTTATTGCACTACCACAAGGCCTTCTCACGTACCCACGAACTAAACTAGTGTCTAAATAAAATGCGTATTCGGCTCGACGAGCAAATCCTACTGGTTCCCCATTTCGTAGAATTCCTTCCAATCCAATTACAGGGACAGACGAATTATTTAAAGTAAATGTAACGAGCTTTTTTCTTGGTTTTTCTTTCTTCTGTTTTACGAGGACTGCTCTTCCTAAGAATGGTATGGAAGTTTTGAGTTTGCAAGCGAAGTCGAGCCCTGCCTCAAGAGGTGTATCATCCGGACGAATATCAGCATGCCACAGTACATAACCTTTCTCGCAAGAGAGACTATCCAGAGCACGATAACCACCGTTGACCAACTTGAATTTCTTACCAGCTGAATGCAAAGCCTTATAGATTGGAACTGCAGCTTCAGAAGGGACGTGGAACTCCCATCCTGTAAAATATAAAGTCTGGGAATGGGTTCAATTTCAAACTATACCACAGAAATGTTTTATTCTCTTCAATTTAAACTTGGATATAAACTTTTCACGCTCATCAGTGAGAAATAAAAAATAGAAATAACAGTTATTGGTAATAATATTTCATATTTTTAATTTTATCATGATCTTACCCATTTCTCCTACAAAAGACAGTCGTATTGCTCTAACTCTTTGTCCGGCTATGTTAATAATTTTGTGAGTGGAAAATGGGAATGCTTCATTGCTGAGGTCAATGTCGGTGAGTTGTTGAAGAATCTCTCTACTACTTGGTCCCTGCAACGACAAAACTCCCATCCTGTCTGTGCAGTCGATTAGATCCACATTCCATCCGTTCTTTCTGCATTCTTTAATGACATGGGCCTTATTTTGCAAGGTAGCACCACCCCCTATTGCTAAGTAGAATCCTTTGTTTTCAAATGACGGTTCCCAAGTGCAAGTTTCCGATCCATCTACAATACTCTGAAGATTAAAAAGATGATTGAAATAAAGGGTGATCCAGAGAAATGGGACCCAAAAGAAACCCCTGTAACTCTTAAAGTATAAGTCCTTTTATAAAATCATACGCATCATTCGAAAGAGGATAGTTACAAGTTTGTACAGGATTGTATAGGTTTTGACAATACAAGACAAGATAAGATACAAAACAAAATAAAAGTGTTAGTTAAAACTAACCCTTCAAGATGACTGCATGGACTGTGGAACAGCTGCGTTTCATAACTGAGCAATATTATGAGCATGGAAGAAGTGTAGTTTCAGCTCAAAGATCTTTCAAGACAAATTTTCAGATGTCAAAATCACCTTCTAAGAAAGTAATCCGTCGGTGTGTCAGAAACTTTTCCCTAACTGGCAGCATTGGAAAAAGAAAACCAACTGGAAGAGTGCGCACAGCAAGGATAGACGAGATCATTAACAGAACTCATGAAATTGTACAGGATAATCCTAACATAAGCATCAGACGTACTTCTCAGCTGTTAGGAGTTGGATATGGAACAACACACCGTATATTCAAGCAAAATTTAATGCTCTTTCCATATAAAATTCAAACTGCAACAACTAAACGATGGAGATTTCGCACGAAGACGACAATTCTGTCAATGGATCCAACAGAAGGTAAATGACACCACCAATTTTCTAGCAACTTTGATTATGTCAGACGAAGCCCATTTTCACTTGAATGGAACTGTAAACAAACAAAATTGTCGTTTCTGGGCAACAGAAAATCCATTGAATATTACCGAAGTCCCGTTGCATAGTCAGCGTGTAACTGTTTGGTGTGGTCTTACTGCATCTCAGATCATAGGGCCGTACTTTTTCGAGGATTCCACTGGAAACACGGTCACTGTAAATGGTGATCGCTACGAAAAAATGTTGACCGATTTCCTTATTCCTAAATTAAGAGATCTTTGTCTAGAAAACCACTGGTTCCAACAAGACGGATCTACCTGCCATACCACGAGGAACTGCATGGCAGTTTTGCGTCAAACGTTTCCAGGCGAGTTAATCTCAAGATTTGGAGACGTTGAATGGCCCGCAAGGTCTCCGGATTTTTCTCCCTTAGATTATTATCTCTGGGGATATTTAAAGAGTAGGGTCTACAGAAATAACCCAACGACCTTGCAAGAATTGAAGGCCGCCATCACAAATGAGATACAGGCCATACCTCCGCACACTCTTGCAAAAGTGATGCAGAACTTACAAGCGAGAACACTGGAATGCTTGGCAACTAATGGAGCACATTTGAAAGGAGTCATTTTTAAAAAATAAATATTTCATAATAAACTTGTAACTCTACTCTTTCGAATGATATATAGTTTTTATGAAAGGAATTAAATATTAAGAATATTTGGCTTTTTTTATGGGTCCCATTTATCTGGATCACCCAGTATATAAGTTGCAACACTGTTAAATAAATCTTTTGATGATGGTTCGAGTAAAGTAATTCGTAATTCCGATCCATCTATAATGCTCTGAAGATTAAAAAGATGATTGGAATATGTAAGTTGCAACACTATTGAATTAATCATTTTGTTACTGGTTCCAGACAACAACAGTCCGTTTTGCCAAATTATTAATACAATTTAATATATGAATAATTTAAAAAGTGAATGAAATGTGAGGATGTTGAAGAATCTTAAAATTATTAAATTCCAAAGTTCGAGAAAACGGCAGTTTCAAATTCATTACCACTGTTAGATCAGCTTCAGTTCCTCCTTGTTCATTTGCCATGCATGTGTATACGACATTCCCTGTGTCTTTCTGCATATTGGCTGTAAATAACCAATCTGCGGCTTTTTGGGCGTCAGGACCGGTTATGAAAATTTGTCCAAAATACGACATGTCGAACAACGCTGCTCTCGACCTCGTTGCGAAGCATTCTTCACGGATCTATTTTATGTAAACATTTCTTAGTATGTCTTTGAAGCAGGTCTCAGCTACCATCGTAGATATGTTTAATCACATTGATATTAAACTATCTCTGAATTTATAACATGTCAATAAGCGACAATGCGAATCTAATAAAAAAAGATGAACAAGTTACAAGGTCATGATGAGGAGGAAAATCGAAGGTGTAGTCCGCTGTCAACGCCGTTTTGTATCGCGCGTCTGCATCAAGTGGATAATCGTACGCTCCATACCAGTCGTAGGGTTGCGTTGGCGTTGGAGACGTATTGAACCATCCAGGCCTTTCCCATCCGTGGCGTTCTTGAAAGACGCAGCCCTCTTCTTCTAAGACCTGTTATATTAAATATGAGACGTTATACGCAAAGTACCCCTTCAGATTTCAAATCACGAAAGTTAATTCTGACACGGGACTTACTGTTTTCTGCTCTTTCTCATGATAAACATTCAAATAAGCACTGAAACTGAATCATTTTGCTTCCTGTTTTCTAAATAATAAATTTTAGTACATAAATTATGTTAATGTATCCCAGATTTAAATCTTTAAAGAGACTTTTTATTATGTATTAAGTCCGTTTTCTAAGGAAACAAATGAATAGCACTCGCCATCCTTTCTAATTATTTTATATGTAACGAGAAAGTATGGAACCTTTTACAAAGTTTTAAAATAGCGCAAAATGCATTTATAATACTTACATCGTGTAAAGGAATTTTCTTTTGACCTCTGCTTGCTAAAGGCTCGTCGTGAGGGAATACAATGGAATAATTCTTCGCGTAAGCTTCGTGTGACCTGGAAACAACCCAGTCTTTGACTGTGTTTAAGGACGGATGAAACCGGCGAATATCGTAACCAAACATGTCAAGTTCGGGACGTCCTTTGGCCACCCAGTGAGCCATTTGGTTACCGCATCCGCCCCCAAGCATCATTCCGGCGCTGTTGAAACCGCAACAGTGATAAAACCCATTCACATTGGGATCTTCTCCTGTAGGCGGAAAATTCAAATTTGAAAAACGTGCGTTTATTAAGGAAAAAGAAAATGTTTCTTCAAAAGAGTGAACATTCTCGTGATCATTTAAACTTTTCATTACTATGCAATAAATTTATCTTTGTAAGTCATTTCATGTTTTCTGACACAGCGCCATTAAAATTAGCGAAATGGATTTCCTTTCACTTAAATTTTATCCCAGAACACATGTATGACATACCCATGATAGGCTTATGGTCAGGAGTAAAAGACTCCGGGCCACAAACGGTTGATTTTATGCCAGTTTTTTCAAGGCAAGGTATTCGGTTCACGGCTCCCTCGATGTGCGCGCCGAACACATTCCAGTCAAGATCAAATAATCCAAAGGAAAAGTCTTTTTCCACCTGTAAAACATAGTTTTTTATATAAATAAGCATAAACTCTTCATGTTAGGACTCGAGACCGGACTCGAGACCGGTCTCGAGACCTTTTTTGCTGGTCTCGGTCTCGGGTGCTTAGGTCTCGGTCTAGGTCATGGTGGTCTCGACTACATCACTGCTGAGAATGTTGATATTCCTCAAGTGTAACGAACACTTATATTGTCTTAAGTTGGCAGTTAACTGCTGAAAAATGTCACAAACTATGAATTTGTGAATAAATTATGAGTAAATTTTGCAATTGTCACTTGATAACCTCTTTAGAATCTTCATTCCTGAATGTGAAATACAGAGCTTACGAATTAGGCATTACACAATATTGAATACATGCAAAACTGCATATGGTCTCGGTCTCGAGACCGATCGCGACCTTTTTTCTGGTCTCGGTCTCGGGTGCTTAGGTCTCGGTCATGTTGGTCTCGATTGCATCTCCGGTGGACACCCTGTACATCTAAGCAAAAATATTTTGATCACAAACGCTTCGACAACTGACAACCATCCTAACCAAAGGCAAAATAATAAAACACACTTGTATTTATACAGTATGTACATAAATAAGAAAAAGCTGTAAGTGTGATTGTGAAAAACATTTATTTCAACGTGGCAGTGCGATGGCCAATGATTATGAAGGGTGCACTCCTTCAAGAACTATCATTAGACAGTTTGACCGAGTGTATCTTTCAATTCTCTCAAAACTTCAAACCTACTTTTTCCTCATCCTCCTGTAAAATATATAATGAATGAATTTTATTTGCGCGTAGTACTACTTACTGCTTTCCTGTTCATTAACTTCCACATTTGTCAGTATTTGCATACGTGGAATAAACTTGCCTCATCTAAAATGATTGGATTCACTTCATAACCCCCGATGGACAAAGCGTCTCCTTGAAGGCGTAAATAAATGGAGGCATCGTGGTCTCTCACATTGGGCATGTTCTGTATGCCCGGAATCTTCTCCGTGACCACGTAAGCGTGTTTCATGGGTACGAGAGGAATGGTGACTCCAACCATGTTGCTGATGTAATTGCCCCAACATCCTGAATTAATTAATAGGTTGTAAATATTTGCTGTAGTAGTGAAAGAAATTTTTATAGTATCAAAATGCCGGCAATGTATTTTAGTATTTGCCTTATTTAAACAGATACGCATGACATTTAATATACAGGGTGAGCCGAAGTGAGTTCAACGAAACTCGCTTCGATAAAGCGACTTATGGCCCACCCTGTATATAGCTTTACGTACAATAGTTATAAACTTCAAATTTAGCCTAATAACGTATTTTGTGTACGCTCCGTTTAATTCCCATTTACGAATCTCGATTTATCCATAAATTGTGGTCGACCCAAAACTTCACCCAAAAGCGCTGCATGAAGTGTTAAATGGTTAAGGGTGTGTTTGGATATTTCGGACTTTACATGTAGATAAGACATGGTACACTAAATTCACTTGTATATCATGGTATACTATAAAGAAAGTAAAGTTAGGAGGCGAGTATGAGGATTATGGTATGTGGGGTAAACTACTGTTGTTGGACCGTATGTATATATGTATATGGGATGAATTTCACAATTAAACACGTGAAATGAATGAATGATGCAAACCCACAAGGAAAAAGAAAAATGATTCCAAGGCCTTTCGTGTATTCAGAAGTACAGCTCGTCAGGGAATGAGGTGACGAGGTGTACTTCTGAATACACGAAAGGCCTTGGAATCATTTTTCTTTTTCCTTGTGGGTCTCCATCATATATATATATATATATATATATATATATAATTAGGGTGGCCTCTGGTGAAAATCTTTTTTCTGAATTTTTAATATCAAACCCCCAAAGCTGTTCCGTATGATGTACAATAAAAACCACATGTGAAAAATTTCTTTCGAATCCAGTAATATTTAGAGGTCGCTCAATGGTATCGAAGTTACACATAATAGCATTTATAGCAGATATGTATTGCTAGCACTGCCAAACTTGTAGCGACCTTTCGCTGTTTATTTTCAATCAAATCGCTAGCATCCAACAGGTCCCCCACACTCGATGGTGAGTATTAGCCACTAAAAGGCGGGTGTCTCATGGTTGCCAGCCACTCATTGTCGCTTGGTCAGCGTCGACTTCCGGCAATCAGGGTACGGGCGGCAGTGATTCGAGACAACTTGCAAAAGGATCTGCAGCTGGTCTTCATCTTTCGTTAAGTGCCGGTCCCGGTTGTACTCCTGGATCAGCGCCACTCCACGTTCAGCATTGTCGTTAACGACCTTCAGGTTGTGAACGACCTTCATGGCCTTCTTGAAGTCGTCGCGAGTCTCCTGGGCCTGCGGGTCCTCTTCAATAAGCTCCGTCGAGAGTATTGGTATTCTTGATAAGCAAGTCGTCCTATCTCTGGAGTAAGCGCTTGAAGAGAAGGAACGCTGGGCCAGACGTTCTGCCGCGGCAGGTCGTGAACACGGCCCCGAAGATGAGCTCGAGGTTATGGTGGCGGCAGGCAGAATGCAGTAGGACCCTCTCCAGCTTCTGTTTGATGAAAACGCATACCCGTGAGTGGCAGCCAGTGTTGGAGGAAGTAGTGTCAAGCACCAAACCAACCACTCGCTCCCGCCTACCCCAATCCTTCAATGCCGTTACGACCGCCTTCGCGTTATCTTTCCCGGACCCACTTGTCTTCGCGACCTAGAGGAGTTGACTGATGCCAACGCCCGACACAAGCACAGGAAGGCGGTCGACGTGGTTCTTCCCCGTCAGGTCGTACAACAACTTGCTATCTCAATGGCCTAAAAGCAGCACATCGACGGTGAATTCCTCCCCCAGAGTGCTGGCGAAAAATCGACGGTAGCGTTAGCGATGGCGATGGATTGAAGAACGGTTAATGTTTAGGTCTTCATCGTTGTGTTCGAGACTCCGCGTCGTCTCTACGATGATGTAGGTCTTCTTCATGTCGGTTGTTTTCGTGCGATCCAATGCGACTGTGAAGGAAGGTGACAGCGCGTTCAGGACCTTTTGGTGGGAAAAGACTCTCCAGTCGCTCGTTGGGGTAGGGCTAGTCCATCCTCGTCAAAGCTGGTGCTGGAGTAGGCCAACACTACAGTTGATGATACCGCCTCTCGATAAGCCTGAGAACGGCAACGCCTGTTTCCGCCATTTCTTTTCGAATCGCGGTACATGACTCCTTGTCGGCGAGGGAAGTATCACCTGGCCCCATTTACCCTCTGCGCCCCGGCTCCCACTGTGCAAGGAGGAAATCTCGGTCCTCTGAATTGGTGACGAGAGTGAGGGCGGCAGCGTTGGGCAACATCGAAGAAGTCCTTATCCTTACTCTCCATGAATTTCTTCTTTGCCTCCCGCGTCGCCGTCTTCCTGCTCTTGTTCTTCTTGAGGCTCATCCACTCCTTGTAAAGTTTCTCGAGTTTCGTAATATAGTGGTCTTTCCGACTCATGGGGATGCGAGCCCTCTCCCAGAACTCCGGTACCTTCAACAGGACTGAGGACGCCTCCTGCCGAACCTACTGCTTCTGCGTGAGGTGCACGTTAACCAGAATACCCATCACCTGTCCATTTGATGGTAATTTGGGCCCACTCAACTCACTGACGGGCGATCCCAGAAGATAAATGTTTTCCTGGCTCTGGCTGTCATTATGAATTATATATATTTCTATTTATATCTATTTCTGCCTATTTCGCTTTGTTCCTGAAAATAGAGTCGTTTAGAAGGACATCAAAATCTTTTATTGTTTTCAATAAGTATATAATTATATGGCTCAAGTGTCCTCCACCCCACCCAACCCGTCCACCCAACCCAACCCGTCCACCCTACCCAACCCGTCCACCCTACCCAACCCGTCCACCCTACCCAACCCGTCCACCCTACCCAACCCGTCCACCCTACCCAACCCGTCCACCCTACCCAATAAGTAAAGCCAATGGCAGGCAGACTGCATTATACATGAGACTGACCGTCACCTTAGTCTGTTCTAACTGCATTTGCTAGACGGGTCAATGGGAGTGAAAATTAAAGTGCGTTGAGCGACCTTCAAATCTTTTTCATTTTTCAAACTATTTCACCCAAAGCATTTTTTTATCAAAATGAATGGTTCTAGAGGGTTTTAGCATAAAATTTCAAACTTTTGAAAATAAGGGCCATATATAATATATATAATGTTACTTTAATCAAAGATAAAGGAAGCTAAGCTTTGGTAAATACAAACATTCAGAATTTTTGTCAACGCGAGACTAGTTAACAATGTTCATGGACCGTCCATAATTATAATAAACTGCAACGAACAGGATAGCTTCATAAAGTAAAAATTAAGCAGTGATTTCTCAACTGTATCTCATTGCGGGAGCAAGGTGGGAGGAGACTATGTTCAAACTCGGTTGGCTTACTAGTCTTGATGGTGTCCCCAGATCCGTCCTCCTCAAGCAAACTGCTGGAATGTTGATTCATCTGAGAAGACAAACTAGTGCCAAAACTGACCAAACTTCATCTGCGTGGATCACTCGTATCGTTTCATATTAGTTTCAGGGAGCGTTCTGCATTGACCGTCCTACGTAGAGTCGGGCACACAGGACATGTAGTTAGACGGAAGCCATCGTTCTCTGAGACTAAGATAAAACGATACGAGTGGTCCATGCAGATGAAGGGCAAGTCTGATCAAGTTTGGCACTCTTTGTCTTCCTAGATCAGGGGTTCCCAAACTTCTGAGCTGTCGGCCCCTTGATGAGCTTATAGTTATCATCGACCCCTAACCCAAATTCTCAATATTTAAAATAATTTTAAATGAGATGAAGTTAAGAAACATCAAAATATAATAAATATTTATTAATCATTATAGTTATACAATTACCATTATTAGTAATTAAGTTCAAGTTAATAACTGCTAAATACCTTTACAATTGAATCTTCTCTAATGAGATGGATGGGCCTGATTGGCATTAACAAGGGCATGAACATTAGGCTGTAGGTTTGAGAGTTTGAGCCTTAAGTCCCCGCGCTCATCGATGTTAAGCCTAAAATTTAAGTCTAGACCCCTAGAATTTTATGGACCTCCTCTCGACCTACATCTTTATCGATCCCCCCGCACAGTCCTGTCGACCCCAGGGGGTCGACATTAACCACTTTGGGAACCCCTGTCCTAGATGAATCAACATTCCAGCAGCTTACTTTAGGAGGACGGATCTGGGTATGGAGAACCTGTGGCAATATGTTCGATCTCAAATTGGTGCAACCCAATGTGAAATTTGGCAGTTGTGCCTTTAGAGTGCAGGCAGGCATTTGGCACTTTGAAAATACTGAGCCTATGTTCGTAGAGGAACGTCTTAATTCAAAGATTACATATCCATCTTAATCCTGCCTTTGTTTAGGAATGGAAACCTCATCTGGATGATATCATAGTTCAAGAGGACAGTGCCACAATTTAGGGCGGGTCGTACTCAGGTGACAACATGAATCTGAAGGAAATCCTACCATCAGGGGTGTCTAAATTATGTGTTTTTACATGGGGAATTCAAATATGAGCTTCTTTTTTGGATAGGATAACTCTAACCTACATCATTTTGCATTTCTAAATTGCCAATTTTACCCTTTTGAACCCCTTTATAATATATTAAAAGATATAAGGTAAATCATTTATATTGACAAGGCCAAATCAACTTTATATATATTTATTAATAGGTGAACTGCATGTATATCACTGGATATAATTACAAAGATCATTCTCCTGACATCTTGAACTTTGCCAGGTTGCACAAATCCTGCTTTGACTCAGACTTGGACATCAGCTTCCTGCTGGTCTCCTGAGCCCTGATCCCTCCATCCCTCTTTTCCTGTGAGAAGTACTTAGCAGAAGCCTCAGTCACCATTTTAACAACCCTCTCAATGCTTTGTGTGTGGCAAGGCCAGTTGCGCACCTCCATGGGGGTGTTGATGAAGTTTTTCACCTCTGAGGTGCTTAGAGAGCAGGTGAGAGGTGGCTCTGACACACCTTCTGACCAGCTGATCAAGTCAACGATGCTGGAAGCATCACAGTTGATGCCAGGTGTCCTTCTGCTCCTAACAGAGGAGTCCCCCAGCTGAGTGTCCGGGTCCCACTCTCCCCTGATGGCCAGGATTCTCTCCACCCCTTCAATCCTCTCCTTCTGATCCTCAGAGCAGAGTAGTGTTTGGAGGATGACTTCACTGTGGGCATACCAAGCAGATCTTCTCACAGTTGGCATCACAATATCCAGCACCTCCTTTCTCTGGGACTTGAGGCAGTCCAGCTGAAAGAGGATGTGCCTAGGCCCTTCGATCCAGGAGTGCTTGACCTTCACGTTGAACCAACATGGGTAATACACTCCAATGATGAATTCCACAATGAATTGCAGAATCTTCAGGTTCTTTCCTTTAAGTCCGTGCTTTGACACCCAGAGCCTGAGAAGTCTGTTCGCTGTGGTGAGCCAGCGGCTGTGGTTTACTGGTCCTATCTCTAACAGAGCCAGCCCTGCAGGAAGTACTCCATCCCTGACTGCACAGACAATTTTATAGCCATAGTATTGATCAGTTGAGAGATCTTGAATGACCTTGTCAGGAAGCTTGATCAGTGGAGGGCCAACAGAGATTCGGGTGAAGTTTGGATTGATATCAAAGTCTGTAGCAGAATCAAGGAGCTTTCCTATTGGCCCGGATAATTTTTTGTCTGACAGAGTAGGGCCATCAAGGTCAACAATGAGATGGCGCAGGGGAAGTTCAACAGTGTGCAGGTTGCACACCAACCAGACCAGCTTTCTCCCCAGGTGCAGCTCCAGCTTCCGCATTACTCCAGCTTTCACACCAGTGTTGACATTTGTTGTCTCCTCCAATGGCCAACAAGGTCTTATCATAACCCCTCTCTTTCAGCCAGGCAAACAGGACCTTAGCAATCTTCTCCGCATGTGACTCCTCTTTAGTTGCTTTCTCTGGGGTAAAGTGGAACAGATAGTAGCTGCCAGGCTCACTAACAACACTATAGTGTTCTTCCTTGATCTTGGCGGGAAAAGATTGGTCACTGCCCTCAGCTTCCATCATCACATTGGTCAGGTCAATCCGCCCATCAAAGAGGCTGCAAGAGATCCCCCCCCTCCTCCCTGCACTTCTTCTCGAACTGTTCCCCCAGCTCTCTCATCAACTCTCTCATGAGTCACTTCAAATATTTCATAAAACGTTTTAGAATGTTCTGAAACGTTACATTCTAGCCTCTGAGAAAGGTGGCTCAGAAAATGGCCTTATGCGCGCCAGAAAACCGTCAAAATATTTCATATACCAAACTGTATGATAATTACAATTAAGTGGAATGACACACCTTTTTATTTGAGTATTTAAATATTATTATTATTATATGAATTACATTATATGTGTTTATATGAATTAGTTAGAACAATGCTCTATGAGAGATAACGTGAGCAGCCATGATAGAAAACGTGAGAAGACATATTCTGGGGTAACTACAATAGTAAAATAATCAACAATTTAATAATAATCAACTGCAAAATGATGTAGGTTAGGGTTATCAGAATTAAATATTTTCTTCAGAATTGTGTTCTACAGTATACACCAAAATATGTCATTTGAACACCCCTCTCCATTGATTTAAAAAAAATGCATAGTATGACCCGCCCTAGTGCCACATGTCCATTCCGTTGCTTTAGGAGCGTGTTCATTTTAGTTTGGACGGGGCACTATATATATATATATATATATGGGATGAATTTCACAATTAAACACGTGGAATGAATGAATGATGCAAACCCACAAGGAAAAAGAAAAATGATTCCAAGGCCTTTTGTGTGTTCAGAAGTACACCTCGTCAGGGAATGAAGGGAAAAGGCCTTCTCCCTTCATTCCCTGCATCATATATACACAAACTTGACTTTTGTGAAATGAGGAATCATCGCACGAAACATTCGAAAGGTTGAAAGGTAATAAACTTTTATATTGGACAGGTGTTAATTTTATTGTAGCAGGGTACTGTAAAATAAATTTTAATTTGCAAGTTTATAGCACTAAACAGCAGAAGAGTACAGTTGTCATCATACCTGTGGCATTGACTACTTTGCTGGTTTTTATAGTTCCAAAAGGGGTTATAACTTCTTTCACTTGTTTTCCTCCAAATAATGTTGGTTCTGTCGTTATTCCTTTCACAGGACATTTTTCAATGACTTTCGCCCCCGATCTGGTAGCAAACCTAGTCAAAGCATTGCAAAAGCCGGCTGGTTCAATAGTCCCTAAAAGAAAAAAAATTCTTTATCGTAATCTCGTTTTGATAAGCAAACGCTCTAGTTTATATAAAATTATCAACTTTCAGTTGCTTAACCTTCTTTAGCTATAAACACACATTTAATGAATGGGAAATTATATACCGTATATGTTTTCGTTACGTAAACCAAGCCATATAGAAAATCAAAGCTATGAACATGGTTTCATTAGTCCCGCTTATCAGACATAAAATATGGTTAGGAGCCAAACTTATCCTAAAACAGGTTTTTCAAGACCAGATAGCTTAAATATCATTGTGGGTACATAATTGGACAATATGCAGACCTGCAGCGACTGTTGGAAATAATTGTGACTTAAAATCGAAAAGCGCGAAAATGAATCTACAATTTCCTGAGAGGACGTCAGGAAGTTGTTAAAATCCAAGGATTATCATCATCAGAATAGGTACAAGGAACAGTATTAATCAACTCCTATTCATTATCATGCTAACAGATATAGACAACGAAGTAACCAACAATATACAGTAACATCGTTTGCTGACGATACAAAAATCAATACAAAATTAGAAACAAAGATGCAGACACAAACAGATTCTACAGATGGTCAGAAGACAACAGCATGAAGTTTAACACCAAAAATTTCAGCTATTCAGATATGGAAAAAAAAATGAGGAACTAAAACAGAAAAAAATACTTGTATTTTGCTCCAAATAGACAAGAAATTCAAAGAAACACAAAACATGTGACAAAAGCAAAAGATTTCCCAGTTATAATTATGAACGGTGCGAAATTTGAGACAAAATAATATAGCGATAAACAAAGCTGAAAGAATTACGGGACAGATACTGAGAACCTCTAAAAGAAGGGACAAGAAAGTAAAGATTCCCTTCCTGAAAAAATGGAATGCTGTTCAGTCTTGACGTCCTCGTATAAAAAAAAAATTAAGCTAAAAGAAATTAAAAGAAATTTCACAGCCAAGTTCAGTGACTGCAAAGAACTAAATTACTGAGAAAAATTACACAAATTAAATCTATATTCGTTGAATATACGCATGGAAAATAATAGAGAAAATAGTGCCTAACCTCGAATTGAACCCTACAACCATCCAAACAGCATTGGAAATAGGAAAGGTAGAATGTGTAGTGTTCCCAGTCTAAAGTCTAGACAAGGGACATCCTAAACTCTGAAGGAAAATAGCTTTGTTGTCAGAGGGCCAATACTACTTAACTAATTACCAAAGAAAATAAGAAATACAACTTGTATTTATGTGGACGTCTTCAAAAGAAGATTAGACACCTGACTCAGGACAATTCCAGATGAGCCAGGTGTACCTGTCTATGCGAGATGGAGAATTCTCGCATCAAGACGAGTCTAGAGGTGGGGCCAACAACCTGACCACCGCGGGATGAGAGACCGACGCGCAGAACCACTGACAGATTGACAGGACAGGTTAAAATTTTAATTTGCAAAACAAAGTAACTATTTAATAAATGGACAAGAAATAGTCTTCAAAAACTTTTTTTTATCTTCCAGCATATATGACCTGTCACTAAAATTTTATTTATTGACTATTTTAAAGTAATATGCATACAGTTGGTTCATAAAGTTCTGGCGTGAAACGGTTTCTTACCTATATTTATTACAAAGAAACATGGAAACTAGGTACACGATCCTTTTAGCGAACTGTACATATTTTTGTACAAAAAATAACATGCATACATACTGTACATAATTTATATGGGAGAAGCTCGGCTTTTAAGTATAATTCTAGTTTCCCAAGATTAAAGTTAAAAGAAAACTTCAGTTCATACCATCGCCAGGACTGTAAAGGGTTCCATATACATCAGACACATTCAACAAAGGATAAAGTTTTTGAGTTTCGGATGGGTCCAGTACGAAGGTTTCTATATTTTGCGTTTTACCAATCGTCTTTAGTCTTTTGTATTCGTCCAGTCTTTCCTGATGAAAAAGATATCAAGAGGTTAAGATGAGAAGAGTATCCCTCTTATGCATTGGCATATTAAGGGGGGCCAGGGGCGGCCAGGCCCCAGGGCCCAGCTGTTTTAGGGGCCGATGTTTATAATGATATCAATGATAAATTTAGAATGCTCAACAATATCTCTCAACTAACTTCAGAGGAAGCATCAAAAGCAACAAAAAATCCGGCTAGTCCATTACCCAAATGATTTTGAGGACAGCTTCCCATTTGAGTTTCAGCATTTTGTACTGTTTGTCAAACAAAACGCTTTAGCTGACACTCGTCCATTAGGACTACAGGAAATTCACAAATTGAGGGCTCTTTTCCCAAATGCTTTCATTGCTTATCGCATTTATTTGTGTTTGATGATGTCAAATGCAACTGCGGAGCGTTCTTTTTCTCATTTGAGCATGATTGAAAATGTTAAACGTCAAATGTTACCCCAAAAGAAATTGCAAAGTCTGTCATTGTTATGCATAGAAAACGATATTTTGCAGAATTTAAATACTGAGCTTGTGATTGGAAAATTTAGTGATATGAAGCAGCGCAAAAACTTTTGTAGACTGATGGTGGATGATTTTGTGATCAACTTTTGTACAGTAGATTAGTAGTGGACTGGTAGTTGTGTAATTGGTTTGATGTAATTGTAGCAGCTTGGTATGCGTGTAAAACTTGCATTATTTGATTTAAAAATAAGTGGTTTTATTAATTTACATGACTCGAAGATTTATCTTGTTGAGGGGCGGGAAGAATATTTTGGCCCCAGGGCCCAAAAATCCTTAATACGCCACTGCTCTTATGTCGTACGCCCACAACACTAAGCCTTATTAGATGTACACTCGCTTTAAAAACTTAGATTTTTTTTTTATCATTCTGTACATGGACGTTCGTGGAAGTAAAAATCCCCTAGTATTTCCCTTATTTTAAATAGGTAAAAACCCTTTAAAATATTCTTCATGGGCCATATGCCCTGGTTTTTGTTTGTTACTACCCTTGAAAAATTAGAGTTCACAGAAAGACAGATAAAAACAGATGCTATGTAATAAATAAAACATAAATTAAATAATGAAATAAATAATAAAATAACTAAAACTAGACTATAAAAATATTTTTAAAAAAATAAATATTTTAGTGAACACAAATGTTTGGATTATCGATTTTACTCCGAAGAAAAGGATGAAAGTTAATAAAAAAATCCAGTTATTTTTTTAGAAAAGAAAACAAAGAAATAATAAGCACTTCAGTAAAATAAGAGGTTTTTTACTTTCTTAATAAAAGTATTTAAACTAAAGATTTCTGCTTAATCGAATTGACATATCTTAATCTTTATAATCACTTGGTAACCTCGGTTTTGTTTCCGCCGGAATTGTTTATTCTGACTGTTTAGATTTTAAGCTCACTTTGTTTGATGCGATAAACAACCCGCCATTATTGATCCATCCTGGGTTAACTCCTGTTTCATCTTCGAGACACAAGATGATGTCCCGCGTTCTACGAATCAATTCAATTTCGGTATCATTCGGTCTTAATCTCCAAAGTAGGCCCGCTGTATGCCACGTGGTTCCTGATAAAAGCAAAGTCATAATTATAAAGCACACACGAAAATTCTAATCACAAGTTTTACAAAGTACTCAAAGTGTACGTTGTGATATCATGTAAACTTTACGTAGATACAACATTGTCTCACCGTCTCAAGGATAGAATTTGGTCCAACAAAGGCGCCCTATTTGAAATAGTAGTATGCCGTATGTAACTCTGTTACAATTTTGTAACAAAGAATAATGTAATACATAACTATATGCTATGGATGTAAAACCTTAGGTGCAGACAACGTCTATGCTACGTACAAAAAATTACGTCAGAAGTTTACTCGTACTTCACATGTATACAACGTCATTATGCAACGTTGTATCAACGTTGCAATACGACATTTCGTCGACGTCGGGTTAAATTAAATTAAGTAAGGTTAAGCTGGATCTGGTTGGGTTAAGTTAGGTTATTAGTGTCGATGAGATTTCCCGTCGACTCAATCTTGTTTGGTCCAGTTCACTAAGATATAATATTCCACAGAGTTGAGTTCAAGTAGGCCCAGAATTTTTTAAGGCCGCGTTTTGACTACAAAAACGTTTACCAAAACAAAGGAAGAAATACTATTCACAATTCGTGTAAATCATAGGCCAACAGTATTATGGCCGCATCTTATGCAAAAGGAGGATCGCACTATACTGTAAGACTGAGAGCAAAAATCTTTGAGGAAGAATTTTCCTTTTCTATGTACAGTTTTTATCGCACCTGTATTAATTCACTTATTATTATACGATTTAAATTTTTTTTAGAAGTGTTTCATATATACATACCAGCTGTAAGTTGATGCGATTCTAGAAGAACAGTATTCGTAATGCCAAGTTTTGTCAAGTTATAGAGTGTACTGCAACCCAATGATCCTCCCCCAATAACAACCACATCGACTTCTTTTGGAACATCTTTTGGGGGAGCTGCCGCTTTTTCCTAAATTAAAAGACAACTGCTATTATACTACTGTGTTGTAAAGATTCCGGGATTTCAGAATACTGAATCATTCGAGTGGCGTCCTATAATGATCAGTTCATTAAACAGATTGCAAAGAAAGGGGAAATATACATCATATGTATAAGCACATAAAACTTTGCCCGCAGTATCATAAATTGTTTCGACTCCTCTGTATGCTGCACTTGTTTAAATATTAGATATCCTGATCAATATTTCAGCTCAATGTTTCAGAGCTTTCTTTCATAAGAAGAAAAATGCTCCCACAACTAATGTTGTGCCTATAACACAGATATTAACTAAAAACCAGGAAGGGACCTCAAATCACATTTCTTCATTCATTCATTGATACTTCACAGAGAGCAGGTTTTGTAGGGTTAAATTGTTAGCAGTGCCAGTTTTAAGCGGGTGCCAGAGGTGCACTGCACTTGGGTTGGCCCGCTGGACGAAATGTCCGTCGATCCTGCAGGCCTATAGGCATTTCGTCGACAGGGAATTTCATCGACACTGTAATAACCTAACCCAACTTAACATATCTAAACCACCCCCAAAAATTGTCAATAAAATGTCCGACCGAAGATATGTCGTTAGACCGAATCCAGCCACTCCTCGAAATACATATTCCGAATGTCTGTAATGTTATGCATGAAGAGAGATCTACCTTAACATTATCCTTGTAGGGAACACCCTGTTCGATTTTTTTGTTGCTACTTGACATAGACAGACATCGAACCGCCGGAGAAGACTTTTGCACCACTCGGTTCACATATCTCAATACCATGATCTGAAAATGTAAGGGAATAGATCAGGGAAATGTAGTTAGGATTTGGAGAGAAAAGAAAGCTAACTGTGACGGAGTATCGGATACTGTATTCCTCTCTCATTTCAATTCGTATTGTTTTGCTTAAATTGATTAAATTAACAGGAACTAATAATTATATAACGTCTCAATTTAAAAAAGAATAATTAAAGGTTACTCTCTTGCTCTCTTCAATGTGTGTGTGTGTGTGTGTTTTTTTTGCACGCGTTTCACTGAGAAATGCCATCCTAAATGTCATCTGCGTTATTGTCACCCGTCATTTTGCCTTCTTTAACATCTTACAAACAGATCAATAAAATCCCATACTTCATTATTTACTCGTATACTTCATTATTAGAACATAATACATTAATTTAATAAGAAAAACGATGTGTTGTCTTAACACTTCTAAACCTTAACGTTTTGATGCAAAGGCCCTTCAGTCATTCCCCAGACTTTTTATGTGCAGCGAACTTTTATTCTGTAAGAGGGAATATTACTTTCCAATATGCCAAAGGAAAAAGATTTTGTCACTGCAATTTCCAAATAATTAATCTAATTTAAACGTCATGATGAAGTTGGAACAACTGAAAACATTATTAGTATTGTAATTTAAAAGCAATTGCTGTAAATGCGTTACCAAAGGAAATTATTAAGTTAGCAAAAACTACTGTATTTGGATGACAAATGTAGTTTTGACCCGTTCATATGGTGAAATTTTTAATTATAAACAGCAAAGTTGGAAGTTGTTTGACAGTTCTTAACAACCTGTTCTTCATAACGGCCGTCTTCAAAATAATTAATTATTGACAATATACACTGTAAATGTTTTTGTACTATAAGTGAACAAATATGAGAACTCCTTATCTAGATAAGAATTAACTACCTCATCAGTAATGTTTTAAAATATAATTTTTAAAAATAATAAATTATTCTTATTCTTATTCTTATTATTCTTCTTATTATTATTATTATTATTATTATTATTATTATAATAAAGGATTTACATTTAATTTCCAATATTCTGAATACCGTAGTTTTTTATTTTCAATACTGAGTTTCTTAATAATAATTCTAGATAAGAATTTGCAGTATGCTAAGAATACTGTCTTCATTTTTCTTCTGCTGACGCGTTTCGTTCATATACTTTGAACATCTTCAGAGCTTTATACATAATTTTAAAGTAAAATGGGTTATATATATTTTTTTTTATTGTAAATTTGATACAATTTCAAATTAATTTAAGAATATTCGAAAGTTCATTAAATTTTATATTAATTTTCGGTGTTTTCATTTTAATGTAAAAGGCTTCGGCAATTTTTAGTTTTTTTTGTACGTTATGTGATGAGTATAAGATTTGAAAGTTTTGTGAGATATTTTTTAAATTTAATATTTTATGATCTACTCTGTAATGTTCGTTAATTTTACTTGGACGATATTTATGTTGGTATGCTCTCTCTTTAATGTGGTTTGTGGTGTAACCAATGTAAGTCGACGTACAGTCAACTACAGGACACGTAAATTGGTACACCACTTGATATTGCTTATCAGGGTTTTTGTTACGTGTCGAAAAATGGCTTGATAACTTTTTGTTTTATAATATATGTTAACATTGATAGTTAAAATTAAATACAAAAAATTAAATACAATGAACATAATGGTAAAATAAATGTGATTAATGATGATGAACTTAAAACGAAATTAAAAACCTTTTCAATCTCATTTATTGAAAATAATAATCATGGAAAATTAACAAAAAATTAATATGACGCGATATCATCTCTTAGAAACAATGATGAAATCATAATAAAAAAATCCGATAAAGGTAATAGTACTGTTATATTGAACAAGAATGAATATAATAATAAATTAAGAGATATTGTCAGCAATAATAGTAAATTTTCGAAATGCAATATTAACACAACACTTTAAACAAAAAATGAAATAAATAAAATTGCCAAATCAATAAATGACGTAAACATCTCCAAATTACTAAAACGATCAGGAAGTTATAATGATGGTCATCTTTATGGACTACCTAAGATTCATAAAAACTCTACTAATCCACCATTACGCCTTGTCATCTCAATGAGTGGAACTGTCACACATGATATCGCTCAGTTTTTAAATAAGATAAGACCGTATCTTAACAAAAATTTTATTGTAAATTCTACAACCGAAACACTAGCTAAATTATCTAACTTAAAAATAGCCAACGCTGAACAACTTGTTTCTCTTGACGTGGAATCACTTTTTACAAATGTACCAGTCATGGAAACCATAGAAATAATTTTGGACAATGTTTACAATAATCAAAATGTAATTGCACCAACATTAAAAAAAGAAGACGTGAAACAATTACTTATTTTGTGTTGTACAAAAACTCCGTTTAGATTCTGTGATGAAACCTACATACAGATAGATGGTGTTGCTATGGGCACACCATTAGGACCTACCTTCGCAGATAGTCAACATCTTCCTTCCTTGACTAATCAATTTTAAAATTAGAAAGAGCCGTTTTAAGCAGAAAACTGAGATTTGTTTCTAAAAAAACTCTGAACAAGTAGCTAGAACAACGTGAAAAAAGTGTTAGCAGCTGACGAGGAAGCTTCTAACAGTGGCTGCATCCTCCAGCGCGGGACACATCAACGCGAAGAAGAGGCGACGTCAAACCAAAACATTAACGCGCTGGTGGCCAAACTTCCTCAAATCTCCGTGCAGCGGGCTGTCTACCGCTGGCCAGACTGGCAGTCGACGGCCTGTTGCGTGGCACGGTCAGAGTGCCGATCGGCTCCCGGGGCCGGACCTATTCTCAGCGTGCTACTTTTTCAATTACAGGGAGCAATTGCGTGCTCCCCGAACTACTCTTACTCTCTGGCGACATTAAGACTAATCCAGGCCCCACTACAACTTACACATGTCACCATACACAAAGACATAGACACAATAGCACCATGAGACACATACAGAAGTATAATATTAACATATTATAGTACAACGTAGATGGCCTCACAAACAAAATCATGCAGCTTAGGGAATTCATACACAAACAAAACATTCACATAGCACTTATACAAGAAACAAAACTAAAACGCACACACAAAACACCCACCATCCCTGACTTCACGGCGATCCGTCATGATCGTACTGGGGGTAACGGGGGTGGACTCATCACTTACACCGATTCTTCTTATAACGTATCGGGAAATTATTTTTTCTCTATTTAAGACTAAGTTCTTTAAAGAGAGCAAGGCTCGAAGGAGAAGACAAAAATATTTTTTACTATATTTTACTGCTAAAATGTTACAGGTAACGCTCAGCCTCTAAGTCTAGTCAGAATGAATATTTGAGAAATGTTATGGGCTTTTATACTAAACTTTCTACTGACGTCATTATTATTTAATACTGGCTTTTTATTATTATTATTATTATTATTATTATTATTATTATTATTATTCTCAATAGGCTGATTTACTTTACAAAACATTTAAAGACAAAACAAATAATTTTGCTGAAGCAATGTGTAAACTGCTAAGAAAGAGGAATCCATATTTTATTTAAACCGTATATTGACAACTTTGATGTTATCATGATCTGCCGAGTTAACTAAAAATGGAATTGAAATATGCCTTCCCATCATGAATTACAAACAAACATGCACATGGCGAAAATTAAAGGCTTAAGATTAAAAATTAAACGTTAAGGAAGACATGACTTCATCTTTTACAACGGAGAGAGAATGTATACAAAAAAATGAACGAGATTACATTATTAAGTTAAGTCTACGAAAATGATTAAGTTGTTTAAACAGAAATAGTTAACCAATTATAAAATAGAAAGCAAATAAAAAATGTATCCAAACTTGTGTCAGCGTTGTACGATTTTGGGTTTTATACAAAATAATTAAGTAGTTTACAAGGACATAATTCACCAATTATAAAATAGAAAACAAATAAAAAATGTATCGAAACTCGTGTCATACGATTTTGGACCTGATATGTAAAAATGAATATATGAATAAGAATATAAGGCTTATATAAATATTACGAAGTATCATCAGAACTATATGAATGAAGGGATTAATTATTCATTGTTCATTTTTACAGGGCTCTCTTCTCTAGAATGACATTAATACAATAATATAACATCCTAACTAATTCAAACTAGATGATAACAAATGGTTTGTTGTTATATAGATTTATATACACAACATGAGTCGGGGTAGTTAAGTTACAATGCACAGTAATTAGAAAATCAAATCCTTAACATGACACTTGCTTAGAGAGTTCTTAAAGAACCAAGGACCTGAGCCGAACTGGCTGCCCAAAGGGCGAGGCACGCACTCGCAAGAGGGGTGAGGCTTCGACTGCCCTCTCAAAGTGTTTGCACTTTGCCCTGGAGAAACTCCTATGGTGCCACGTTCACAAAAGATTCTTAAGGTTGCAAAGGTTGTCTAACAGTGATATTAGCAAAGGAATTTATATAATTTTGGTTCTACACTTAACTCCTTTATGTGGTTTATATTAGCCGAAAAGAACATTTAGAATTTAGGAATCTCTGTTTAAGATTATAGATTTGATACACTGGAGTCAAGGTTAAGAAAGAGGCCAGATGATCCACTAGGGCATCGAGGCAAGTTATAAAATATTAAAAATTCAAAGATTAATACTTTAATTTATGCAAACAGAATAAGAGGATTCATATGTTAATTTAGACAAATAATGATATTGTTAAGTTTTACAAAAATTTATTTTCCTGTGGAAAACCTCCACATGGTTCCCTTCCCAGAGTTGGAACTAGGGCGTTAGTTTGAATATCCTCTCAGACAACATCCATTGGATGCAGTGTTATATGGAGACAAAGAATAGTTACAGAAGTAGTTAGATGTAATGTTCCATAAGGAAAAAAAGAAATAGTTAAATAAAATACATCTACTTTGTACTTAATCCACTATATTTATCAGTTAAATTTTATGCTAAAATCGATACTTATGCACTACTGAACACTTATAGTTAACGGTCACTTGTGTGTCTTTGAGCACTTGTAGTCTGATTTGTCTAGGTCCACTTTTTACATTGGTCTGAGTTCACCGTGTGCATACACTTTCAAATCAAACGCGATTTTTTATCAACTTTATGAGAACAAGATTTGAGAGATTAATTTCAATGAACTATTGGAATAGTACTTAAGTGAATTTGATACGATTTCTGCAAGGTTTTGAACGGATATGGGTCGTTTGAGAACTTTTTTAGAACTATGGAATTGACTAAACTCTATAGCGTGGAAGGTATAAAGTTTCAAGGTACTGTGCAGTGAAAGGTTTACATGTGGACATTGCTCTGGAACTGGAAGTACGGTTAAAGAAAAAATTTGTAATTGTTGTAAGCCGACGTTATTATTACTGTTCTTCGTTTCGTGTATTCGGTCCTTTTGGAGCTACGCGAGTGACTTTAGTGATGGAAGTTCCGCTTCTGAAATCAAAGTGGCAGATGGCTCCAGAAAATTGTGACCAATCGAATATTCAGGAACAGGCAGGAGTCTGAACGAGTGGGGCCAATCTTGGAGATAGCTTTGAAGGGCGGTGGCCTATTGGGCTGCGAGATAATAGCGATAGAGAAGGGTAATAAAGGACTTGAAACACAGATTAACATGACAAGAACGAAGAAAGCCGATGAATTCTGAACATAAGTATTCCCAGAAGCTGTTTTATGGTGGCAGAAAGGAACATTTAGAGGAGGAGAAGGAAGGTTATGGTCAATGCCGAGGTTCTTGACCCGTGGTTTGACCTGAGGAAGGGCTAACAAGGAGACAGGAGAAAAATTAGTATCCTGTTTCATCGGACGGGAAACAGGAGGAAGCTAAGTCTTCTGTTTAGTAGGAGAAAGAGAAGACTTTCGGCAGGTGTCTGAAATGGTACTGCCACATTTCGATTTCCAAACCTTCGGATTAGAATGTACAGAATCGAATGAACGTTGTCCTGTAGAACAATGCAAAGATTTATCATTCCCTTTGGTGGGAAGAGAAGAGTGGTAATTGTCTTCCGAATTCGTCAAAGACGCGTTGTTAATGCGTGGCAAGATTTGAACCTCATTAAGACAATGAGACTCCAGCAGTGGTGTAGTCGTAATTTCTTCAGTGGGGTAACGCAACAACAATTTTTCTTATATAGCGTTTCTATAAAATTCTACAGCGTTTTTATATTTTATGTACATTCCCAAAAACACGTTGAAATTGAAGGGATTAGGAAAGAAATATAGTTAGAAAGAGTATGTATTACAAAAATGTTCAGTAGAAACAGCAAAAAATATAAATATAAAGTAAAATAAAACCAGTGGGGTAACGCCGTTACCTTGCGTTACCCCCGGACTACTACACTGGACTCGAGGTCATAAGCCGAGCTTGCATCATGTCCGAGGGACATAGGCGAGTTCTCTGTGCCCTCACGTAAATTAGCGGGAAAAGGGGGATCCCTCGGAAAATTCCCCTCATCGAGAACTTCCCTCGTGATGTCTGGGACAGATTCTTCATAGAGCGCTTCCGTCGTGGGGTTTGAGACAGCCTCTTCATAGGGCACTTCCTTTGTCGTACTGAGGACACCCGGCGTATCGTGCATGCTACACAAACTAACTGGATGGACAAGTGTATTCCGCGCTTGCCTTTCCGTACGAACAACTTCCGACGGCGAAGTAGGTTCGGGTTCGCTCCCGGCACCTGTAGGCTTAGTCTCGGAATTTGGACCATCAGGTCATCTTCCTTAAATAGGGATTCAAGCGAAATGACACAACCGGAACTCAAAGGAGATGCGTCTTCAGATTTATTTGGAATAACCGAAACTCTGGAAACTTCAAGTTCCTGCCTAACTGTAACCGAAGGGAGTGACTCGCTCTCGATGGAGTCACCTGGGTCTACTGTGAAGACATTCGAGTCTTCGTGCTCAAAATTACCAAAGATATGTTGGCTTTCTAGTTCCTCGTTCGCCGGAACTGGAACGGAACAATTGACGATTGATGAAATCTTCCCCATCTAATAGCAGTTCCTCTTTATTTTGAACTGGTTCCAGGGAGTCATTCGGGCGCTCTGAAACAATTCTTTCATCCTGAGTCGAAAAGAGCGAAGAGTAGGGGTGACACACATACTCGAAAGGTGGGTTCTCTCCTCGAATGAGGCCTGCTTCTCTATCGGCCACATAGAAATCGTGCGTAATAAAGAAATTTATCCCCAAGATTAAATCTTCATCCCAGTCTCCTTCAGATATGACCACAAATGGGGTCAGATAAGGGACTGAATCAAACTCAATAGGAAGAATAATTTCTCCGGTACTGTTTTCTTCCCAACCATCATCAATGCAGGTGAAGCGAGAACGCAAATCGAAATTACCCGTAGCCGTCTTAAGTAACTTCTTGTATACGTCTTGTTTAATGTAATTAGCCTGACAGCAGTCTTCAACAAGAGCCAAAACTGCTTGGTTGTTGACAGAAGTTTTCATGAAAATTTGTGAGCTCTCGTCGAAAAGCACCATTTCTTGAGCCCAAGAAGGCGTTTCCGAAACAGACGAACATACTTCGTCTGCGTCATCGATGGTTTCGCGCGGGGTCCAGAAAGCTTCCGACCATCCCGTCTTCCTTAATGCAGTCGCATTTATTTCGTCGCTATAGCCTACCGGTTGGAACACTTGAGTAGCATAATTCCGAAAAGCGTTCCACGTAGTAAAACTTTCCAACAAGAATGGGTGCAAGACGTTCCCTGCGCAACCCTGTTCATCGTCTAAGAAGTGCATAACCATTCGAACTTTCGCGATATCATCGCGAACGTTATAATGAACATACTGTAATATCCCTCTAATGCGTCAAACTATTCGTCCACGTATGGGGGTACTACTTCACCGTATTCTCTCCCCTTAAAAATTGGAACCATGAGGATATTATTCGTCAAATAATTATATCTATCCATTTTCTGAAAAAAAAAAAAAAAACGACAAAGGACAGAAAAATGGACTTACAAATGAGGAAGGCGAAGCGAAACAAAGAAAAACAAGAAAGAAAACTTACCCCTAATACCGTAAATACAACAGAATTGAAACGAAAAAACTTAAGCGTGACATTACCTATTTCAGTTTAAATAAACACTTAATAAAGTCATCCCAAACGAAGCTGCGAAACTTGCCGGTCGATTTCGACATATTACTCGAATTGTACGAACTCAATTTAAACCGAAAAAGCACAACAAAAAAACAACAGACAAAACTATTTGCGTACCAACACAGTAACCGCAAAAAAAAAAAAAAAAAAAACCTTGCGCATCAACGCTTTACCAATGAAAACCAAGAATTAAAAAAAAAAATGGCTTACAGACACGAAAGAGCGAGAGAAAAAAGGGGAAAAGAAAATCCTTTTCACGAGTCAACAAACAAACGCACGCACGAATTATATATATACAAGTTAGGTACAATTAATTTAGGAGTCCATTATAAAAATGAAAATCAATCCAAAATTCCGTTTTCTGTTATAACAATGCGAGACAATTCAAATAATAATAATAAAAAATTTCATAGCCATTTTAAAAAAAAATAAATTGACCATATACTTTGCAGAAACCGATTTTGGTTACAACAATAAAATATATATATTTCACCTACATATTTATATACGCATATACTGCATGCAAAAAGAGAGAAATCTGTCAATTTCCTTCTTCTTACAACAAAAAAAGAAGGTTGAATTAAACTGACTAAGACTTGAAACTGACTGACAGACTTGAAACTGACTGACAGACTTGAAACTGACTGACAGACTTGAAACTGACTGACAGACTTGAAACTGACTGACAGACTTGAAACTGACTGACAGACTTGAAACTGACATCAAGTGGAGTGGGCTTCCTATTTCTTTCGGAAATCCGAACTAACTGATTCTCTTAGCAATAAGCTATCTATTATCCTCTGGGGCGGTTGTCCCTCTGGATGCAACCGACTGACTTGAACTGCTATCAAGTATATAACTCTCTGGGGCGGTTGTCCCTCTAGATGCAACTGACTAACTTGAACTGCTATCAAGTAGTTCTATAAACTATAAACTATCTCTTTCTCTATCCAAGAAATACACAAATAATGCACAATAATTGCAAGTCAATTCAATTCAATAATTTGAAAAAATTTTAAACAAAAATTTAAAAATGTAAACATTTCACTCGAATGTTCGCGAGTGGACGGTAATATTATGTTTGGTACAGTGCTTACAATAAGTCTCGCGCCTCTGTCTCGTCCCAAGCTAGTCTGTTAGGTATAAAATGGGCGGTCCTTATGGCAGCGGAGGTGTGTTCGGATTGGTGCACATAATTGCTCTAACCCCATCAATGACGTCCATTATTACGTCACTTCTGCTACATTTTACTGTCTAAAATACAAATGATTAAGAAGCAGAATGACCAAGTTTCGGGATGTTGGGATGGTTATGGAGCAATCCTAGTCATCATAATATTAGCTGGGCATTACATTATACCATCTCAATATACAGGGTGTCCCAGAATTAACTATCTATTTCAATGAAATCGGACAAATTAAAAAAAAAAACTTTTATTTATGTTTATCATGTTTAATATGTGTTAAAAATGTATAAATTTCTAAATTTTTTTCATAATTTTATTTTCATAATTTTTTCATTATTTTTTCATTATCTAGTCCAATGAAAGACCGTCTGAAGTCATAGAATGGCAAAGAGACTCTCCAAAAGTTAACGTGTGGCTTGGAATGACCAAATCCAAAATTTATGGCCCATTCTTCTTTGCGGAAGCAACTGTAACAGGTACCGTCTACCTTGATATGCTTCAGCAGTTTCTCGAACCACAGCTTCTTGATGATGGCATTCTTGATAATGTTGTGTTTCAACAAGATGGAGCACCATGTCATTATGCTCTAATTGTTCGAGAATACCTCAACAGACGCCTTCCGAATCGGTGGATTGGACGTGGAGGACCTCGACCTTGGCCTCCGCGTTCTCCGGATTTGACACCCCTGGATTTCTTTGCATGGGGTTTCATAAAAACAAAGGTTTATCGCCAAAAGATTAATGCTTCTTGTTGAAACACAACATTATCAAGAATGCCATCATCAAGAAGCTGTGGTTCGAGAAACTGCTGAAGTATATCAAGGTAGACGGTACCTGTTACAGTTGCTTCCGCAAAGAAGAATGGGCCATAAATTTTGGATTTGGTCATTCCAAGCCACACGTTAACTTTTGGAGTCTCTCTTTGCCATTCTATGACTTCAGACGGTCTTTCATTGGACCAGATAATGAAAAAAATTATGAAAATAAAATTATGAAAAAAATTTAGAAATTTATACATTTTTAACACATATTAAACATGATAAACATAAATAAAAGTGTGTTTTTAAAAAAAAAAATTCCGATTTCATTGAAATAGTTAATTTTGGGACACCCTGTATACTGCACACTATAGAGAACGACTAATTCAGCAAATATCCCAAATCATGGCATGATACCTAAGTTATTTTGACGCAGGTCTAAATTATTTGCTCAAATGCAATGATTGATATTAAGTAATTGTTGGGAATTGTTGTCAATATTGTTGTTTGTGATACATATCCTACAGTACGTGAAGAATCTAATGACCAAATTTCTCAGTGAACCTCTCACGCGCTCGCATTTCGAGGAAGTCACGGTCGTCTCACTAATAGATAGTTTATCCATTGTTTTAAGTGGTAACCTATTCCATCTTATGAAAGTCATTAGTCTAAAGCAAGACTGGTGGGCCGTGAATCAGAGAAATTTGCATTTGATTTGTTCATCGTAATTATTACGTAATATAGTATACTGTATAATGAGTGTATATAGTAGTATATAAAAGTTTATTGATAGCATATCATATGACAATTCCCATAAACATGTGATGGCCTCGATGTTGCCAGTTTTTATTTTTTTCCTGAAACTATTACCTTCTCATAGTTTGTTTCAACAATGCATATACAGGGTGGGGCACGGGAATCAAGTGTTTTTTGAATAGCTAGTAATCGGCCATTAGGAATGGGAGGGGCGTGCGGTAGGTAGCATTCCATTCCTGGGTTCATAGCATTTAACTTTAACTAACACTCACCTTTATCTTTCAGGTGCCATCATGGAGCAGTGGACGTTAGAACACCGCATGTTCGCGTATGATCATTTTGTTAGGAGTGGCGAGTCAGTGACAGCAGTTCAGCGTGCGTTTCGCCGCAGATTCAACATTCATCGAAATGACTCTGTTCCCGCTCGTGACACAATCTTACGTTGGGTTAACAATCTTCGAACAGGAGGCTCAATAATGAAAACAAAACCGAAGGGGCCGCAACGCACTGTGCGTACTCCAGAGAACGTTGAAAGGGTCAGACAAGCGATGTTGCAAAGCCCAGGCCGCTCTGCTCGGAGACATTCAGCTGCACTCGAATCAGCAATCGTACTGTTAGACGGATTTTGCATGAAGAATTACATTTTCACCCATACAAGTTAGCGATGGTGCAGGAATTGAATGTAAACGATTGCCCCCAACGACTGAATTTTGCACAGGAAATGCTTGCACTTTGAGCAGAATGAAAACATGATGGTGGTAATGAGTGATGAAGCCCATTTCCACCTTAATGGGGCCGTCAACAATCAAAACTGTCGGTATTGGGCTGCTGAAAATCCGTGACAACTCCATGAAAAACCGCTGCATAGCCCTAAGGTTACAGTTTGGTGCGCGGTGGGAAAGTTTGGCGTCATCGGTCCCTATTTCTTCGAACAAAATGGGGTTACCGTTATCATAACATCTGGGCGTTACATTGAGATGGTGAACACCTTTTTCATCCCTGAGTTACGAAGAAGGCGTATTGCTCGTCGACATTTGTGGTTTCAGCAAGATGGGGCCACGCCACACACCGCCAGAGCGTCAATGGCTGTTCTTCGCCCCTGTTTCCCAACCATCTCATTTCGAGATTTGGTGACATTGCATGGCCCCCTCGGTCCCCTGACTTGTCCACATGTGACTTCTTTCTATGGGGGTACCTCAAGTCACGTGTCTACGAGGACAAGCCCCGTACATTAGATGCATTGAAGGAAGCGATCCGTCAACAAATCATCCAAATCAACAGAGACCTGCTGGGAAGAGTGGAGGCCAATTTTCGTAAACGCTTTCAACAATGCGTCGACGGCCAAGGACATCATATGCCAGATATAATTTTCGGTACATGATTATTATGACATGAAATGCTATGTTCTTACGAATGTTGTTCTACCAATATATTTTCTTTACAAAAATAAATATCATTTTCCTGATTATTCCAAAAACACTTGGTTCCCGTGCCCCACCCTGTATTATCATTTCCACGAGCGTAGACATTGCAAGAAAAGATTCTAACTAAGGATAAGTAAAGTTCTTTCATGGTCACAATATATACTTTTATAGATGTCAAACATAAAAATATAATAAAATTCTATATTAACATAAATATATATTCGATACACATTTACGTCATGGCTTTAACATCAGTATTTCGTATAGCTTCCTCCGGCATCAATAATTTCTTGCAATCGTTGCGGCATAGAAGAGGCCAGATTGTAGGGAATGTTTGGTGTTCGACGTAAGCTCTGCCAACTATTCCTCGTGTGAGCTAAAAGTGCTTCAGATGTTCTTTCATTGCGTTGCTCCCATTCGTTAATCATTATTGCCCAAAGGTTTTCAATCGGATTCATATCAGGAGAACGTGGTGGCAGAATTAGATTAATAATCGCTGGCTCCCTTTCCTCCTCCCTTCGTAATTCCCCACCCAACCTCGTTTCCTTCGACATAGCAACGCTTACCTCCATCCTCATTCCACTTCCTTCATTAAACCTATTATCGCTTTTACTGTGCCTTCCTTCCATCCTTCAATGCCAGCGTTCTTAAACCTAGCACATAAATTATATAATATGAAGTCTAACACCTTAGATCTCTACGCATTCATGTTACTTGAAGACGCCTGTGTCTTTGTGGAATCTAAGTGTTGAGAGTGGGTTTGAGGGGTAGTCTATAGATTATTACAGATGACGTTCAACGCTCCAACTATTTAAAAATGATTATTTATTACGCACATCATATGGCATAATACACACATGAATTTAAGTATCTTACACTATAGGAATGGAATTGAATCCTACCAGAGTTAAAAAGTCGCAAAATATGATAGATTAGTTTGTATTAAGAGGTTACTAAGAGAAAAGGATTTGGGATAGAGCGGAAGGCAGAGAGTATATTTTCTCGAGTTTCGGTTATTATTAACCTTATATGGATACATTGCCATGCGGTGTGATCAGAGAGAGAGAGAGAGAGAGACAGAGAGCTTTTAAATCACACCTTTTAAATGGTTTGTGGGTAAGGGCTTCAGGTATGTTATTTTAGTCCAGGGTAGTTTATGTGGAGGTGTTAACGTAACTTGCACTTGGGACTGTTAATTGTAAGACAACTACCATAGCTGGGACTGAGACACGTTATCCCCTGCATACTCTATATATATATCTATATACAGTATGTCTCTATATATAAATAGATAGTGATCGACACAATGATAATGTGGACGTCAATGATGGGGTTAGAGCAATTATGTGCACCAATCCGAACACACCTCCGCTGCCATAAGGACCGCCCATTTTATACCTAACAGACTAGCTTGGGACGAGACAGAGGCGCGAGACTTATTGTAAGCACTGTACATAAAGTAAAATTATTCTATACTAACTATAATAGTGAAAATAACTCGGTTTCAATAAAAACGAAATGTATCACTGGTGTAGTGAATGTTCACTGTGTTTCTTGTTAATTCTGGCTTGATACTTATTATTAACTGTTAATAATAATGACTTCTCAAATGTTTAGAGATTATTTAAAAAAAAGAGATTTGTACTTGACAAGATTCCTACGGCGAAATCCTTGAAGACGTGTCTTGCTGGCTACTTGTTCCTGGATGAAGAATGGGCGTCGCTAGTTGTTCTATTTCTAGGGTCTGGAAGACTGGAAGAATCCTAGTTGCAAAGTCGCCAGTTATTCTATTTCCAAGGTTTGGAAGACTGGAAGAATCCTGATGCAGGGTCGCCAGTTGTTAACCCCTCCGTCTATGGCCTTGGTCGGTTCGAAGTTGACGGGGGTTCTGGTTAGGTGGCAGCGACGGATTTGTTACTCTGAAGTAGCTGATACCGTATATGGAATCGTAGTAGTTTTTTCTTTACTACTCTCCGATTTCTTCTTATAACGTATCGGGAATTTATTTCTCTACTTACGACTAAGTTCTCTGAAGGTTCCCCGATTCTTCTTATAACGTATCGGGAAATTATTTTTTTTCTCTTTAAGACTAAATTCTTTGAAGAGAGCAAGGCTCGAAGGGGAAGACAAAGATATTTCTTACTACATTTTACTGTTAAAATGTTACAGGTAACGCTCAGCCTCTAAGTCTAGTCAGAATGAATATTGGAGAAATGTTATGGGCTTTTATACTAAACTTCCTACTGACGTTATTATTATTTAATGCTGGTTTATTATTATTATTATTATTATTATTATTATTATTATTCTCAATAGGCTGATTTACTTTACAAAACATTTAAAGACAAAACAAATAATTTTGCTGAAGCAATGTGTAAACTGCTAAGAAAGAGGAATCCATATTTTATTTAAATCATATATTGACAGCTCTGATGTTATCATGATCTGCCGAGTTAACTAAAAATGGAATTGAAATATGCCTTCCCATTATGAATTACAAACAAACAGGCACATGGCGAAAATTAAAGGCTTAAGATTAAAAATTAAACGTTAAGGAAGACATGACTTCATTTTTTTCAACGGAGAGAGAATGTATTCAAAAAAATGAACGCGATTACATTATTAAGCTAAGTCTACGAAAATGATTAATTTGTTTAAACAGAAATAGTTAACCAATTATAAAACAGAAAGCAAGTCAAAAATGTATCCAAACTTGTGTCAACGTTGTACGATTTTGGGTTTTATACAAAAATGATTAAGTAGTTTACAAGGAAATAATTCACCAATTGTAAAATAGAAAAAAAATCAAAATTTTATCCAAACTCGTGTCATACGATTTTGGACCTGATAGGTAAAAATGAATATATGAATAAGAATATAAGGCTTATATAAATATTACGAAGTATCATCAGAATTATATGAATGAAGGGATTATTCATTGTTCATTTTTACACACACACACACACACACATATATATAATTTTCTTTTTAAAAGAAACAGTTGCTGTAACTGTTACTTTTTAGTAACTTCATGGGTAATTGAGTTACTGTAGAAAGAGAGTAACTAACAACTTAACCCTTTCAAGACTGAGTGGACTGTAATGTCCCACCAGAAATAATAATATAAATTGTACTCCAGTGCAATATTTCAGTAAATGCTTTTACATGTACAGGCAACTTAAAGTAAATTGGCCACATTTTTACAACACAAGGTGAAGATTCTCACTAAAGAAAACGGGATCAGAAAGGAGAAACTGTTCTAAAAATGTTTGAATCCTGTCGTGCAGTTATATTCCCAAAATCTGTCTGTACTAGTGTTGTTATTTATAGATTAACCTCCCTTATAGCCTTGCTATAGACTTACTGAGAATAACCCCGATGAGGCCTCTTAAGCTCAATGATCACAAAGTTGGACTATCTCAGGCAGATATGAAAGGCCGGGGCTACATCCACTATTAGTTAGCCAAAGACTAATACGCGACAATCCCAGGCTTATCTTTCCTATGTTAAGAATATACATTATACAATACACACACACACACACACACACACCTTGGTTACGCTTCCGCCCGAATTGTTCATTCTGACAAAGGTCAACCTTGTTGTTCTACCTTAGACTTACAGCTTAACATGGAATCCGAACCACGACCCACCACGAATGATCAGAAATTAGTCTTCGCCCGGACTCGAACTCGCGACCTCCCAATCAGCAGCCGAGCGTCTTAACCACTAGACTACCCAGGGTACCCATTTATCTACCAGGCAATTTTTTATTGTATTGAAGGATGAACAGCGGGTGAGCTGCACGCCGCCTACATCACCAGGAATCGAACCCAGGCCGGTAGATTCGAAGTTAGCGATGCTAACCACTACACCACCGAGGCGTATATATATATATATATATATATATATATATATATATATATATATATATATATATACACACGAGGGTTGTTCAAAAAGTAAGTTTACAAGGTTGATTACCGTTGCCTTATACATAGTACAATAATGTTGTTGGTAGTATAATAACGCTGTTCAACAATGATTTTGTCTCGGGAAAAGTTTTATGTCATTATCATAAGCACACCGGACAAAAAATTAGTCACCCCTAATAGCACCGATAGTAGGAAGTTCAAGGTCACACAGAGGGCGCTGATGTAGCATTGGTAAGTAACAAGTAGCGGTGACGTAGCACACAGGATCAGATCTGTTTCGTGAGGTGGTGAAGAACAAAGTGTGTGTTGGATATAGTCTGCAAAATGGGTCGTGAGGCAGACGTTACTCAGTGGCAAAAAGGAGCCATCGTGTTTGGCAGAGCCCACGGACACAAAATGTCTGAAGTAGCCCAATTTGGTGTGTCAACGCGTACTGTCCAGCGAGTTTACAAAGAGTGGTGTAGTTCGCAATCAACTGACAATCGACGGCGTAACTGTGGCCGGAAAACAATTCTCGACAATAGGGGCCGCCGCCATGTTTCTCGTCTAGTAACTGCAAATCGTTTTCAAACCAGAGAACAATTGCTCCAAGAAACCAATGAGGTTCTCCAGCGACCAATTTCCGAACGGACATTGCGACGAGAACTGCATGCGATGGACATCTGGAGCAGGGTACCACGGAAGAGGCCGCTGTTAACAGCAAGTCACAAATTGGCACGTTATAAATGGGCTCAGAGGCACAAAAACTGGACTGCGGCAGATTGGAAACGTGTAATTTGGTCCGATGAGTCCCGTTTTTGTTTGTTCTCCAATGATGGGAGGCGACGAGTACATCGCAGGTCCAATGAAGCCTTTAATCCTGAATGCGTCGAAGGTGTTGTTCAGGCTGGAAACAGAAAGTGAAGCGCAGGAATAGACACCCACGGACTCTGGCGGAACTTCGGGACCGGCTGATGAACGAGTAGCAGCAAATCGATGTTCAGTACATGCACAACCTCGTAGAGTCTCTGCCTCGCCGGATTCGTGCGGTTATCAAGGCCAGAGGCGCCGTCACACGTTATTAGGTACATTCTGAGAGGGGTGACTAATTTTTTGTCCGGTGTGCTTAGTTTTTAACGCTGATTACAAAAATGGTGTTATTATTTTTCTATTACGTAAAGTTTTTGAGAAATTTACATTTTTCTGTTTTGGAAAAAATATTCAATTTTTGCATTAAAAGCTGTTCATTTATTTTATTATCTCGCAACTCTGACCACATGTGATGTTTGTCTTATTACGTCGTGTGTATTGCTACTCTTATAGTATGTGTGATGTTAATATTTTTTATAGTATTTAGTTAATAATATACAATATTATACACATTATACATATTATATGCAATATACAATAATTGTATAATATTTTTCAAGATTTCATGGAAACTATGCTTGATACGCCAAAATGAATAACATTTTCGGAATCAGCAGCGTCGACTCATATAGAGCAGCTTTGTTTGTTGCTGAGACAGAATAAAAGTAAAAATGTGGTATTCAGGGAATTTGTTAGGCATGTATGGCAACCCTGTAAAGTGTAAACATCCGGGGTCACCACGAACCAAAAAGTTCAAGATTGCACCATCAGCTGGTAAGGTGATGGCAACGATTTTTTGGGACCATCGGGGCGTTTTGCATGCTGAATTATGCAAAAAGGGACAATAATAAACGCCACTTCTTATTGTGAAACTCTACAGCGATTCCGCACGGCTATCAGAAGAAAACGTCCCGGTTGCTTACTGCAGGTGTGGGGTTCTTCCATCACAATGCACGCCCTCACACTGCAAATCAAACACGCCAACTTTTGGAATCGTTCCACTGGAAAGTCATGGATCATTCCCCCGACCTTGCACCAAGCGACTTCCATTCGTTTCCAGCCTAAAAGAAACACCTGATGCAGAAACGACCGCATGAAACTGGTTAAAAACTAAGGACCCTACTTTTTGCTCGATCGGCACTGGAAAGCTTGTCTTACGCTACGACAAATATTTGAATCTGTTTGAGATTATGTAGAAAAGTAGTGAGAAGTTGTTGAAATACTTGTAATAATTACTTGCACTGTAATAAAACAGTTTCTTCAAAACACCTTGGAAACTTACTTTTTGAACAACCCTCTTATAATGTCGGGGGGGGGGGGCATAGTATTTCTCTTTAATGCTTCTTTTCGACTGTTTAAGGGTTGCTCTCTGTATGTCGCTTCCTCGCACCAACAAGGAAGTTTATACCGTTTAATTAATCCGACTGACGTCTAGTGATGGATCGAGTGGTCGGTTTTTCACAACCGCGGTTGCGGTTGTGTTTGCGGTTGTCGAATTTTTTCCAACCGCGGTTGCGGTTGCGGTTATCATATACTAGGAAAAATGCGTAATTATTAACTGGATTTAGCCACTATAGTGCGATTTAGCCACACTTGGTACATAATATATACTAAATAGTATTTATTTAGTAAATACCTTATGTTGAACACAAGTTTTGCAATACACCGCTACCGCTATTTGTGTGTTGCAAAACTTGTGTTCAACATAAGGTATTTACTAAATAAATACTATTTAAATGAAGTATATTCTAAACTTATATAGCTATTATGAAAGAATAGGTCAAATTAATTAAAACCATATTTTGCACTAAGTGTGTTACCAGGATGAGGGACGAGGACCCATCGCACTGTTCATCCACCTACCACTTTCCCCAGCCTCCACCCATTGGAAAGTTATGGATTATTATTCATTTGAAAAACTGATGTCAAACTTAATGACAGGCAGTGTGAATTTCAAGAATAATATTTTGCTGCATTTTCACCTTTCAAGCGGCAACGCCTCTCATCGTACAACGTTCCCGCTCCACGCATAAGGAGACCCATCATTTTCTTTTTAAAAAAAGAAATATTTCTAATTAACCTAAAATTAAAATTAACTAAGCTTTTACAACCGCAACCGCACTTATGGAACGGCGGTTGCGGTTACGGTTGCGGTTGTGAATTTTTGTGCGGTTGTAGTGCGGTTGCGGTTGCGGTTATTCGATCCATCACTACTGACGTCTACGGTTCTTCTTTTCGTACTTACTTAATCTGACTGCGAGTTACGATAAAATAATTTATACCTTCGCTCAATGGCGTACCCTCCCTCAGTCCGTTGAGGGAGTGGAATACTTCTCTCGTTGAAGGATATAAAATGACGAGTTTTCCTTTGTTCAGTCCTTTATTTTCACAAGGGGGAAAATCACTTTTAAACCAGTGGATTTATTTTACAATGCACAGTCATTAAAAAATCAAATCCTTTTTACTACACTTGTTTAGAGAGTTATTAACGAACAATTGCTTACATCAAAAAGCTAAGAGACCCAGCCGAACTGGCCGGCCCCAGGCCGAAACACTCACTGCCTCCCTGCCCAAAGGCCGAGGCGGGACTCCCTCAAGGCGTTTCCTTTTGTCCTGCAGAAACCCACATGGTGCCACGTGTTACAAAAGATTATTAAACTGCAAAATCCCACTCTAATAACGATATTAGCAAAAGGATTTGCATAATTGGATATTAGCAAAAGAATTTATATAATTGTAGTTTTACACTTAACTCTTTTATGTGACTTATAATAATCGAAAAGAACATTTAGAATTTAGGAATCTCTGTTTAAGATTATAGACGTGACAACACTGTTTTCGTTAGGGTTAAGAAGAAAGGCAGATGATCCACGGGGGCATCGAGACAATTTATTTTAACGGATTCATATTTTAATTTATATGAACAGAATAATATCTTTTAAAAGATTAATACTTTAATTTATACAAACAGAATTATATTTTTTTAAATTTTAACAAATTTATTTTCATGTGGAAACCCTTTTCCTCATAGCTCCCTTCCCAGAGTTGGAACTAGGGGATTAGTTTGAAAATCCTCTCAAACAAGAGCAGTTGGATGTAGTGGTACATAGAGACAAAGATATTACGGAAGAAGTAGTTAGATATAATGTTACAAAAAGACAAAAGAAATAGTTAAACAAAATACATCTACTTAGTACTTAATCCACTCTACTTATCAGTTAAATTTTACATTAAAATCGATATTTATGCACTAATGAACATTTATAATTAACGGTCACTTGTGTGTCCTTGAGCACTTGGAGTCTGATTTCTTTAGGTCCACTTTTTACACTGGTCTAAGTTCACCGTGTGCATACACTTTTAAATCATATGCGATTTTTATCAAACTTTAAGAGAACAAAAATTTAGAGAAATGAATTTCCATGAACTATTGGAGAATGTACTTAAGTGAAATTGATACGAATTCTGCAAGGTTTAGAACGGATATTGTCGTTTTGAGAACTTTTAGAACTTTGGAATTGACTAAACTCTATAGCTTGGAAGGTATAAAATTTCAAAGGTTACGTGTGGACATTGCTCAAGTTTCTGGATGTACGCGTTGGTGGCTAATTGCCTCCGACATCAATCATTCCACGTCTCGAGCGTATTTCAATAATTTAGTACGTAGGGCATGAATGCACGGGTATCGCCTAAACGGGTATATGGAGTACGTGTGGTGGGGTTTTAGGCGAATTTGTCTACAACAATTTGTCTAAAGATACAATTTCTCTACAACAATTTATCTACAACAATTAGTCTACAGATACAATTTATCTACAATAATTTGTCTACAGATACAATTTGTCTAAAGAAACTATTACTAATATTGGACCTAGTATGTTTCATGGACTGCTCTCGATTTTCCTACGAAATTGAAAATAAGGGCAGTCGATGACCCTGATTTTGTTTCTGCAATCGGTTTTCTTGAGAAACCTAACCTGACCTGACCTAACCTAACCTAACCTGACCTAATCGAGTTTCTTATACTATTGTTTTTTGCAAGATATCGCACTAATTCTTGTCATTTTTTGTGAATTTGTATGGCGTAAGCGCCACACCAGCTCGGACTTATTCAAAAAGATGTTGGAGTGTATTGCGTCGTTTCAGTAAATAAATTTATTCAATATCCAATAACATTTTTCTTTATCATTTCTCAAGAAAACCGATTGCAGAAACAAATTTTTCGTTTTTTTGAAAAAATTAATAATAATTAACATCAAATAACTTTCATTTTTCCTCTCTAGACAAATTGTATCTGTAGACAAATTATTGTAGATAAATTGTATCTGTAGACTAATTGCTGTAGATAAATTGTTGTAGATGAATTGTATCTTTAGACAAATTGTTGTAGACAAATTCGCCGGACACCGTGTGGTGGTAGCACTTGAACTGGAAATACGATAAAAAAAAATTTATAAATGGGATAAACCGACATTATGATTACTGTTCTTCGTTTCGTGTATTCGGTCCTTTTGGAGTGAAATCAAAGTGGCAGATGGCTCCAGTTTCGATTTCCAAACCTGATTAGAAAGAACAGAATCGAATGAACGTTGTTCTGTAGAGCGATGCAGAGATGCAACACTCTCTTTGGTGGGAAGAGAAAGAGTGGCAATTTTCTTTTCCCGAATTCGTCGAGGTCATAAGCCGAGCTTGCGAGTTCTCCGTGACCTCACGTAAATTTGCAGAAGAAGGGGGATCCCTCGAAAAATCTGCGCAATGCTCACTACTCTTCCAAGTATGAGCAGAAGTTGCGTGATTAGGGACTTCATCTGGGACGATCTCGTAACAGACCACTTCCCCCGGAAAATTCCCCTCATCGAGAACTTCCCTCGTGATGTCTGGGACAGTCTCTTCATAGAGCGCTTCCGTCTTCATCGTGTAAGAAGTGAGTAACCATCCAATCTTCGCGATATAATCGCGAACGTTATAATGAACATGATATCCCTCTAATGCTTCCAATCATTCGTCCACGTATGGGGGTACAAAGTTACCACAATCTCTCCCCTTAAAAATTGGAACCTTAGGGATATTATTCGTCCGATAATTATATCTATCCACTTTTCTTCGAAAACGACAGAGAAAAAAAAATGGACTTCCAAACGAGGAAACCGAAGCGAAACAAAAAACAACTTATCCCT
This sequence comes from Bathynomus jamesi, assembly GCA_023014485.1. Classification (NCBI taxonomy): domain Eukaryota; kingdom Metazoa; phylum Arthropoda; class Malacostraca; order Isopoda; family Cirolanidae; genus Bathynomus; species Bathynomus jamesi. The sequence goes on along the minus strand of JAJOZX010003568.1, from coordinate 93,426 downwards.
AGTATCATATATACAACAGAATTTAAGCGAAAAAAACTTAAGCGTGACATTAGCTCCTTCGGTTTAAATAAACAATAAAATCATCCCAAACGAAGATGAAAAACTTGCCTGTCGATTTCGACACATTACTCGAAATGTACGAATTCATTTTAATTTAAACCAAAAAAAGAAAAAAAAAAAGACAAAACTACTCGCGCTCCAACGCAAAATTCGTGCGCGAAACGAGTCAACAAACAAACGTACGCACGAACGATATCATACGACCAATTAGGTACAATTTATTCAAGTCAATAAAATGAAACTCAAATCCAAAATTCCGTTTTCTGTTAAACCAATACGAGAGACAATTCAAATTAAAAAAAAATATTTAAATATTCACTTTAAAATTTTTTTCTCCAAATTCCATAAATTACCATATACGGTACTTTGCAGAAATCGTTTCGTTACAAACAATAAAATATATAATTCCTTATATATTTAAATACACAATTACTGCATGCAAAAAAAAAAAAACCTGTCAATTTTTCCCTTACCACAAAACCAAAAAAGAAAGAAAAATTGAATTAAATTGATTGTAAACACAGACAAACAAAAAAATCGTTTTTAACTCACCAACGAAAAATTAAATTGTTTACAACAACAAATATAGTTCACATATCCATACATACATACACACATATATGTATACCCAAAATACTGCAAGAGAAAAAATCGTTTTACACTCACAACGAACAGTGAACTGTTTACGAACAATAAATATATACTGCAATTCACCTATATATTTATATATACACAAAACTGATCTTCTTACAACAGAAAATAATAATAAGAAAAAGTAAATTTTTTTCCCAAACCAATACGTTAAACACTTTTTTTCACGTATTTATTTATTTATTTATTGATACTAGTGTTAACCTTACCCGCCGAAAGCAACTTTGCTCCAGTTACCGAGTTTTCTTTTATTTTTTTTCGTTATTCCCTTTCCCTCCTTTTTTCCGTCTTGAAAGAACGTCTGTTTTCGTTTCTGAGTCCTCTCCAATGCCGACGATTTCGTTGGGCAGAGTCAAATGCGTTCGACTCTCCGCGATCCGCCAATGTGAAACCGTTTCCGAATGAGATGCATTTACAGAATCGAATACGTTTGACTTCTATAATTTCTTATTTCTTTTTTTTGAAGAACGTTTTAAGTTTCTTTCAGTGACGCAACCAATTCCAATGCGGTCTGTCCGTTTTTCGTTGACGATCAAAATCTTTCAAAATCTTCTCCAAATTCCGATAATTTCGTAGTGCAGAATCGAATGCGTTCGATTCTCCGTAACTTCTCCAACGATCCGTTATGGCGATTTATATCAATGTTGTGCGTTGCATGTGACGTTTCCAGAGAAATTAAATTAGTCTCTCTGCGTGCCCAATAATAATTGTCGTTGTAGTCGGTCGAAACAGACGACAATATAAAGGTCCTCTCTTCTAAACAAGTGATTGATTCACGGCTCAAATCCGACCTTCGTTTCGGATGTGTTGACTTCTTTGTAGCGGGATTTCTGACTGAACAAAGGTTTTCAAATCCTGGCATCGGTCGACATTGTCGGGTGGTGTGGGTGGGGGCGTAGTGTTTCTCTTTAATGCCTCTTTCCAACTGTTTAAGGGTTGCTCTCTGTATGTCGCTTCCTCGCACCAACAAGGAAGTTTATACCGTTTAATTAATCCGACTGACGTCTACGGTTCTTCTTTTCGTACTTACTTAATCTGACTGCGAGTTACGATAAAATAATTTATACCTTCGCTCAATGGCGTACCCTCCCTCAGTCCGTTGAGGGAGTGGAATACTTCTCTCGTTGAATGATATAAAATGACGAGTTTTCCTTTGTTCAGTCCATTATTTTCACAAGGGGTAAAATCACTTTTAAACCAGTGGATTTCTTTTACAATGCACAGTCATTAAAAAATCAAATCCTTTTTACTACACTTGTTTAGAGAGTTATTAACGAACAATTGCTTACATCAAAAAGCTAAGAGACACAGCCGAACTGGCCGGCCCCAGGCCGAAACACTCACTGCCTCCCTGCCCAAAGGCCGAGGCGGGACTCCCTCAAGGCGTTTCCTTTTGTCCTGCAGAAACCCACATGGTGCCACGTGTTACAAAAGATTATTCAACTTTGCAAAATCCCAGTCTAATAACGATATTAGCAAAAGGATTTGTACAATTGGATATTAGCAAAAGAATTTATATAATTGTAGTTTTACACTTAACTCTTTTATGTGACTTATAATAATCGAAAAGAACATTTAGAATTTAGGAATCTCTGTTTAAGATTATAGACGTGACAACACTGTTTTCGTTAGGGTTAAGAAGAAAGGCAGATGATCCACTGGGGCATGGAGGCAATTTATACAAATATTAAGAATTTAACGGATTCATATTTTAATTTATATGAACAGAATAATATCTTTTAAAGGAGTAATACTTTAATTTATACAAACAGAATTATATTTTTTAAATTTTAACATAAATTTATTTTCCTGTGGAAACCCTTTTCCACACAACCCTCTTATATTATAAAATTGATCTTGGAGCATTCCGAGGGAAAAGGTTCGAGAGATCCCTGACTGGTACTCATTTTGGAAGGTTCGGCCAACCAGAGCAAAGCCAAGAGCAGGTTATATACCAGTGATATTTTCAACTTGGTTTTAAGAATAATTATTCCGTGCTTGCATAAAAAAAACTATATATATATATATATATATATATAAAGGAAAAGGAAACACGAAGTCCGAGCGCTTTCGTGATATATTCACATCTTCAAGGAGAAACAGAAAATAGACGGAGATTACAAAGTAAATGAGTTAAATACACAAGCAAAAAAATAAAAATAAAAAAATTCCCAATCGGCAACTCAAATTAAAGACCATAAAACCCTCTAAAGAGTTTTTCTATAGATAACATAATCTGTAGGCTGCTAAATTACTAAATATAAAAGAACTATATAGATGAAATTAGACAAAAAATCAGTACAGAGAACAAAAATTATTATAACGGTTATTAGAACTTGTATTTAATTAAAGCAGGCAATTAAGTGGCAAGAATTTAATGAAAACAAAGGGAATGGTGCCATCGTCTTACAGAATATTCCAAAATTTCTACAAACAGTCTGAAAATTGTTTTCCCAATAGCCAACCAGTTGAAAAGTCCAATAAACCACCCAGCACCCAAAGATTATAAACGAAAGAAATATTACAATTAAAATGGACACATAAGCATGTTAACAGTTCTTAAAATAATATTTATTTAACCAAGGCAAACCGTTAAGGGGCAAGAATGCGGTCAAGAAAACAATAGGCCCTTCGCCAACTTTCTAACAATGCACGAGTCTAATTTATACAGCCCAGGGCTAATATTAAGGACTAAGTCCGCATTATTCTTGATCACACTTGATTCAAGTATATTTCTGCTAACAATAGATTTACTAAACCTTAATTTGGAAGCATTTTTCCAGTCAATGGGATGATTAGTATCTCTTACGTGAATGAAAATGGCGTTAGATTCCTGGCCACTTCTTATACTGTATTGATGCTGCTTAATACGTAACTCAAGGGTCTTACCAGTTTGGCCAATGTAAAATTTATTACATATTGTGCATGGGATTTTATATACACAACCATGTTCACTTAAAGGGGAGTTCTTAATCAATGAATTCTTAATTACATCTAAATTTTTAACGCAATATTTACGTTAAAAGTCCTCAGCAGATTCGGCAGATCAAGGAAATTTTTTCTGAATGGTAACACTAAAACATTTTTTGTGTTATAAGGAATCTTGTCCTTTACTTCGTAGAAGGTTTTCTTTGCCATTTTTAAGGACTTATCTATGCAATTCTTTGGGTATTTTAAATCAAACGCAATTTTGTATATTTTACTAATTTCGTCGTCAATGAACTCTGGACTACAAATTCGTAGGCCTCTTAGGAACAAAGTAGAAAGAACGGATCGTTTTACGTTAATGTGGTGATCAGAATAATAATGTATATAGGAACAATTATTAGTGGGTTTTCTGTAAATATTGTACTTAAACTTTTTTCTAGACCTATATATTAAAACATCTAAAAAAGGGATCGAAGAATCTTTTTCTATTTCAACTGTAAAATTGATAGAGGGAGTTAAATTATTAAGTTTGGGTAAGAATTCATTGAGATTTAAAGTCACTGGCCAAAGACAAAGAACATCATCTACATATCTAAACCATGGAACATAATTTGGCAGAATCTTCCTTAATAACTTACTTTCAAAAAACTCCATATATAAGTTACTTAAAATGGGGGAGAGAGGGTTTCCCATCGCCATACCAAATTTCTGCCTAAAATATTCATTATTGAACACAAATTTTGAGTCTACTATGCACAGCTTAATTAATTCTATAATTGTAGCCACAGGTAATGACAAATTATGCTTAACCAATTCTTCCGAAAGAAACACTAATAGATCCTCCACCGGGACTCTTGTAAACATCAAAGCTTACCAATCTAAAATTGTAATTGACACTGATACTATTTAATTTTTCCACAAGGTCTACATTATTATTTATGTGTGATTGTGAAATTGTGCCGAGGAGAGGATTAAGAATGGAGACAAGCCATTTGGATAGCTTATATGAGATAGATCCTATAGAACTAACAATAGGCCTTGCAGGATTATTTGGCTTATGAGTTTTAGTGCATAATGGATACCACGCGCCACTTCGAGACCTTCTCTTTGCTCTTCCTTGGCCAAGCACTGTTTGTTTCTACCTTTTGTTCTGCTTTAGTTAAGTCACACAAGCGAAAGGTTCACCTGATATTTCTAAGAAGATGTCTAAGTGAACAAGTTCTCCCCACCTCTTTACTCCCTAATAGACTTCTGGATTTGAGAGAACGCCCCTTCGATGAATTCCAGTGAATAGTGTTGCAGAAGCATATAGAAATTACTAAGATTGAAGTCGAAGAAACTTTTAAAGTTACCAGGGCCAGAAGATATAGTTTTGATAGGGCAATTCCACCTGAATTGAAACAACGGTTACTGGACTATTGTTATAACAAACTTAGACGAGAATGTAGTGTTGTGGAAGGGAAACTGGATATTAAATTACAAATTCTAATTGAAAGAAGTGATTGGACTAAGGATGCTAACCCTGGATTTGTGATAAATCTATCAGATAAAGTGTGAAATAAAAATACGGTTTCGGCTCTTGGATATGGAATAAATTTTTCAGCAGCTAAAAAGGATGTGGACTACATAGAAATAGCTAAGGCTTTCTGTAATTTAGAAAAATATAATAATTTACCTATAGAGGATGTGAATATTTGTAAAGGTATAGTATATAGTGTCATGTCTAAACCCTCTATTCCAAATTGTCCGCAGAGGTTTTTCGACTCTTATGAAGCTTTAAGAAAAGATCAGAATCTACATATAACCAAAGCCGATAAATCAAATGCCTTAGTGATCCTCAATAAAGACGTTTATCTAGGAAAAATGTATGATCTTTTGAATGATGCGGACACTTACGTGAAATTAAGGAACAATCCCCTTGAAACTGTGAACAGTGCATTTAACAAGAAAATTAAACAACTTTTGAAGGGTAATGAAATATTACTTAAACAGTTTCTGAGTACTTCACCGTCATTACCCTACATGTATGGCCTGATTAAAACTCATAAGCCAAATAATCCTGCAAGGCCTATTGTTAGTTCTATAGGATCTATCTCATATAAGCTATCCAAATGGCTTGTCTCCATTCTTAATCCTCTCCTCGGCACAATTTCACAATCACACATAAATAATAATGTAGACCTTGTGGAAAAATTAAATAGTATCAGTGTCAATTACAATTTTAGATTGGTAAGCTTTGATGTTTACAAGAGTCCCGGTGGAGGATCTATTAGTGTTTCTTTCGGAAGAATTGGTTAAGCATAATTTGCCATTACCTGTGGCTACAATTATAGAATTAATTAAGCTGTGCATAGTAGACTCAAAATTTGTGTTCAATAATGAATATTTTAGGCAGAAATTTGGTATGGCGATGGGAAACCCTCTCTCCCCCATTTTAAGTAACTTATATATGGAGTTTTTTGAAAGTAAGTTATTAAGGAAGATTCTGCCAAATTATGTTCCATGGTTTAGATATGTAGATGATGTTCTTTGTCTTTGGCCAGTGACTTTAAATCTCAATGAATTCTTACCCAAACTTAATAATTTAACTCCCTCTATCAATTTTACAGTTGAAATAGAAAAAGATTCTTCGATCCCTTTTTAGATGTTTTAATATATAGGTCTAGAAAAAAGTTTAAGTACAATATTTACAGAAAACCCACTAATAATTGTTCCTATATACATTATTATTCTGATCACCACATTAACGTAAAACGATCCGTTCTTTCTACTTTGTTCCTAAGAGGCCTACGAATTTGTAGTCCAGAGTTCATTGACGACGAAATTAGTAAAATATTCAAAATTGCGTTTGATTTAAAATACCCAAAGAATTGCATAGATAAGTCCTTAAAAATGGCAAAGAAAACCTTCTACGAAGTAAAGGACAAGATTCCTTATAACACAAAAAATGTTTTAGTGTTACCATTCAGAAAAAATTTCCTTGATCTGCCGAATCTGCTGAGGACTTTTAACGTAAATATTGCGTTCAAAAATTTAGATGTAATTAAGAATTCATTGATTAAGAACTCCCCTTTAAGTGAACATGGTTGTGTATATAAAATCCCATGCACAATATGTAATAAATTTTACATTGGCCAAACTGGTAAGACCCTTGAGTTACGTATTAAGCAGCATCAATACAGTATAAGAAGTGGCCAGGAATCTAACGCCATTTTCATTCACGTAAGAGATACTAATCATCCCATTGACTGGAAAAATGCTTCCAAATTAAGGTTTAGTAAATCTATTGTTAGCAGAAATATACTTGAATCAAGTGTGATCAAGAATAATGCGGACTTAGTCCTTAATATTAGCCCTGGGCTGTATAAATTAGACTCGTGCATTGTTAGAAAGTTGGCGAAGGGCCTATTGTTTTCTTGACCGCATTCTTGCCCCTTAACGGTTTGCCTTGGTTAAATAAATATTATTTTAAGAACTGTTAACATGCTTATGTGTCCATTTTAATTGTAATATTTCTTTCGTTTATAATCTTTGGGTGCTGGGTGGTTTATTGGACTTTTCAACTGGTTGGCTATTGGGAAAACAATTTTTTCAGACTGTTTGTAGAAATTTTGGAATATTCTGTAAGACGATGGCACCATTCCCTTTGTTTTCATTAAATTCTTGCCACTTAATTGCCTGCTTTAATTAAATACTAGTTCTAATAACCGTTATAATAATTTTTGTTCTCTGTACTGATTTTTTGTCTAATTTCATCTATATAGTTCTTTTATATTTAGTAATTTAGCAGCCTACAGATTATGTTATCTATAGAAAAACTCTTTAGAGGGTTTTATGGTCTTTAATTTGAGTTGCCGATTGGGAATTTTTTTATTTTTATTTTTTTTGCTTGTGTATTTAACTCATTTACTTTGTAATCTCCGTCTATTTTCTGTTTCTCCTTGAAGATGTGAATATATCACGAAAGCGCTCGGACTTCGTGTTTCCTTTTCCTTTTCCCTGTGGTTGTTTGCTTATTAATAAGATCACGTGTTATTCTGTGATTTTAGTGCATATATATATATATATATATGTGTGTGTGTGTGTGTATATATACAGGGTGTCCGAGAATTATCTGTACAATTTTTGGCTGTTATTAAAAGTCAACCATGAAGTGTAGAAATTCCAGTGTTGTCCCATTTTACAGAGAATCTCATTAAGTTTTTTTTTATACCAAGTTTTGACAAGTTTTTTAGAAATTCCAGTGTGTCCGAACATTATCTTTACAATTTCACCTTTTAATAAAATTCTTGATAACACGTAAAATTCTTAAACAAGATTATTTAGAATCTGTATTTTCAAAAGTTTCTTTTATTAAAGTAACGTTGTTACAAACATTCGATATGTGCACCATTAGTGATTCGCAAAACATCCAATCGATACTCCAAATGTTGCCATGTACGCTGCAGCATATCCACATCAATTCGCTCAACAGCAGCTGTGATTCTTGCTTTTAAATCATCAGTGTCTGTCACCCGCGTACATTTCAGAAAAACTTGTCAAAACGTGGTATCAGAAAAAACTTAATGAGATTCTCTGTAAAATGGGATAACACTGGAATTTCTACACTTCATGGTTGACTTTTAATAACAGCCAAAACTTGTACAGATAATTCTCGGACACCCTGCATATATATTCTGGGCCTCTGCCATATTCACTTTCATTTTCAACTTAGTTTTAAGAATAATTATTTCGTGCTTGCATAAAAAAAACTATATATATATATATATATATAGACTATATACACTCGTGTGTATATGTATATTATAATATATATATAGTATATATATATATATATATATATATATATATATATAATATATATATATATAATATATATTATATATATATATATATATATGAAAATTATTTCACGAAGGTAACACGTGAAAAATATTTATGATGAATAAAACCACGAAGGAAAGGAAACACAAAATGGTGCTCAAGCGCTTTCGTCTAATGACATCCTCCTAATGACATCCTCTGCCTGATTCACTTTTCATAAACTACAACATTCGTGGTCTTTTCTCAAATTTTCAATCTGTTGAACACCTCTTCGCTAAACATCACCTTCTCTTCCTCATTGAAACTCGTGTGTATGGGACGACTGACAGCAACCCCTATTCTGTCCCCTCCTTCTTTCTCCATAATCAATTTCAATCCAAAGGTGGATGATGCTTATATGTACGCAGTGACCTAACTTCTCGTATTCCTGAAATCAAATCTTCCGAATTCTACATCCTCTGACTACGACTTGCATGCCAATTTCAAACTAAATACATCTGTGCTAGTTACCTTTCTCCTAATTCTACTGACTGTTCAAAACTCTTTGACTACCTCATTTCCAAAGTGGAATATATTATATCCCATTCTCCTTTTGCTGAAATCTCCATTTTAGGAAATTTCAATGTTCACCACCACCTTTGGCTTTCCTCCCATTTCACTGACATCCTTTCGTTAACCTTTCGTTAGCTTCCGCCCGAATTGTTCATTCTGACGAAGGTCAAGCTTTTCACTCCACCTTAGACCTACAGTTTAACGTGGAATCCGAACCACGCCCATCAGCAGCCCAGCGTCTTAACCACTAGGCCACCTAGGGTATCCATTTATCTACCAACCACTTTCTTCATTGTGTGGAAGCATGAACAGCTGGGTTTTGCTGCGCGCCGGCTGCCGTCAAGTCTCGAACCCGGGGCCGATGGATTCATAGTCAGCGACGCTCACCACTACACCACCGAGGCGCCATCCCTATTGAACTAGCATACAACTTCTCTGTCCTGAATGACCTAGAGCAGATTGTACATCACCCTACTTGTATCCCCGATCACCTTAGAGATAGGCCCAATATTCTGGGTTTATTTCTAACCATTCATCCTTCTTCTTACTGGCAAACTTTTTTCTCCACTGGTCCCCTCCGACCACAATCTTATCTGTTTCCTGTCCTATTGCTCCAGTTCGACCTTTGGATCTACAGATCTACAGAAGCTAAGGCTAACAAAGACCCTAAGATCCACTCTAAGGTTAGCCCGAGAGAAAGGAAAGAGTAGGGGGTTAAGAGAAGATAAGAGAAGAGAATAAGGGGTAAAGTAAGGAGGAACACCTATTACTCGTGGGTTAACATTCATTCAGAAAAAGAGGAAAAAGGCTCACCATCATCATCCGCCGGCCACTGCCGACAAGTCAGAAAAATAGTCGGAGAGAATAGAAGAGGGGTGAAAGATGAAAAGAAGTAAAATAAGAACGCTTACAAAACATGCAAACACAGTCTTAACTCACTGTCATACCATGCAAACTACAAACATGCAAGAAGAGAGAGTTACAGACATGCAAAGTAAGGAGAGGATAAGAAAAAAAAAAAGTAGGTAAAGTTAAACAAAAAGTGGGTTAGTTTACGCTACGAGCTACATCTACGTTCTTGTTAGTCTAATTTTTTTTTTTTTTTTAATAATTTTATTGCTGGCATCACACGCTGGCATGTCACAAGCTGGCATTAATCGTCAACAGACTCATCCTCGACCACCACCCCCAGAGCTCCTGTTGCTAATTGTTTTTTATTTATTTTAAACAACGTTAATATTTTTAAAATGTTCTGTCAAGACGGTTCTTAAACACATTAACGCTGGTAGAGTTTACAACGGGCGCGGAAAGATTATTCCATTTATCAATTACTTTAAACGTAAAGAAGTTTTTAGCGATATTAGTAATGAAACGTCTGCCACGCAACTTAAATCCGTTATTACGAGTATTACTATTATCGAAAGTGAACAATTTGTCAAAATTTACGTTATCGATGTTATTAACGATTTTGAAAACTTTAATAAGCTCCCCCCTTAATCTCCTAGTTTCGAGTGAATACAGGTCTAACTCTTTAATCCTATCTTCATAAGGCTTGTTGCGCAATGACGGAATTAGTTTCGTGGCACGACGCTGAACCCTTTCTAACCTATCAATATCCTCACGCAAGTACGGGCACCAAAACTGAACGGCATATTCTAAATGAGGCCTGACTAGGGACTTGTAAAGGGGCAATATAATATCCTTCGATTTAAATTCGAAATTACGCGCTATGAAGCCTAACATCCTATTAGCTTTTGCGCAAGACTCCAGGCACTGGTTCCTAACCTTTAAATCCTTAGATACGCGTACGCCTAAATCTACTTCCTCGTCAACGTTCGCCAACGCCCTATCATCCATCGTGTACGTGTAATTATTGTTACGAGAACCTATATGCAAAACTTTACATTTGTCTACGTTAAATTGCATCTGCCATTTATCTGTCCACTCCATAATCCTAGTTACATCGTCTTGGAGCCTATTTCTATCGTCCTCGTTAACAACCTTACCGCCTATTTTAGTATCGTCCGAGAATTTTGACACGTTACTAGTCAATCCTACATCTATGTCGTTAATGTAAATTACGAATAGCAATGGACCTAACACTGAACCCTGTGGGACACCGCTACCTACATCTAACCACGCCGATTCACTACCATTAACTACGACCCTCTGCCTCCTAGCACGAAGCCATTCTTCTAACCAGTTAGCTACCTGACCGCGTATACCGTGCGCTTTGACCTTCGCAATTAGTCTCCTATACGGAACTGTATCGAACGCCTTTTTAAATCTAAATAAATAACGTCAGCCGCTCTATGCCTATCGTATTCGCACACTATTTCGTTATAAAATTCTAACAAATTTGTTAAACAAGACTTATGGCGTCGAAACCCATGCTGACTACTATTAATCAAATCTCTACTTTTTAAGTGATCGATGATACGATCCCTAACTACGGATTCCAAAAGTTTACCGACAATTGACGTTAAGCTAATGGGCCTATAATTGCTAGCTACTGCGCGGTCGCCTTTTTTAAAAATAGGCGTGACGTTAGCTAATTTGAAGTCTTCAGGAATAATCACCGTTTCGAGTGACTGATTAAAAATCTTCTTTAAGGGGCCTACGATAACGTCTTTCAAATCTTTCAAATGTCTGGGATAAAAAGCGTCAGGCCCTGGAGCCTTGCTAACTTTTAACCTATCGATATAATGCGCAATCTCACCCTCATAAACAGTTATTTCATCCAAAATAGTCTCGCTACTAAATGGAACGATATCGTCCACGTCGGGGACATTATTTACGTCTTCTACAATAAAAACTGTCGCAAAAAAGTTATTGAACATACCCGCCATCGCCTGAGCGTCAAAAGCCAAAGCGCCATTAACATCCACTAGAGGGCCTATGTTATCTTTTATCGGCTTACGATTATTAACGTATTCAAAAAACTTTTTTTGATTATGTTTACTATCCGCAGCTATAAGTATCTCTAAATTACGCTTGACATTCCTAACTGATCTTGGCATTCCTAACTAATCCTCTCAGGAGGAAGCGCCTTTGGCACTTTGGCGATGCTGATTGGGAAGCTCTTAGGCAGCACTTCTCTGATTTTCCATGGAATGATTAAACTGGTCAACAAAAAAAAATTTCTTCTGCTACTGGAGAAAATGCACCTTTTTCGAAGTAATTTGACAGTGGTAATTCAAAAAATCCAGATTAGAATTACTGATCACCTAGTTTTTGAATTATGATAAGGTTATTCAAAATATTTTTATACATAGTAAAAAAAAAACTTTTCCTGTAAAAACTTTACTTGTGCTTTGAAAATTGCATTGAAGAATGTTTTAAAACGATAAAAGACTATAACTATTACAAATAGGATATGGAAGAAATAAATGGCCCAGCCAGGACCCACCCCTTTCCCACCTGATCATACCAAGCTCCTGATTACCATTTATTTCATCCATCTCCTAATTCTTTATTGATAAACATACGACATACTACTACAACGATATACTAGTCAACTCGATGACCTACTAATACATATGTACTACTAACAAATAACATTACATACATAATATAGATAAAGTACACATAGTACTATTTCTTAGTTATTTTTTTTTGCAAAATATTTGCTTTACTTATTGCACTTTTGTTCATGTTCTCAGTTTCACGCTGTAAGAACCAACAGTAATCTCCCATCATCGCTGGATTCCATCGTCTTTGATAGCGCTGTTCCAGTGTAGAGATATCTTGGTGAAATCGTTCACCGTGTTCATCGCTCACTCCACCTAAATCATTTGGGAAGAAGTCTAGATGGGAGTGTAAGAAGTGCATCTTTAATGACATCCTACACCCCATATTTCGGTAGTTCTCGGGCATATCATTTATCATCCCAACATAGTTTTCATCTCTGTGATTTCCTAAGAAATTATGGACAACCAATTTGAATGAAATCCAGGCAGCAAGTTCTTTCTGACTGAGCATTTTCTCAAAATCAATATCCATCAGCGCTTCCTGAATCTGTGGCCCAACAAATATACCTACTTTCAATTTAGCTTCACTGATTTTGAGGAACTTGCTAGGAAGATATCTGAAGCCATCATTGCCATCTTTGTTCATTCCTTTTACAAAATTCTTCACGAGTCCCAGTTTGATATGAAGAGGGGGTAGAAACACATTTTGAGGATTCACTAAAGGTTGATTTTTTTATGTTCTGTTTTCTGTAACTCTCTCTCAGTGGCCATTTCTTCTTTATGAAATGATTTTCATCATCTCGACTGTCCCAGAGACATAAAAAGCAGCAATGTTTGGTATACTCACTCTGCAATCCTAGAAGTAGTGCAATCACTTTTAGATCACCACAGATGGTCCACCTATGTTGATCATATTTGATGGCATTAAGGATAATTTGCATGCTTTCATAGGTTTCTGTAATGTTCACAGTATGAGCAAGAGGAATCGATGGCTTAGTCCCATTGTGCAAAAGTACAGCTTTCAGACTAACCTTAGAAGAATCTATAAAACGTCTCCATTCTTGAGGATGATGCTCAGTACACAGTTCTTCCATTAGTGCATCAACATTGGCAGAGAAACACAAACTATCTTGCATGCTGTAATGAAGAGCAAGACTTTGATGACGACCTCGATAAATTGAAACTTTTGTGTCTGGAGCTAATAAATTCCACTGCTGCAAGCTAGAGCCAAGAAGTTCTCCATGTTGCTTTGATAGAGACAAGTCACGAATCAGATCACTTAGTTTTTCTTGTGTGATCAGATGGGGCAGTTTATTCTGAGGTGCCATAGAAGAACTAGATGAAGAGGATGACGATGAGTTACTATCTTCATCGCAGGATGACCCATCTGCTTCTGAATTTTCCGGTGGATGTGGCACTGGAAGACCATCCCCATGGGGTACTGATTTCATTGCAAATGCAATATCTGGCTAACTAATATATTGCTTAGTCTTGCTTGAATGTCCAGAAACATTTGGCATGCAAAAATAACAATCAGTTAGATGATCTTTATTTTTTAGGCTCACGCCATATCATCAGAACTGCAAATGGCATACTTGCTCTCTTCTTATTCAGCAACTGTGTTAAGCCAGATGTGCAAACTGTACAACACACATGTGGAAGAGAGAGAGAGAGAGAGTTACAAGGAAAAGAAGTACCTCAAAAGCAATGTTCCCTCTAAGGTGTGCGCTTGTGCGCGCGCACACGCGTTGTGAAACCCGCGCACACAGCAAAATAAAATGCGCACAGGCTCAAGCGTATCATGAGTCACGACAGTAAATGAAGTAATTTCAAAAATTTCAGTTTAATGAATTCTATAAAGAACAAATTAAGAAACCGCTTGAAAGAAAATCATTTGGACACGCTCATGCTAATTAAAAGTTACCTGAATGATGACGGATGTATTAATCTTCATAGAGTTTATTTGGAATGGGCAAATGCTAAAGATCATAGGGAGAAATCGTAATCATACTTAAATGAAAGGCATTTTCATTTAATGTTATTTTGATTATATTTTATTTTATTGAATCTTATTATTTTTTATTTTATTCCTATTTTGTGAATGGATTAAATCATGTATTAATCTCGATAGTCTATTTTAAATTGCTGAATGCTAAAAATTGTTTTGAGAAATGATAACTAAAATAGTCATTTTCAATTTTATTTTATTTCTTTATTTTGGCGAATTTTATTTTACTATTTTTTATTTTATTAATATTTTTAGAATGGATAAAATGTTTTCTTTTTTAAGAATATATAATATTGTAAACAGTTTTTTAATATCCATTTAATAGTACCGTAATGATCAAGCTATCACCTTATGGAAATAATATTTATTAAGTATTTAATATTTATATATATTTAATTTTGAAGATAATAGCGCTCAGAAAAGTTTGCACAATTTTTCACCATGAATCTAAATGTATGCACAACGAAAATTTCTTGCGCACACGGACTAAAAAAAATTAGAGGGAACATTGCGTCAAAAGGCCTTGCGGCCCATACCGACAAAGTACCAATGGTAACGGGTGCCAGGAAAAAATTCACACACCCTCAAATAGCGTGCAAGATTCGGTCTAACCTTTTCTTGAACTGATCCACAAAAGAACTGTTCACAACTTCTGAAGGTAACCTGTTCCACGTGTCACAGATCTTATTGGTAAAGTAATTCCTACACACACTAGTGCTAAACCGTTTCAAATCCAACTTCCAACCATTGTTGCGAGTTGGGTTATCATTTAAACTGAACATGCTTCTAAACTCAACATCGTTGAACCCGCGTAAGAGCTTGAAAACCTCGATGAGTTGACAGCGCAGCCTCGAGTTTCCAGCGAAAACAAATTCAGAGCGCGTAAGCGTCGATTGTAGCCCATGTGCCTAACGGAAGGGATTAACTTTGTGGCCCTCGCCTGCACTCGCTCCAGCCTCTCAATATCTTTCCTGAGGGTCAACGACCAGAACTGCACAGCATACTCCAGGTGCGGCCGAACCAAGGAATTGTACAGAGAGAGCACAATCTTCTTGTTCCGAAATTGAAATTACCTCCTGATATAACCCAACAGCTTCTGGGCTTTCTTTTCCACCTCTACGCACTGTTTCGTAAACTTAAAGTCGCTGTTAATTAGCACACCCAAGTCCTTTTCCAAATCAGTGGCCTCGATATTACTCCCCAACATGGATTAGTCCGACTTGGGATTGGCGTTGCCAATGTGCATCACCTTGCATTTACCCAAGTTAAACGGCATTTGCCATTTTTCGGACCACTCTCCTATCCTACCTAGGTCCGCACGCTGTTGCTCGATCGCCTCTGGCGTCCCAACATTGGCCCCCAAGCTTCGTGTCATCAGCGAATTTGGTGATCCTAATGACGATGCCACCGTCGATATCATTTATGTAAATGATAAACAACAGTGGCCCCAAAACGGAACCCTGAGAACCCCGCTAGTGACCGAGGCCCAACCCGAACTATCCCCTTTAAGTACAACCCTCTGCCGCCTATTCTTCAGCCAGTTTTCAATCCAGCTACCTACTTCCCCACCGATACCCAGCGCGCGCACTTTGGCCATTAGCCGGCGGTGAGGAACCTTATCAAAGGCTTTCTGAAAGTCGAGATAAAGTATATCAATCGCCCTACTCTTATCATACTCACTCAACATGACGTGGAAAAACTTGAGCAAGTTGGTGAGACACGACCTATGCCGTCTAAACCCATGTTGGGAGTCCCCAAGCAGCTTGTAGGAATCCAAATGGTCAACGATCCTATCCGCTATTATCCCCTCTAATATTTTACCTACAACCGAAGTGAGACTAATGGGACAATAGTTCCCTGGACTTTCGTGATCCCCTTTCTTAAAGATAGGGGTCACATTGGCTTCCCTCCAGTCACCAGACACCTGGCCCGTCTCCAACGATTTGTTGAAGACTGTAGCCAGGTGGGAAGCCACCTGGTCGCGCACCTCCCGCAACACTCTGGGGAGGAACTGGTCTGGCCCAGGAGCCTTAAACGCGCTCAGTTTGTCTATTCTATCGGCAACGACTGTCGCGGTACACCGAACACTATCCAGGCCAGCACCTTCGTGCCTGATGCCTGGCTCGGGGATGACGCGGGTGTCCTCCCTGGTGAACACTCCCGCAAAGTACTCATTCAGCACATTAGCGATGCTTCTCGGTGATCATGCTTCTAATGGGCTTTCTACTATTAACATAACTGAAGAATTCCTTAGGGTTCTCCTTGCAGAGGCTTGCCACCCTGAGTTCTTCGTTACGTTTCGCTAGCCTAACCTTCGCCTTCACTTCTCTGCACAGGCGGACATACGACTCAGTGTTCTCATGGGAACGATTGGCCTTCGCCCTCTTATACGCAGCTTTCCTATTTCGGATAGCCGAAGCGATGTCACGACTGAACCACTTAGGCTGCGTTGAAGCAGGGCTGACCGATTTTGAAGGTATGGCAGCAGACTGCAGCACCATAAACTCGTCCCGGAATGCACTCCATACTTCCTCAACATCGCCACCGACCTCTAACCCCATCTCACCTACGCTATCCCGGAGTCTAACAAATTCCGCCGCCGTAGGTCGAGCTTACTGCCTCTAGAGTCACTACGCTTCACCCGAGGGACGCAGTCACAGAACCTAATCAGACCGTGATCACTCCCGCCCGACGATTCGTCAATGCTGAAGCCAGTGACGAGTTTGTCTTCTGTCGTGAATACTAAGTCTAGAACGCTTTCGCCTCGTGTAGGCCCATTGACCCACTGAGTGAGGAAGTTCTCATCAGCAAAGTCAACTAGCCTCCTCCCTTCGGCATCAGCAGTCCTGTCTTCCCAGTTTATACCGCAACAGTTGAAACTACACACACCCTGTATCCTAGCAGGCTACGGAGTTCGGTGTACAGTGCTGTATCATCCTCAAGGAGGAGATGCGGAGGTCTGTACACCAAGATTAACGTATAGTTCGTCCCTACCACGTTCAGATCGATGCCAAGCAGCTCCCGTTCCGATCGGAATTGGCAGTCAACCGGACTCAACGTGTCCCTCACGTATATTAGTACCCCTCCCCCTCCCCACGGGTGCGTCCTTGTGAAACATTCTATACCCGGGAATATCGAACTCTCCACCGTAGTCCCTACCAGAAGTATGAATCCAGGACTCGGTGATGGCAACGATATCCTGGTATTCTGATGCTAAGAGCGCCCGTAGCTCGCAAACTTATTCCTTATCGACCTAGAATTAAAAAGCACTGCACGGAGGGAGCCTTCCATATTCTGACCGCCCCCTAGCATGACCTGTTTCCCGAACAGCCAGGGCTGTCGGGAGTTGCAGAGCCCCTCACCAACGCGGGGGCAACTTCCGCACGAGGCTGAGTCCCCTCCAACAGGGAAGGAGGGTCACCCGCCTGTACATGGACACACCCTTCTGTTGAAGGTACGTCCGCCACCGGCTCAACATTATCTCTCCCCGGTGGGGACCCAACATCAATCCCCGGGCTTGACCTCACCATACGGTTAGGTGCCGGTAAAGCAGCGTGCCTAGCACACCTTTACCCTTGACATTGATGTTGACACCATCCCTCTGATACAGGTCTCACCTACCCGAAAATGCGTCGAACGGGTCAACAAACCTCACGCCCAGTGGGACGCACAAGTCTTGCACCCTCTCGTTGATGTCAATGACCTTACTGAGCGCGTGGTCACTGGCATTCATCCGCGGTAAAATACCCATCAACATTCCCCTGTCTCTCTTAAGTTTTAGATTATCTGCAAGAGCATGATCTCGGTGATGATCCCTTCCGTCGAACCTACCCTACCGCCTTTGAGGAACAGGTCGTTGCCACCAGCGTGAACAACGATCGTAGTCCTCCGACTAGCCACGCGCAACTTCTCTAACTCCTTCCTTAAGTACGCCGTTCCCCGACCAGGTAAGCACCTTACTTTCCTCCTGTCCAGGTTTGCAGAAGCAAAGTACTTCTCCTGGCCCCTGATCTGTGAGTCCCCAATCAAAACGGTGTCTTCCTCCTTCGCGCATAGGAGACTAAAGCGGTTGGAGGCCCTGACAGCGGCAACCGGAGTCTCAGGTTTCGGCTTCGCAGCCTTCTTGCCCGATACCTTTCGATACCCGTCGCCACCCATAGACTCAGCCGCACTTACACCACCCGACCCACCCCGACCGGCAACTACATCCTTCGGTTTCTTTGGGGCATCAGTAGGCCCCTTCCCACCCTTTTTCGTTATCGGCCCCTTCTCATCCTTCTCTGTCGGCCCCTGCTTTGCGCCCTCCCTTCCCTCCACCTTGCGTCGCGGTTCCGTGCATTCCACGTGGGTCGCTGGCGATTCCTGACACTGATTTTGTACCCTGGCCCCCGGTTGCACCTCTACTCTTTCTCCGCGGTCTCAAGCTCTGTCCAGTCCGCCGCTGGACCGCCTTTCCAGGGCGGCTATCCTATCAATGTGCTCCGGAGTGGAGGGCGCAGCCGCGTCAGTGACCGCTGCGCCTCCAACAGCCGATCTGGACGACTCGAGCGCCGGACCCTCTCCTCTAACTTCTCTAAAACTGCATGAGTTCACAAAAGCGGCACATGCTGGAGTGGTTGATCTTCTCGAAGCAAGCCTCTTTGAAGTTCGTCACCCACTGGTTTACTCCACACCTCGCACACTCAGCCTTCACTTTCTGCGGTCCAGTCATTGTAACTTATTTTCTTTCTAACTCCGAAAACACTGAATAAGATAAAGCGTTCTAGCAATGAAAACTTTCGAAAACGTTCTGACCAGTATATAAAAAAGGAGGGGGGTGAATTACTCCCGCGCAAGCCGCATCCACCTACCTGCAAGTGACGTTCATCCCATTCAGAAAACTACACCTCTCACTGCTGCCGCACCGACCAAAGGTCTCCCCAGGGCCGGACAGTCCCAAACGTGTCGCAGCTACCAACTGACAAACAATCGCGACGCAGGCGTCACGGATTTCCCGCCAGGAGCGACAGCGAGATGCAGCCCCTTACTAAGTCTTACTAGTCACTTACAAACGGCCAGACTCTTAGAATCCAGTGTTCAAGAGATATCCCACCAGACCCAGCAGCTACACCTGAGACTTTCCGCTGGCCTAGCAGCTAGCTGGGCAGTAAAGCGCTCTCACCTAAAAGCAGTACAGCCAAGCACCATCAATTGGTCACCAAAGAACGGTCGCAGGGGGCTGGTCAGGCCATTACGCGTTAGGAATGGGCTTAAGGGGCACTTGTCACACTCCATTCATCGCGCCCCTACGCCTGGGACCCCTCCATCCCAGTCTCTCACGACCTACGAGTATTGAATGGTGTTATTTATAGAGGTTCCAAAGCCTCTCTTCCTACGCATGAGGTAACAGTAGGGTCCTAATAGTAAAAGTAGAGAAAAAGACTTAATACTAAAAGAAGTTTCGTTTTTTTCAGTCAGAGGAGAGTATCCTTAACCTAAGCTAAAAGGACAGAGTAGGGATGGGATGGGGTCCTAGTAACCCACGGGACAGGATTGTACAACAGACTTCACCCGCCCTCCCGAAAGAGAGAGAGAACCCAAAGGAACTGGCAGCCAATTTCTCTAGAATCCCACGACTCGGGACCGGAGGGCTATCACACCCCAAGTATAAAGTTTACAACACCCAGAAGAAGTATGCGTAGCGTTTATACCCTACCCCCTGCGGAGAGAGAGAGAGAGAGAGAGAGAGAGATTGCAAATTGAGCATGTTAGGGATTTATTATTTCTGGGCGAATTTAGTGTGGTGAGGAAGCAAGGCAAAGATTTCATTACACTGAGCTGATTACATGATATTGCACACAGTGCTGTCAAATAATTGATATACGTCAGTAACTTAAAATCTAAAGGTGATGGAAAAATTCTTACTACATTTTTTAAATCAGTATCATCAAATTACCCTAAATGACCTCAGTTTGGTTCAGTAGCAAATTTAATGTTGTCCAGTGTTATAGCTTCCGCGGCCGGGGCCCTTCCGAGTGCGGTGAGCGCATCACGGATGAGATTCTCTTGGGCATGGAGGCATAATTTCCATTTTCTATTCCTACCACAAATGCAAAACAAACCCTTAGTTTAACTTCGCTAGTTCTAATGCTATCCACAACAGAGAGGAGACTTTCAGAAAGTACCGTCGCCATCCAACTCCTGACCCTCAGTGGGCTTGTATTTCTACCTGGAATCATGCAAAATCTAATTTTTGACTCTCCAAATATTCCTTCATCCGACAAAAATGTGAAAACCTACCCAATTCGAATTATTCTCACTTTTTCTGGCACCTAGCCAAGAACCTCTTATCTCTATTTTTGTTAACATCAATTTTCTTTATTCAAAACTTCGTACTGACCAAAGTACTATTACATAGAGTAAAGTAGTCCATATTCTCTAATAATAACAAAATATGTGATGAAACGATGGACTGTCGTAAGTCTGCCATGTCAAACTGATTCTGCTTTCAAATTACTTTGCCAGTTTGCTCTACTTATTGTAAAAGTAATTGTTAATTGTGACGTGTTTTGAAATCTAAAACTAACTGTTTTATTCGTCTTACATAATTAAAGTTTATTTACTAACCTACTGATAAAAATTGTATAATTTTAAACGAAATAAATTCATTAAAACGTCGCGTTAACAGATTTGCGTTTTATCTCCCAAAAGTAGGGTATGTTTTGCGTTTAGCATCGGAAACTATAGATTCATTTTCAGTGTTGGTTTAGGTTAGATTAGGTTAGGTTAGCGTCGGAAACTAAAAATGTGACACGCAAGAGTTTCACAAAATAGCCATATATTTTTAGGAAATATCAATATAGCAATCCAAAGGGCTAACAAAATTCTGTTGGTGTAATATGACATCATGACCATAAATTCCCCCCTTTTTTTCAGTCAGGCATTTTGACTCAAATTCTAAAATAGATAAAGTTAAACAAATAATACTAAAAATACTTTGGGATCAATAAAAGAAAGCCACCCCCAAAAGTTGACACCCTAATAAATGATTAAGTAAACAATGCCACCCCCCAAAATCACTAAAAAATGTAAGTAAAAACACTTTCATGAGGAATTGTTTGTTACTTATTACTGTATGCCCTTGATGACTGGTTAAGTCATGATATTTTCATTTAAATTAACTAAAATATCACAACTTAACCTAACCTAACCTAAATAACCTACCTACCTAAATAACTTGCAGATCAATGAAAGAAAGCCACCCCCGAATTGTATCGATGAAAGAAAGCCACCCCAAACGGGTCGGGGGTGGCTTTCTTTCATTGATCCATACTTTGTTTTAAATGCATTAAAATTTAAAATAAAAAAAGAAAGAAAATAGTTTCCGACGTTAACTCGGGTATCATCGAGTTTCGACGCTGAACTCAAAAATATCCCAAAGTCAGTCAGCCAATTTGAGCCAAATGATAAACAATTCAGGAAAGGGCATGGAATGCTGCCAAATTTGTAATTTTTTTTCAAATGCCCATCTCGGTGGCATAATTAGAGACAGTGAAGTGGAAATTGCTACATTAAAAATGGTCATCAATTTATAATGTATTTATTACTTGAGAATTCTCAACACTTGGACCAACTTTTAATTCGCTCATTCACTTTCCTAAAACCCAAATGAATATAGAAGCCTCATCTATACACAATCATAACTTGAACGGCGCAGTTTTAAAATCAATTAAAACTTCTTTAAAAATATTAACCTTACTTCAGGCTATGACAAATTTTTATCCCGTTTCCTCGTGAGAGAGTTTTAAAAGAGCTTCTTCAGTCTTCAAAAGAGGTCACTAAATTAATACTATCCCTCGTAACGTTCTTCACTACACTGACCACCTTCCAATGCAGTGCAAATTTATATACTAAAAGTATTGTATCGAGTCTCCAGGCCCAGCAGTGCCAGTACAATAGTTATTACGTCACACTTTTACTCTCAGACCACACGTTTCTTTTTCTCAACGTATAGCAGTGTAGGTTTGCACACATGATGCCTGGTTTACACTGACAATGAATTTTTCAGAGTACCTGAAAGCTGTGTACACGTTAACATATCCATAAAACACTTGATTAAAAACGTGCTCTTAAAAAGTTACTTCACATATAGATTTAAAGGGTGACTTGCATTGAAGAATTATGTAAAATTAAATTAAGTAAAATTAAAATACATTTAAAAATTACTTAAATTAACGCATTTGATATTTAATAAATTGATTTTAGTAACATTTAAAGCACGCACGCGCGCGCACACACACACACACACACACACAACACACATATATATATATATATATATTATATATATATATATTTGACAGGACTTGGCGTATAGGTGAATCTGAAGAGCAAGCACAGTGTGTCCTTGAGATTCACACATGTACGGCAGTAATATATATAATGAATTAATAACAATATTAATTGGCGTACATATACGTGAATCTCAAGGACACATATTGTGTGTGTGTGTGACATGCTTGAGAGTCACGCATATGTACACCAAATACTGTCAAATTATGATAATAAAAACCCACTCGAATAGAGAGAGTTTATTTTCACAACAGTTTCGATGCCCACTAGCATCCTCTTCGGGTGGATACAGAAAAACGTTTTTCTGTATCCACCCGAAGAGGATGCCAGTGGGCATCGAAACTGTTGTGGAAATAAACTCTGTCTATTAGAGTGGGTTTTTATTATCATAATTTGACCTTCACGAAGAAAAAGTGAAATTTTTGGCATTTAAATACTGTAAAAATAAATTAGCTATAAATATAGGCCTACTTTATTTTTTATAATAGTTAAAAAAAGCAGGCTTTGAACGAAGTCTTCATTAGGGTTTATACATTGTTTAAAACGTAATTACTCCTGCAATGGTTATACATAAAATCTTAATAACCTATTATGAAATAATGAAAGCGAACATTTTCATAATAAAAAAACACTTCAACAAAACAAAGTCTTGACGTAAGAACAATTATTTTTTGTGGTTTGACCCTCGAAGGTTAAAAAAAAAGCCCTCATCTTCAGATACATTACCAGATAATACCAGTTTTAACCAGATCCACTTATCTGCTTCTAGTTTCAGATGTGAAGTTTGATTGCGCGCGTTTAGGCAAATTCACTTCGTTGGGTGTCTGTAGATTAATTTGGGTCAAAATTTTATGAGTATAATTGAAGTTTTCGTCAGTCATGAACCCGTTATTTGAGTTTCTGCAATGTTCTAAACTCTAAACGGGTTAACCGGATAATTTGCTGATTTCCTTTAGAAATATTAAGCTGTTGCTTAGTTTACGAAATTTAAAATCGATTATCATCTTTTGAAAGAAAATGTCAGATAAACTAGAACGTAATCAGTACTGCAATTGATGATGCTCAGCAGTGGAGAAAGTATATAATCATATTATTAGGTGTGTATATATAGTTTTTATGTCGTGTTGTGGTTGGCTTTTAATTTAATGATTTTTATTTACTTATAATGATATTTATATCAAACTTATTTTGCATTTCAAACTCTAACGGTTTCTCTATACTGATTTTTGTTTAACGGCATATAAACGGCATATAATGCCCAGCTAACTCGGTAGCTTTGTGTCTGATTTAGTAGAGGACCTTCCAATAGAGTCCGTGACAAATTTCTCCTGATCAAGATTTGAAGGTTGAATTTAGATGAGTTGTGGATACTGCTCAAAATATGCTTGGGCACCCTCGCGAAAATGTGGGCTAACTCCGCCAGGCGGCGAAATCCAAGATGGCCGCTACAAAAAACAATACAATGTATTGGCATATCTTCGCTTGTATTCATGCTGAAGATGCATTCTTGGTGTCTAAATGTAGGTTTCTAGGTCGAGGAATTCAAATGTAACAACAAATATGAGTTATATCTAACATAACCCATGATAGATCAACAGCATTCAAAATGGGACCATAAAATCAATATTAACAGTGTATATTCATGATACATTCAGTTCTGCTCAATTTGATTTTTGTTCTATGTATGTACATGTTATTTTCAGGTTCAAAGAAATTATTTATTGGTGAAACAAAGCACACACAGAATAATAATGGACGTATGTATGTGTCAGTGATGAACGCCATACACCTAGTCATTAACACCATTATCGTCATCGTCAGAGTCACTCCTATCTGAAACAATCGGGTCATCTGTTACAAATGTTTTCTGCTGTTGTATAATTTCATTCAAGTTCCTTGGAAGAGATGGCTTTATATATCCCACTGGCTTGCATATGCCATTATTAATTGTCCATCCATGGTTCAGGGAAAAAAGGAGGAGAGTCAACCTTGTCGAAGTTCAGAAGTATGTAAGTTTGGTAATTCACTCTCCTCACTTTTAAGTCTATCTGGCGGGAGCCTCACTGTTGATTTCTTCTTCACCTGTTTCCGTGCTCGTGCATCACCCAGGGACTTGCTTATCTTATCACTGTAAGTGAAGCATATAGTATATGTGGCCATATCGTCAAGTACCTGTTCTGTCACTGGAAGTGATTTCCCGACTGATCCGAGGAGAGCTCGAGCCTCAGCTGAGGAAGATCCTTTCTTAAAGATGGTATTCTTGCCATGGCCAAAGAATGCAGTCGTTGTGTCAGATCCACTATGGATATAGGGGGCTCCGTAAATGATGTCACGCTTTTACGGGGAGAGTCTGTAATTTTGTGACCTTTTGTGACAGACGGGAAGGGGGTCTAAAATTTTTGTGACCTCACAAAAAATTTTTGCGTTATTGTTAACATTTTTAAAAGTTTAATGTAAAAACTAAAATATTGATAGGATTCTTCTTATCGACTTGTGTAATATTATGTAGCTGAAAAACACAAATTCTCATACATCTTGGCTGCTTGCATTGCTAGATATTAACAAAAAAGCTACTATTTGAATGAATTTTTAAATAAATATATGTTATTTCACTATTTTTTTACAATTTTACATATAGTTTGTGACCGTGACATGGGGGAGGGGAGTCAAAATTTTGTGACCATTTGTAACAAAGGAGGGTCTGAAAATTCGAAATCTTCCATGACATCATTTATGGACGATCCCATACAGGGGGATTAAGATGTCCGATATCTCTTTAAGGCATAGTGTGCGGCAATTTATGGTGTTTCTCTTGTGCTTGATCGCCAGAAGTCCATCAAACCTGTGAGCAACGTATGCAGACAAAACAACATCAGTATCTTCTGCAGCGGTCATTCACAAGCACACTCCGGGTTGCATGTTGGTGTCTGTTAGATACATAATCTCCCCATGTGAAGATGGTCCCATCTGACTTCTCACGGTCTTCAGCAGATCGTGTGGACAAGCGCCAGATGAATCCCATATCAATTATTGTAATGTATGCACTTGGAACTGATTCGATGTTTTGCATGCTAAGTTTTTCCACCAGTTTTGATTTCTGCAACTTTCTCATTGTGCCATTGATGTTAATTATAGGCAAGCATTCATCTGTCACTCGAAATTCCTGCACTTCTGCCAGGTTGAACCTTCCATTGTTGTTTTCTGCAAGTAATACGATTGATGCCATAGCTCTGTTCTCCATTGCCTCCGATTTGGTGACTCTGTAACTCGTATTACCTTTTACTGGTAGTGGATTGCTGAAGTCTAGGATCGTCATTTCCTGTGCTGTACTTTGGGGATATATACCATCTAGTTGTTCCATTGTATGCCATTTCTCTCTCCCAGGATGCTTCACATCTTCAGGCTTCATGCACCATACACGTAAATATTTGTTATGTAGCAGGCCAGTATTCGAACGAGATTGTCTCAATTCATTGGATGGGCCTGCTGCAGGAGCATGATCAACTGTGGAACCACCAACTGGTATATAGGACTCTATTGCAGTTTCACACTGAGCTTTCCTTTTTCGTTTCAAGGCCTGCTCCAATTTGTTCCCACTTGCCAGTTGAGCTTTGCACGTTTTATGAAAATATATGATACTCGGCCCATTTTCCCAGGAAATGTCATCATAAACTGTGCCATACCTATCAAGTCCAATCCACTTTTGTGCTTGTTGTTTGAGATTGTTCCAAGCATCTACGCCTAAATCACTCCTGTCTTCATCACAGTCATTGTTCCATAGAATGCACTGACCAACTGTCATATCCTCACTCCTTCTTTTCTTTCCTTTCCTTTCCTTGATGAAGTTGCCATAGTCAGCATAGTCAGCTACAGGAATTCAGACCTGAAAAGGAAGAATCGTGTCACGTTTCCATAGATATAAATATAGTTATACCAACATATCAACATATACACAACAATTTTCCAACATGCTCTCAAAAACAATATGTTTTTCAAATATGGATTTATTATTTATTCTGCTACAGACTGGTCCCATTGAATCTGAAAATAACATGTATATATAGAACAAAAATCAAACTTGAGCAGAACTGAATGTACAGGGCGTCCCAAAAAAATGTATACACACTTTAAATAATTATAAAGGCAGTGTTTATTAAAATACATTTCATTTTCAAAATGTAATAGAATCTACAGACATTATTTAATTGTTTTGTCAACGCCTGTTTTCAAACTGACGTCCGTTCTGGTCCAGGCACTGCTGATAACGCGAAGCAATGGAATCGCAAACATCACGAAACATTTCGTTTGGTATTTGTGTGCATTCTCGTTCAATGGCTGCTCTCAATTCAGCGACTGTTGCAGGTTTTATAGCGTAGACTTTGTCTTTTAAGTATCCCCATAAAAAAAAGTCTAGTGGTGTGAGGTCTGGTGAACGCGGAGGGTATTCTACGAAACCCCTTCGTCCAATCCACATCCACATCGTGCCAAGTACCACTCGCAATACTCCACTCTTCGGTCCGGATCATCATCTTCATTAATAGCATGGACTAATCTTGGAATGTAACTTTTCCATTGACAGCGCTTCAAAATGCGTTGGACAGACGATTCTGAAATTCCTACCTCACGACTCGCTTGCCGCACAGATTTTCTTGGACTTTGGTGATACGTTTCCAGTACTCTTTCTTGCTTTGTGGGGCTTGTCGATGTCCGTGGTCTTCCGGAACGCTTCTTGTGGACATTCTGAACAGTTCCATCGGCTTCAAACTTATCTCTAATTCGAGTGATGGTAAGTCGCGTTGGTGGATCTGTTTGAAACTCCCTCCTAAACTGTCTTTGCACTTCAACTGCGTTTTCACACTTCCAGTAGCATTTTAGAATGAATTTCCTTTGTTCAAAGCTTAGTCTGACTACCATTATTAATTCTAATGGGTTTAACTTGGAAAGAAAGAAACATCAATTGAGCTATCAGCTGTTAAAGTGTGTATACATTTTTTTGGGACGCCCTGTATATTGTTTATGTCGATTTTATGATCCTCGTTTTGGTTACTGTTGATCTGTCATGAATTATGTTAGATATAGCTCATATTTGTTGTTACAATTGAATTCTTCGACCTCAAAAACCTACATTCAGACACCAAGAAAGCATCTTCAGCATGAATGCAAGCGAAGATATGCGAATGTTGTTTTTTGTGGTGGCCATCTTGGATTTCGCCGCCTGGCGGAGTTAGCTCACATTCTCGCGAGGGGTGCCCAAGCTTATTTTGATCAGTATCCACAATTCATCTAAACTCAACCTTCAAACCTTGATCAGGAGAAATTTGTTACGGACTCCATTGGAGGGTCCTCTTCTAGCATGATCTTGAGCAATTCTCCTTAGCAGTCACATTTTTAAATACCATTCTTATGAAAATGCATAGCTGGGATGTGTCAGTAGCATCTGTCGACTCTTCAAGTTGAAGTGAAAAGAAAACGCACTCATTTATATCTTTATTTAGTTGCACTCTCAGATCCTCACCCCTCACTTCTGAATGTCGCGTAATAGTGTGTCTGGAAGTTGAATTTCCTTAATAGCTGAAATTATTTCCGATTTGTTTTTGAAATGATCAAACGGTGAGTCGGCTGCATCCAAAAATGTATCTTTTACCATGTCTCCATCCTCGACTGGTTTCTTGAGCTTAGCAAATATGGATTCTTGGACAGCAGGTTGAGACTTCAATTCCTTCATCTTCACTTTTGGCTAAAAAGTCGCTCTTATATGTCTTGTGAACAGTTTTGAAATGTTTTTCAACATTTCCCTTCTTGGCAAGAGCTACGGTCAAATGACAGATCAAACACACTCACTTTGAATTCACCATTGTGAAAAAAATAATCTTCCTCCCACTCTCTGTGAAAATTATAAGATTTTGATTTTTGTTGCTCGGTCCGGCACTCATGATTAGCCCTCCACTAAAAGTTTAATTGAAAAATTAACTGGAAACCTACGTTTGGAGTAATTTTTCTATAAAAGTTTAAAGTTTTAGAAATTTAGTACACTCACATGTACTAGTTTTCTTTGCAACAACCTTCAGGCTATTGACTACTCTGTAATAACGGCTGTCGGTTCGCGGAATGACTGCAGTGTTGTCAAGTTTGACATGTTCCTCACCCACAGCGCGTAAAACCGACTTCTTATGTACCGTAAGAATTTGTGACGTAACTCATTCAACAATACTCTTCGCGAAACATGTTACAAGAGAGTGAGCATTGCCAGCTGGTATAGTCTCAGCAAAAGCAGTGCATACGGTAATTAAAAAAATAAATGGACGGTCAAAAATATGTGTAGAGTGCAGAGACAATAAAAAAAGGACGGCTTCAGGAGTAGGAATACAAACAAGTTACAAATGCAAGCAATGCGATCTTTGTCACTACCTAGAGAGCCGTGAACCCCAGGTTAGTCGTATAGCAAGTTTTAAAAATTTCCACGGTCTATTTGAAATGAGTTAACGGTTCACCGGTCGACCGCGATCGATGTCCTGAGCACCCCTGGGTTAGATCATTTTATGTTCCGTCCTCTTTATTTGGAGTGGTCTGAACGTTTCCGTCAAAAACCTTTGTTGAAAGTGTTCCTGAGAATTCTCAAACAACAAACTCTTGGAGGAAAGTGGCCCACATTCGTAGTAATTTTTTCGTAATCTGAAGAGAGGCAGGGGAACCTGCTATGGAATTGTTATTTACATTCGAAGACAGTTCGAAAAATCATTGTTACTATGAATAAACTTGAGATTCAAAACGTAAACGCACATAAAAAATTTTCTTAAAATAGTTACAGAGGTTGTGGCCTACCACTAAAATAGATTTTTGTCATAAAAACATTGAATGGAATTTTATGTGCTGAAAGAAGTCGCTTTCTGCCTGATCATTGAGAATGAACTAATGAACATATCAACTGAAGGACTAAACATACCAGACACACCAGAAGCCACTAAAGATAAATTTGTGTGATGATTTTAAAACGTGAGCTAAATTTAATAAAATGGACATCTTATTGGCTTCTGCCGAGATCGGACACATTCATAAAGCTCCTGTGTGTGTATCTGACTGATTGCAGTGTTTGATTGTCTAATTTGTCATTTTGCTCATTAGTAATATAAATTATTTTACATATTTTCATTACTGAAGTACAGGGTGTCCCAAAAGGTATGGCCTAAAAATATACTTTTACAATTTTTTTATTATAAATGATAGAGTTAAAGAACAGGCATGAATGTTTTAAGTTTTATTTAATATAGTTAGTAAACCTCCACATGATATCTACCGTTCACAACAACTTGTCCAATTCTACGTTCAAATTCTAAAAAACTGAACGTATGAAATCTGGTGTAAGTGATGCGCATACCGTATGTCATAAAAAGGCGTTAAGCAACAAGGTGCTTAGCTTAACTTAGCCTAGCTCTTTAGCCTAACACATCAAATAGCTTCTTACTGTAGTTGATGCCGGAAGTTAAGTGCCGTGAACTGTTTAAATGATGAATTTTGAAATCAGTCAGTAATTTCTGTCTGAAATTTAGAATTTGAACGTAGAATTAGACTAGTTGTTGTGAACGGTGGATATTATGTGGAGGTTTACTAACTATATTAAATAAAACTTAAAGCATTCATGCCTGTTTTTATCATTGTTCTTTAACTCTATCATTTATAATAAAAAAAATTTAAAAGTTTATTTTTAGGCCATACCTTTTGGGACACCCTGTATTTAGTGTGGAGTTCATCGTTGTAAGTACACAAACCGTTTATTATTGTTACAGTACTTCTGCTCTATTATTATTGTTAATGTATACCTTGAATTATTATTCAAGAAATGTAGAATCTTTTGTTATTGTTTATTAATTACACTGTACAACAGTGAAAAAAAAACGGGAATGAGATCGTCATTTTTATGGCTAATTATATGCGTAGAGTGCGAAAATAACACTCATTTATTTGTATCACCCGCTGATTTTATGAAGCTGACCCTATTTCATTGTATCATTTTGAGAACCACTGGTTCTCTGAACGCATCTTTTACATTTTGTAAAATGGCTTTATGAATTATACTTCGCATGCAAAGTTGGTGATCAGGACAAGCACTGGGCGCCTCATATCTGCTGTGTGAGATGTACAAACTCGTTATCTGCATGGTTCAAAGGCACCGGTCCTGGTCTGGGATTCGGTGTCCCAATGGTATGGAGAGAGCCGCTGGACCATTCAACTGATTGCTATTTCTGCTTAACGAACATCACATGTTTGAATCTTTTATTTTTCTGAATATACGTCAAATTTGGTGTTTTTGGCACATTTTAGCATATCCTGCTCTGCATAATGTATTACACAATTATGCTATCTTAAGTAGTCAACAATGTCTATTGTCTCACATTACAGGTTGCAACAGAAAAGGAAAAAAGGCTATAGTCTACCCAAATCTTCGTTCTGATATGCGTCCTGTGGAAATGCTATAAAGCTCAAGTCGAGTCCAAGAAACAACAACATCTCATCACGCAGCCTGAACTCAGTGATTTGGTCCGTGATTTAATACTTACCAAGCAACAAAGTGAACTGCTGGCCTCACGTCTACATGAATGAAATCTGCTGGCGGAAGACGTACGAATCACAGCATCCCGAAAGCGCTCCTTGGATTTGCAGGAATATTTCACAATGAAAAACAATTTTTGTTATTGCATTGATATACATGGGCTGTTCGATGCTCTGGGTTTGTGCTATGAACCGAATCAGTGGAGATTGTTCAGTGATGTATCTCTGTACAGTGTTAAGGGTGTACTGCTACACAATGGGAACACAATGCCTTCTGTTCCGATCGCTTATTCAGTCGTCTTGAGAGAAACGTATGACAATGTTGCTTTTATTCTGGACTGTATAAAATACAATGAACATGAATGGCTTATCTGCGCAGATTTTAAGGTTGTGGCTATTCTCAATGGATTGCAAACTGGCTATACGAAATACATGTGTTTCCTATGCAAGTGGGATAGCCGAGCAAGGTCTGAACACTATACACGCTCAGTATGGCCGCCGCGAGACAATTCCTCACCTGGATCTCACAATGTTATTCACGAACCACTAGGAAAAGGTTATCTTGCCGCCACTTCACATAAAACTAGGGCTGATGAAACAATTTGCAAAGGCGTTGAAACAGGATAAGCCTGCCTTCAAATATCTGAAGGAAAAATTCCAAAAAATAAGTGATGCCAAGATTAAAGAAGGCATATTCGTCGGCCCTCAAATTCGCCAACTCATGCTAGACGAACACTTTGAAGCGGTGATGGATGAGGTGGAGTTGGCAGCCTGGCGTGCATTCAAAAACGTGTGCAGCGGTCTACTAGGAAAGACTAAATACGACAACTATGCTGCACTTATGGATCAACTTATCAACTCATACCAACGTCTCGGATGTAAGATGTCATTGAAAATTCATTTTTTGCATTCACATCTCTCATTCTTTCCGGAAAACGCATCTGCTGTTAGCGACGAACACGGGGAGAGATTCCACCAGCATATAGCCACAATGGAGAGCCGATACAAAGGGGAGTGGAGTTCTGCTATGCTGGCCGATTTCTGCGGGAATTTAAAGCGTGACCAACCAGAAGCATCACAAAAACGCCAGCATAAATACAAATAATGAGTTGAAAACAGTATAATACGAGAGTTTTATGTTAATTTTGTGCATATATGTTGAAGTATAGCAATAATTAAACTGTTCTATATGATAAAGCCTGTCTGTTTATCAGTATATTCTTATTTTTTGGTATGAAGATTTTAAGCAGTCATTACAAAAAAACGTGACATGATAGAAAAAACTATTTTCAGATTTGGAATCAGCACACTCGAAATATTAAGAATGACCGAATGTTATTCCCGTTTTTTTTCTGAGCCGAAAATTTGTTGTACAGTGTTATTATTATTTCCATTTTAATTGTATATTTAATAATTATTTCACAGGAAACCTTTTTAATACATGGACCATGTAGTTGTTGTTTGTCATTGCTAATCCTCCAAAGACTAAATTTCTCGATCACCTATTACTACTGAAAAAAAAAATGTGCATGTGTGTAGAAAATCTTTCTTTTGGTATTTTCGGACTCTTGTTTCCTGTTTTCAAGTCACTAATCCATAATTCTTTCCAGATTCTTCTGCCTACTGTTAGAGTGGAATAATTAATTTTAATTTTTCCTGAGAACGTGTTCTAGATATGGATCCTAACCTACGCGAGTGTTCCTACTGTGGTGGAAAGTTTCCTCAGTACTTTTTTACCGCTCCCTCTTCTAACTCTTCAGTTTGCAGATTTTGCGTAAACCGACGAGAACTACGAAACGAGGTGATTTCGGCGAGAGACGAACTTCGAAGGAGTAGAAGAGAGGTGAATGCGTTGAGAGGAATTTAGTGCTTTAGCAGCTAGGTTCAACTCACTGCAGGATTTTGTTTCAGGGAGTCTGGGCGTATGTTCTCACACAGGACAGAGATCGCGGGAGGACTTTACGACGAATCCCCAACCAGTCGTCATTCCCGCCTCCCTTTTCCCTTCGGGGTATCGATCGTTTGAGCCAGTTCGAAATGGGGCCCACCTCGTCAGCGTAAACTTTGCTTAAGAGTAGTTACAACTAATAGATTTTCTGTTTTAGAGCCAGAGCAGAATGACACGCAGGAAACTAGACTAGTTAGCGATTCCATTATTCGAGGGCAATTACAGGAGTTTTGTATCAGTGGTACAGTACTATACGTTCGGTCACACTTAAAACCCATAATTAGAAATTAAAGATAACTCACGAAAGAAATTAATTATAGGTTTAGTATATAGACCTTCATCTCAGACTGTCGACAGTGATAATAGAATTCAGGAACTAATTTTTTATGTAAGTAGCGAACATGATAATTATGGAAGATCTTTATTTACCTTGCAGGGATTTGGGTGGTCCTTTACAGTCTATTTCCGGTCGTCGACTGAACGAGGGTTTGCTCAAAAGTTCACTTTTTCAAATGGTCTAGGAACCCACCAGAGAACGCAATGTTCTAGACTTAGTTTTAAGTACAGACCTAGACTTAATTTATAATATCTCTGTAGGAGACAACTTCTCCACCAGTGATCAGAGATAAATAGCATTTAAAATTAAAATTAATATTCATAATTCGGAGAGCCTGGAATACATTTTGGATTTTAAGAGCTAAATTTCAACATGAAACTGCAACTTTCGATGCATAATTGGGATGAGGCTCTGTTGCGCGATGATATTAATGGCACATGGCCTTCTTTTCATAATTATTTTAAATGTTTAGACTCGAGTAATATCCCATTCCGCCAAAAGAGACTGGCGAAGTCTGTTAAACCTAAATGGTGGAATGCTGAAATTAAAAGTAGCTTAACGTTAAAAATGAACGCGTATTTCAAATTTAAAGAAACAAATAATTTGTCTGATGAAAATGCTTATAAGCTCTTGAGAAGGCAAAGCAAAAAAACTTAGAAAAAGTAAGCACAACTATGAGCTATTAGGGTGTGTCAATTTTAGGGAGCAAAGTGAAATCTTTAGATTTTCAAAGACTACTAGTGCCAAATGATGCATTTTTATGTGCTAAATCGAAATATGGCTTTAAAATCCAGATTTGACCACTCCTAGCTACTTATATTTGAAGTTGAAGTTTACGAAAAATCAGCAATTTTTGCAAGTATTTTTTATTGTATATAACTGCATTTTACATACATTACATACAATTAAAGACATTTTGATTGTATTTCAATATTAAAACTTAGAAATATAGATAGATTTCTTGAACTTTGCCAAGGATGCCATGTCTGCCTTGCTCTTGTTCCTGGACATGAGCTCCCTACTGGCCACCTGGCCACTGATGTACGCCTCCCTCCTCTCTTGTGAGTAAACATGTTGTGCTGCTTCAGTTGTCATCCTTACACACCTCTCTACTGACTGTGTGTGTGAGGGCCATGCAGGAACTTCCACTGGTCTATCCAGAAACTCCTTGATTGCAGCAGTGGTGAGGGAGCAGGTCAGAGGAGGCTCAGTCACGCCAGAGTTCCAGTCAATAAGCTCCGAGAGTTTGGTAGCATCTGGGTTGATGTCAGGAGTCTTCCTGGGTCTGACACTGCAGTCTCCTACCTGTGTGTCCTCATCTCCTTCACCTCTGATTTCCAGTATCCTCTTCACTGCCTCCCTCCTCTCCTTCTCCACCTCACCGCACAGCATGGCCTAGAACACAGCCTCAGAGTGTGCATACCAAGCTGATCTCTTCACTGTAGGCATCACTATTCCTATCACCTCCTTCTTCTGACTTCTGAGCAGCTCCAGCTGGTACAGTACATACCTGGAACCCTCCACCCAGCTGTGATTTAACTTGATGTTGAACCAGTTTGGCATGTAGATTTCCACTTTGAAACTTTGAATTCCACAATTATCCTCAGATTCTTCATGTTCCTACCCTTCAGCCCATGTTTGGAAATCCACAATCTGCAGAACCTTAGTAGTTGGGTCACCACGGCTCTGTGACAGACTGCCCCAATCTCCAGGAGAGCTAGACTCTGAGGTACCTCTTCCGATCTGATGGCAGTGATGATTCTGTAGCCATATGATTGGTCTGTGCTGAGGTCCTTGACTACCTCCTGACTGAGATGGGGTAGAGGAGGACCAACAGTGATCCTCGTGAAGTTTAGGTTGATCTCCAGCTCAGTGGCAGTGTCTAACGTCTTCCCTAGGGGACCAGACCACTTGTTGTTGCTCAATGTCTTGCCATCCAGCGCAGTCACCAGGTGTCTGAGACTCAGCTCCCAGTGTGCAAGTCACAGACAATCCACACCAACTTCCTGCTAAACTTGGCCTCCACATAATGCATTACTCCTCCCTCCCAGCCAGTATTCACATTAGTACTGTCACCTCCTATGGCCAAAACGGTCTGCTCTGCTTCTCTCTCTTAGCCAGTTCGCCAGATGATCAGCAATGACCTCAGCATGACTTCTCTCCTCTGCAGCTTCCTCTGGTACGAAATGCCACAAATATTTCCCATCTGGTTCATTGCACACTGTGTAGTTTTCTTCCTTAATGAGGCCAGGAAACTGCCTGTCACTGCCCTCAGCTTCCATCATCACTTTGGTGTAATTTCTTTTCCCACCAAAGAAGATACAGGTGATGCCATTTTCCTTAATCTCTTCATCAAACTTCTTGACCAGCTCCTTAGTCAGTCTCTCCTGAGCCCTCCTCACCTTGTTGTAGTCAATCACCAGTGCTGTGTCAAACTCTGTGATAAGACCAGCATCAATCCAGGCAGCAGTGGCAATCTCTGCAGTCTCTCTCAGCCCAGTGTGATGTCTCAAGCTAGCCAGAGCTATGTTGGTGATATCTTCAGTGTTGTATTTCTTCTTCTTAGCCACAGGCAAGGAAGAAGTTGTCGCAGCCTCTGGTATGAAGTCTTCGTCCTCCTCTCTCCTCCCTGCCTCCTCCAGTATATCTCCATTCTCCTCCAACTCCATCTCCAGCAGTGACTCCTCCCTCAACTCCTCTTCTTTCTTGGCTGACTCCTCTGCCTTCCTCCTCCTCTTCTCCTCGGCCTTCCTTCTCTGCTCCTGTCTCTGTAGTACTGCTTCCTGTCTCCTAGTCTCAGGGTGATCAGCTAGACGCATCTGGTGTGCCTCCACACTTCCCACCTTTTCTCTCTGACCTTTAATGAAGGCAAGCTCCTGCACTAGTATCTTCTGCTCGTTCCTGCAGCTGCAGTCAATGTGAACCTCACTGTTGCAGACAGGGTTGCACCCAAGCTCACTGCAGCTTCTGATCACACAGTGACAGGTCAGGATGTCCACCAATTTGTCCAGTTTCATCATGAACTTATCTTTGACCACTAGCTTTACATTGCTAATGGACACCTTCACTGCCTCATCCCACAGTGCCTTCACTTTAGCCCTGATCCTGACCTCAGTGTTGATTACAGGTCCTGTGAATAGAGCGTTGGCCTTTCTCCACTGAGCCAGTAGCCCTGGAACAATGCCGTTGTTAATCAGGTCATTAACTGGGTAATTCCTCCTGTCTTCCTCACTCATCTCTCTCCTCAACAAACCATACCTCAGCAGATCTCTGGCTGTGGGCAGCTCAGCAGGGGGAAGTTCCCTCTCAGTCCCCACCAAATGACTTAGGTGACAACTTGATTTGCTTTGGGTTCTGATTTCTTTCTGACTCATCCTGTGGACCTGTGAACAAAAGAAATATCATTGAAATTTGGATAGGCCCACTGATTATGATTACATAAAATTAAGTTAATTGAAATTCTTAATATCTTCCGATAAGCTCAGATAAAAGGTTGTGTTGTTATAGGTACAAGACTTAATTATTCAAAGTAATGACAATTTCATATATCTATCATATCAAAATATACAGAAAGTTTGGGTCACACATAACATTTCGAATAATTTGAATTACACAATATTTACATTACGAAGTAATCAAAATTGTCAAAAAGGAGGGAAAACACATGCATTCACAATCAAAACTCCAGCATTTGTGACTATGTGAAACTTAGAAACCATACTGCACACCAAAAATAACCAAAGTTGACCACACATATCAATGGCACATTGATATACGATGCTACAATCATATTTAGGTTATATTTCAAACCTTTTTTAAACAACACTAAAGATATTTCTAAGTTTGCTAGCTAATATGACATCATTTGAGCATTAGTAGTTTTTGAATTGTTGACTTCACTAAAATTGATACACCCTAATGAGCTATTCACAGTGAACCAAATTAAATCGAATCCGAAGGAATTCTATAATTACACTGTTCAACAAAGTTTTTCTTCCTTTTGATAAATGTAAGTGATTCTTATCTTCTTTTTTACGCTGATTACGAAACTGAGAACAGATTTTTCTCTCTCACCAACAGTTTTTGAGGGATTTGCAATTTGAAATCCTTTCAGATTGAGATATCATTCCCCCACTTTGTGGGGCAGAAGAAGAGGACCTACATCATTTTGTTTTGTTGTGCCCAGAGTACACAGAAGAAAGGAAGAAAGTAGCTGAACTTCAACAACCATATGTTGAAAATGTTGATGCTTTGATTGGAGACTTTCTGTTTGGGAAGTCCAATACTGAAAGAAAAAAAGAAGCTCTTCACAGCTTCTGGAAAATAAGCGAAAAAATTAAAGGAGCTAAGCACAAACTAATTACAAAAAACAAACGTTTAGGAGGAGCCGCTGCAAAGGCTATGCCTCCGACCTCTCATCTGATCTGATTCCTCAGTTTGGATCATAATACGAGATTTATTGTTAGTCATTTATTTTGTATAAAATCTTTATATTACCTTACCTTACAACCTTACAAAGGTTCCTCGTGATGGTTTCTCATTTCGCGAAGGTCAAGCTTGTCGCCCCTCATCTCGAGTTGGCCTGGTGAAGTAGTGAGTTGGATTCTTGCGCTCTCCACCTCACATAGCCAGTAACGCCCGGCTCATCGGGGATTGTTCTGAGCCAGGCGTCTAGTCTTCTTTTGAAGATTTCCACTGCAACTCCCTTCGTGTTTCTTAGGTCTTTGGGCAACTGATTAAACAGTTTTGGTCCTCTCACTACAAAACTGTTTTCTTTCAGGGTTAAGGATGTTCCCTGTCTCGCCTTCAATTTGGGAATACGACACAGTCTACCGCTTCTACTTTCCACCGTTGTTTGGGGAGTTATGGGATTCAGAGTAAGATTAGGGACTAGTTTCTCCATTATTTTCCAAGTGTAAATAATGGTGTATCTCTCTCTTCTCCTTTCCAGTGAATATAGGTCTAGTTCTCGTAACCTTTCCCAGTAATTTAGTTCTTTGCACCCATTGATCTTGGCTGTGAAGCTTCTTTGGATCCCCTCCAGCTGTCTAATGTCTTTTTTTTATATGGGGATGTTAGGACCGAGCAGTATTCCAATTTGGGTATGATCAGGGTTTTCAGTAGAGGAATCATTACATTCCTATCCCTTCGTTTAAAGGTTCTCAATATCTGACCCGTTATTCTCTTTGCTCTGTTTACTGCTATCTTATTTTGTGTTTCAAATTTCGCATCATCTGTCATTACAACCCCTAAATCTTTTGCTCTGGAATTTCTCTGAATTTCCTGTCCATTTGGGGTATAATATTCCATGGACTTTAGGTCTTCTCTTTTTCCGTACCGTAATAGCTGAAATTTCTCGGTGTTAAACTTCATATTGTTGTCTTCAG
The DNA here is from genome assembly GCA_023014485.1 of Bathynomus jamesi. Lineage (NCBI taxonomy): Eukaryota > Metazoa > Arthropoda > Malacostraca > Isopoda > Cirolanidae > Bathynomus > Bathynomus jamesi. The sequence continues at coordinate 54,383 of JAJOZX010003568.1, read as the reverse complement.
TCCACTTGTAGATTTTGTTTATGTCGGTTTGTAGAGATCCTATGTCTTCTGGGTTTCTTATTTTTCTACTGATCTTTGTGTCATCCGCAAAGGATGTTACTGTGCTGTCTCTGGTAACGTCCTCATCTATGTCAGTTAGCATGATTATGAAGAGTAGTGGAGCTAATACTGTTCCTTGTGGTACTGAGCTGAGGACCTCTGATTCTGATGAAGATACTCCTTGTACTGTAACGACTTGCCTCCGCTCACTAAGGAAATTATATATCCATTTCCCTACTTTTCCTGTTATTCCCATATATTTCAGTTTATGTATTATGATTCCGTGGTCACACTTGTCGAACGCTTTAGCAAAGTCTGTGTATAGTACATCATAGTTTTCATTACTTTCAAGTGAATCAATAATTGTTGTAGTGTTCCATTAGTTGTGATAGGCATGATCTGCCTGATCGAAACCCGTGTTGGTTATCATTGAATTTTTTCTGAGTTTCCAAAAAGTCATAGATTTTCTGTCTAACTATTCTTTCAAATATTTTAGTGAGATGAGATGTAAGCGACACTGGCCTATAGTTTTTGGCCTCGGATCGATCTCCTCCTTTATATATTGGGACTATGTTCGCGCTCTTCAGGATGCCCGGTATTTCTCCCGTGTCTAATGATCGTCTCCATATCCAGTATAGGGGCTCAGCGATTGCATTCTTGCAGTTTTTGATCAGTGTGGCATTCCATTTATCCGGTCCTGCCGCTGTGTGTTTTTAGTTTCCCTATGGCTTGTGTAATATCATCCGTCGTAAAGTCGAAATCCGTTATACTTTCCCCTTGTGGTTCTTCTTCAAAGAACGCGTTTCTATCGCATATCAATTTGTCAGTTTTTGGGATACTGAAAGATGATTCATACTGAGCTTTTAATATTTCAGATACTTCTGTTAGATCATCAGATAAATCACTGTTCTCATTTTTTAAAGGTCCGATAGTCGCTTGGTTTTTCGACTTTCTTTTTGCGAAATTATAGAAGTACTTTGAGTTAACCTTTATCGCTTCTATAGCGTCATCTTCTTTTTCTGTATGCTTCTCGATTTGTTCCTGTATGACGACATCGATACTTTGTAGTTTATCATTTAATATTTTTCTGATGTTATCTTTACAATTACTTAATTTTGCAGTCACTCTTTTTCTCTTTCGGAACAATGCCCTCTTTTGTCTTTCGAACCTGCTTCTCTTTCCTCTTTGTTGTATCTTTGGGACATGTTTTTCCACAATTTCTAACGTCTTCTCCTCTAACGTCATTAGCATCTCTTCCGTTGTCTTGGCCTCGAAAATGGTTTTCCAATCTATTACTTCCATGCTGGATGTCACATCTTCCCAGTTTATAGCTTTGGAGTGAAAATTAAAAATTTCGAATTTGCTTCTTTCTGTTGTGCGTGTTCTTTCCTTTCCTGTTGCCTTTATATTAGTTGTTATTTCAATGATATTGTGGTCTGATATCATAGTTGGGGATATTTCTACATTATCAATTAGATTACTGTTGTTTGTGAATACCAAATCTAGGCAGTTGTTTTTTCTTGTGTTTTCTGTTATTTCTTGCGTTAACATAAATTCATCAGCTAAAGCTAGTAGCATTTTTACCTGCTCCTGGTCTTCTCGTGTGCCCCCCTTGTCCTGGTGATACATATATTTTTTCCTATCCTTTTATATTTCATGAATGGGAAATTAAAATCACCACAGAGAAAAATATTTGGGGTTGGAGAGTGTAGATCTTTTACTAAGTTTCTTACCTCTGTAATGGAATCTGAAAATTTTGAGGTTGGTGTTTGGGGGTCTGTACATTACAATTAGTACCATATTTAATTTTTCAATTTTTGCTGCTACACATTCTACGTAGTTGTTTGAGGTACTTATAACCATTTCTGCTATGTGCCTTTCGCGTGTGTAAATAGCACATCCTCCTTTACGTCTCACTGTTCTGTCGGCTCGGAGGATGTTATAGTTGTCAATTTGTATTTCTTTTTTGTCAATACAGGACTCACAATTTTCACAGTTCGCCTGGCAGTCCTTTAGATGAGTTTCCGTGAGGCATGCAAAGTCTGCTCCGGCTTCTTGCATGAGTCCTTTCAGGTATGCAACTTTGTTCGTGGACTGGTTTGATTTAAGGCCCTGTATGTTGGCTAGGATTATTTTTATTTTTTCTCTTTCTTTTTCGCATACAGGTGGTTCCGCTTTGTTTTCCAATGGGGGTGCCGGTTTCGTTGCCTTGTGGTCCTCCGAGAATTTACCTCTTTTTATCTTTGTCGGTACCTGTTGTCCCGATAACGCATGAAGTGTCTTTGTTCGTACCTTCTGTCCGGCTCTCGGATTTCTATATTTATATTTGTCAGCTGGTTTTGTAATTGCTGGAGAGTATTTAGCAGCTGAAATGTGTTGGCTGCGTCTAAAAAATTCCACTCTTCTTTGATGTTCGTTTTTTCTGTTCCCTCGTTGCGTTCCTTTGAGGGTGGTGGTATCGGCATTTTTTTTCGTATTTGCAACTCCCATATCTTTCATAAGTGTTGCAGACCGTAAGATGGTGGAACATGCATTTCTTATCAAACTTGCAGTATCCACTTGTGTAATGCATTTTGCATAATGTGGGATGTGCATATATGCATTGCCCATCCCGATATCTGCAGTTTCCTTTCGCGTAGTATTTGCATACGATATTTTCTACGCTTCTGCTTTCTTTCTTATTATTTCCAAGTTCTTAGTTTTGGCATTATCATTATTTTTCTTTGGCTGTTTATTTTCTACGTTTTTAGTTATTATCTTTTTATCATTTCGCTCGTTGGACCGTTTGTCTACTTCGCCACTTTTACTTATTTCTTTCCTTTCATCTATGTCTTCCTTCCGTATTATATTGTTTATATCGTTATTTGTTATTAAATTGTTGTTCGTTATTATGCTGTTAATTGTTATTTCGTCTTCTCTCTCATCCACCCTGTTTTTCGTTGGGACCATTTCGGACACATGCGTCCCCATTATTTCATTCTTTTTTGTAACTTTCGAGTCTGCTATCTCCATTTCTTTAAAGACCGCGAAAGAATTTACAGTCTGTGTACATGCGCCACAGAGAAATTTGATCCCCACGACTTGTTTCGCGTTCGAGACAAGTTATTTCCCGATCATTCCAATTCATGCAGTTAAAGTCGGTTAATCGTTGGCAGAAATCACACCTAATCGCTAGGCTTTCCGTTGTTACTAGTAGTATAGCCGCAAAAGATTAGAGTGCAGGAATGTTGCAATGTTGCAAAAGATAATTAACAAATGTTGCAAGGGGGTGGGGTATCCAACAACTCAATGGTGCAAAGGGGGTGGGGTATGCAACAACTCAATGTTGCAAAGGGGGGTGGGGGATGCTGCAGGTGCAACAAGGGGTCATGAAACTTGGAGGCGGCGTTATCCCCCAAGAGAAAGAAAGGAGAGAAAGGAAGACAGGTGTTCACCTGGCAGGAGCCAAGTGCATAATAAGACTTCAGCCGAGTAGGCGTTGTCTTATAGATTCCTAATCAGCCAGTTGGCTTAGAAAGCGTAAATGGCTTGTTCAGGTTGAGTTGCCAGATACCACTTTTTATTTAAATTGTCGTAAATGGTTTGTTCAGGTTGAGTTGCCAGATACCACTTTTTATTTTAATTGTTCAGGTATACATTATTAGGGCGATTTGCCAGATACCATTTTAATTGTTCAGGTATACATTATTAAGTTGCCAGATTGTACCATTTATTTAATTAATTCTTAAAAGTTCGCTTAGAATTCCGCTAGTAGGTTTAGACGGCGTAATCAGCCATTTAATATAATTGTTTACAACCAAAAGAATTAAGTAAAACAACATTGCATCATTCTGTTTATTATAAATATATAGAAAATAAATATACATTTTGAATGATTAATTAAAAATAATAATAGTTTAAGAAATATGAACAAGGAATATGCATATAATCAAAAAATATATACGTCAGTATAACAGTACAGGAGAAATATATATATATACACACACACACACACACACAATTATGGAGATATATAGAAATAAATATACATTGGAATGATCAAAAAACAAAACTAAGAAATAATATAATCATCAACATAGCAGAAATATATACACACAACTAAATAATTAAATACATAAACTTTATCTTCTACCGCGCAACATAAGAAATCGTGTAATCATCAATATAGCAGAAAAAAAATATATACACACACACACACACACACACACAAATATGTTAAATATATAAATACATTTCACTTTTTTTCAAAATACTAAACTCGCACTTAATCGAGTCTACAATTACATCATTATTGCTCTGCATTACGCAGTATACGCGGTTTAATAATATTTCACCGCTTAAAGTATAGGGAAACCTGTACTCGATATGAAGGGCTTTCATATCGTTCAGTACTATTTTTGTTCCGACTTTACAACCGGTTGGTAAGTCATCTTTAAATACGTCTAGAATACAATCAAAAGCATGCACAAAGAGTTCATCGTTAGCTACATTATTAAACACATGTTTATAAACACGCCTTTCAAATCGAGGGTTTATTTCTACCGACCCGAGCTTTTCAATCGTGAACTCATCTTCACTCAACATAGCGGCAATTGAAATAATCTTCTAAGTCGTTACGACAACTGCTCGTTATATAAAGAAATAGTTCTTCAGGGTGAACGGTGTAGGTGAGCTCAGCCTTGTACCGATCAATTGCTTTGTACCAAAGTTCATGATACTTCAAAGAGTCTAAACTTTTTAAATAAACGTCCAGCTCTAGACCATTCTCACCTTGTTCAGCCCTACACTCGGTAAACCCATCGAGCAGAGCGGTGTATGCGTATTCAAGTACTGTATCAAAATAAAGCATATCCGTAACACGCGCGTCTAATATAGGTTTCAGCTTGCGGAATCCGACGATTTCAAACATTCTGTCGAGGATGAAACGGTTTCGCGTAGGAACAAGAGCGTTATTATCAGAAGTATTCTTCCACATCAGCCGTATATCAATGCATGGCCGATCGTTATTTATACACAACGTACATACAACGGCGTATGAGGGTGCGTCACTAATCTGCCCTCTTCTTGTACCTACGTTAGCAGGTATTTTATAACGATCTTCACTCCACTTCTCAACTATCACGAAGATTCTATTCATCTCCTCGACACTTAAATAAACAACATTCCGTTTGTTTGTTTGTCTACATTCCGTTTCCAGTACATAGCTAACGGTACCGGATTTACGCCTGAACACGCGCAACGATTTCGTCACGGACACATCGTACGAGGCGTTGAGAATGCTGCTCAAAGGAAGTTCCATCGTATTCGAGGAGCGCGCGCACGTCCACTCGGTTCAAACTCTGAGATAACTATGAGCCGCGTGAGGCACGCAGGTAGGCAGAAACGGTTCGATGGGCGGTTGACTCACCCTGATGATACGTGAATGGGTTTGTTCGAACTCGTATGATCCGTGAGGTGCGAGTCGCACCATAATCTAATGAAACGTGTGCGGCGAATTGGTGTACCCCATTATATTGGGTAGGTGTTTTTTTCCGATACAAGAATTAATTTCGGTTTTAACGTTTTATCACTACCAGAATACGCACCAGACAGTTTCCCTCAGGATAATTTTCACGAACTAGGCCCATTTTATAATGTTTTATCTCTCCTAAACATCTTCACACGCCGGCGCACTATTTGAGAGGAACATATGCTTATATTTTTCCTTTCTGCCGAGTAAACGATACTCGTCTCTAAAGTCTGCTAAAAATTCACGCAGGGCACTAGCCACAACCTCACTACGAGATTCACATTTTCAGTCGTAGGGTATGAGTAATCGACATGGTGTAACATGACATAATACCGCTTGTCACACCACCCATCCACAAGACTCATTATCCATATCTGCTGCTTCTCTTCTGCACGCGTTGTTTCTTTTACTTCACGGTATATGTGAGACTTTATAAAGTTTAGCTCTACAGCATACTTCAGCACATCGTCTGTGCCACGAAAGCCTGCAACGGTCTCACCAGAACATCCGTAGAGTATTTGTACATCTTGCTCCTTCGCACGATCCAATGTGGTTTTAAAAGAGGCATTGGAGGGGGGAATAGGAAGTTTTTCGGTATCCACCACATCTTCACACTTTGCTGAATACCATTTCATAAACGTTGTACAAGCAATGTTAAAGGTAGCCATTTTCTTCTGCGCCGGCGAATACACGTCTGATCTCAAGGGCTTACTGCAGTCAACTGACCACGCAGTGATTCCCAGATAGTAGCATGACTCACGTTGCTAGTCTTACAGTGGGCGGAGATTAGAACTTTCACCTGTGTACACACACACACACACACACACACACACACACAAAGGAGAAAGTGAAACGCTAATTGAAACATGATTTATTTAATAAACGAGATATTCAAGTTATATATATATTTACAAATACGATTTAATAAACGAGATACTCAAGTCATATATATTTACAAATACGTGTAATAAATAAGTTAACAATAGATACATCAAAGATTATGTACAACTTACAAGACATACATATTTACAAATACGTGTGATAAGTAAGTTAACAATAGACGCATCAAAGGTTATGGTATCCAAAGGGTACGGTATCATAGGTGCCAGGTAACTGGTAACGTTTCGTATAGGTGTTACGGCACACCTTCGTTCCCCTAAGTTCCTTCACGCCCCCCCAGCTTCTGCGCCCGAAAATTGTGAGTGTCTGCAGTTAGTTGGGGTTCGCCCTCATCATCGTCCAAACACACTAGATCATTCAACGATTCAAAGTTAACAACCCGCCGATTCGCATGGTTGAGCGTAATACCCTTTGCCTTCACGATATATTTCATATCCTCCCCCACCCTCACCCGACCCCATAAGTTTTAGGTCTTGTTGAGACAAAAGAGTCGGCGTATGCGTTGTCCGCATACTCATCCTTGATCTCATCAGTGAGCTCGCCGAGGAACTCCCCAATAGAAGGCATGTATTCACCCTCCCTCTCTGTGATATCACGCTATCTGTATCGGCATACAATACTCTCCGCCCAAGAGAATGCAATAGACCCCAAAGTTTATACGGGCGTAGGTGTTGTGAAGCTGGCCACAGGTATGTTTGTAACCTTTGAGGTATCTGTAGCCATTCAGTGTTGTTGTACTTTATTATGTAAGTATTACCACATTCACGATCTCCATGACCTCTTTATCGGGAGCATGGCATAATCCCAGACGTCAACTATAACTTTGTGCCAAATGAATGTTCCTTTGCCGGTATTCTGTGGAAATTTTCTCATAGGACTGTTTAGACAACTTTGCACTAAAGCGCTTTGCCAGGATCTTTGCAATTTGGGGCACGATCAAGTTGTATACCTTCGCGGCGCGGTAACGTTGAATATAGGCAGACTTTTGATCTTCGGTATCAACTCCTCGCGGATACCCTGATGCCTCAACCGATCCTTCAAAAATGCGTTTATACAGGGTGTCCCAGAATTAACTATCTATTTCAATGAAATCGGACAAATTTTTTAAAAACACACTTTTATTATGTTTATCATGTTTAATATGTGTTAAAAATGTATAAATTTCTAAATTTTTTCATAATTTATTTCCATAATTTTTTCATTATGGTCCAATGAAAAGACCGTCTATGAAGTCATAGAATGGCAAGAGACTCTCCAAAAGTTAACGTGTGGCTTGGAATGAACCAATCCAAAATTTAGGCCCATTCTTCTTTGCGGAAGCAACTGTAACAGTACCGTCTACCTTGATATGCTCAGCGGTTCTCGAACCACAGCTTCTTGATGATGGCATTCTTGATAATGTTGTGTTAACAAGATGGAGCACCATGTCATTATGCTCTAATTGTTCGAGCATACCACCCAGACGCCTTCGAATCGGTGGATTGGGACTGGAGGACTCGACCTGGGCCTCCGCTTTCTCCGGATTTGACACCCCTGGATTTCTTTGCATGGGGTTTCATAAAAACAAAGGTTTATCGCCAAAAGATCAATGCTTCTTGTTGAAACACAACATTATCAAGAATGCCATCATCAAGAAGCTGTGGTTCGAGAAACTGCTGAAGCATATCAAGGTAGACGGTACCTGTTACAGTTGCTACCGCAAAGAAGAATGGGCCATAAATTTTGGATTTGGTCATTCCAAGCCACACGTTAACTTTTGGAGAGTCTCTTTGCCATTCTATGACTTCAGACGGTCTTTCATTGGACCAGATAATGAAAAAATTATGAAAATAAAATTATGAAAAAAATTTAGAAATTTATACATTTTTAACACATATTAAACATGATAAACATAAATAAAAGTGTGTTTTTAAAATATTTGTCCGATTTCATTAAAATAGATAGTTAATTCTGGGACACCCTGTATATGGTGTGAAAAGGTTGGGTAGCTTCTGAAACCTCCACACCTCATGTACCTTCAATATTCTATACCCATGGCGTACGGCTAGGGCCAGCTCAGGACTTGTATATACGCCTCTGATCTTACGCTGGTGGGGTATATGGTTACAATCGCCGTTATTCTCTTCCGCGCACTTCACGCACAGGGGAAACGAGCTTGTGGTCGATAACGACAGGTAAGATTGGCATCCATAAATCGCGTTGGGGGAGTACGTCTACGAAAGAGAGCGCAAAGTAACGATCATTCAAATTTCTTGAAAATTCATTGATGGAGGGCGGGTTAGGTCCCACCAGTTTCTCAGGAGCGCCCACGGGGTACGGATTGTTCTTCGTCACGTATGGGTATAAAGAACAGAAATCGTAGTAATGGAGCTTCACACCCTCCGTTGGTGGAAAGTATAGTCTGAATGGATTTGTACGTCCTCCAAACAAACTATCACCACATTTGAGAGGATCCAGCACCATTGAACGCTTGATCGTGTTTATTTCCTCACGGTACACCTCGTCTGTCTCCATCCGTGCATCATATTCATGCTCCCACAAGACTTTGTGAGTGAACTGGGATCCTATAAGTTGATCACGCGGGTGCGGGTCCATGCAAGACAGTCGCAGGAGATCTACCGTGGATATCTCCGGCGATTCCGCACTCAGGACGGGGCATCCATGCCACCAGCATCCGTTAAAGGAGTACACAGTCTTCACACCAGTGACACGGTTTTCACTTAACCCATCAACCCAAAAAACACGACCATTAATCTTAATGGGTACTTCACCCGTGTTGCGGGCGTGCTTTATGTATACACCTGTCTGTTGCTGTAGGTGTATGAGCCAGTAAATAGCCTTGTGTCCGTAACTGCGGGGGTTGTTTCGGTGAATAATGGCTAAGGTGGCTTTAGGCATGAAGTTATTTTGAACACCGTAAAACATAATGACGCGATGGTGGTTGCGACTTGCAGCGATCGCATTTGAAACGGCCTATGTACATCCTTCTAAAGGCCTGGAAACATACTCTAAGCACGCGCACATCATTCACGCAATAACGCTCACATTCATCAGCTATATTATAAGGATTACGTTCATTAAAACTGTTGTAGTATCGATCAAAGTCTTCACGTTCATCTACACTCATACAATCATAGTTAAAATAATGTTTGGGTGGTGGTGGGCCTACGTAGTTTAAAGTCTCGCTGGTGAGGAAAGTGTAAGGGAAGTATCCTTTGGAAACTTCAGCTGCTACCCATCACCTTGGGTAGCTTTGCTAATTTAAGGTGTGAATAATAAAGTGTCTTTAAATTGTACATTGCCTCTTATTTGCATCTGTATTAATTTGTTGCCTTTTTCAATGGATCACCTGTAAATATCTCAGAGGATTCGTGCTCAAGCAACTCCTTATAAAGGAACTGCGTGTCAAACTTTGCCCGTTATGGGCGAGAATATACACAGTCATTTTTTTGAACTTGTCGGCTAACTTGACAATATAGGACACAAATAGTTTCACAGGACTATCGTGGACATTCGTTTTAAAAACGTTTGTCCGTTTACCGCATTTGGGGCACTCGTCACATTCGATCTCCATACATTCATCGCAGATAGTCTGGCTCACAAGTAAATGTGGAATTACCTCTTTGGTTTCAGCGTTCGTATATGTTTCTATATCGTAGTATACAGTTATACAAGGGTTATTTTTAGGCTTAGCATCTTTCATATAACATACATGCTTTACTCCATCCGCCTTATACTCCTCCTGGCATGTAGGACAGTGAATTTCGTCACACTTGTGCTTAAATTTCCCCCAATTATCCATTGTGTGAAACATACCACATTCACAGATTCTCATTTTCCTGCATGTGCCAGTTGATTTATGGCGCTCAAAGCAGTTATTATTGAAGAATGTGCGTCTACACACATCACAGTCTCTCTTCTCAGCTTCAACTACACGGCTTTCACATTTGGCGCTTTTACACTGTTCACATACCATGTGACATTCTTTACAATGTCTCACTATATCATCCGCAAACTCGAGGCACCCCTTACACAAATCATGATGTCTCCCATATTTTCGACTTTTGTCATAACTCGCGTAAAACCACCTTATATTACGGATGGGGAGATACGTTATCCCCGACAATCCTAAAATAAGTAGGGGTCTTGTACGATCTCTCACACAGCTTTTAAAAACATACACAGTTCTACGACGATCATCCAACCCAAATACAACTATACGGACATTCATTTCCTGTTCTACCCTTCTCAGCTCTTCAGGACCCATATTACAGTCAAATTCAAGTTCACAGTCTACAGCTAGTTTACGGGCACGCTCCACGACCGTAGGCAACCATATTTTTGTGGCCTGTGTATTTTGTACAGTAAACATACGCGCTAAGACTACTGCTATAAAGCCGCAACCACGATCGACGTTTATATGCTTTCGGTAAATAATCGGAGAATTGAAGTTAAGAGTATACGGTATGGCACTATGTCCCGCAACACGGAATACACGGTCAATATTTATTGTGAAGGTGTCCATATTAAAGGCTATACTACTTTGGGCGGCTTGCATTATACGTTCTAATATATATTCTACATCTTCAGCCGCCAAACGTCTAAATGGCACAACTACCCAATAATCATCTACATCACCGTCATCTGACCCGAATCCGAAGGACAGACTCGTCCTGACTTCACGCTCGTCGCGGTTCTGAAGAGCAAACTCTACAATACGCTGTACAACCAGGCGTAGCCCACGCTCAATTCCATTGCTATACATGGCTCTAGGATCGACCCTGACTCTATACCGATTTCTAGTCAAGGCTGGGGTGGGGGCTGCGGAGCGCACCAACTCAAACGTTATATCATCCTCAACAGAACGGGGGGCAACTGTGACGGATGAATAAGGGGATATATTAGCGGGAGGTGCTGCTGGGGGGCTTGTTGCGTAAGAGGTTGAGGGTTGGGGATCTATTACTGGTGGTGGTTGGCTAACAACAGGCGCGTCTTTCGGTCGCTTTATACCTGACGTGGGGTTCTCTTCATCATACCTCCGCTTTGAACGTGCTACCGGTATCGCTGGTGAGGGTTCGCCGGCAGGGGAGGATTCTGTGATCACAACTACACTGTCGTCGGGGTCATCCGTAAAGTCGATGATGGGGTGCTGTACCTCATCGTCATTCACGGTTCTGTGGGAGAAGAAAACAAAATATAAGGAACAGCACTCAAAATTTGTAATATTTTGTAAATGATCCACTTAGGAGTGTGACGTGTTAGAAATGGACTCTGTAGAAAAATTCAGATTCACGAGCCCATCCACATGTATTATATCTGGACCTACAGGATGTGGTAAAACTGTGTTTATGCTTAAAATCATAAAAGAAAAGGGAGAGATGTTCTCGAAATTTGTGCATAAAGTTATATGGTGCTATTCGACGTATCAATCAGTGTTCAACGAGTACCAAGATGATATTTTGTTCCACAAAGGCGTATATGACGTTAATTCGTTAAAGGGAAATAAACATAGTCATTGTAATTGACGATCTCATGTTGGAGATGGATAAAACGTTTGCCGAGACATTTACAGTATTCTCCCACCATAACATAAGCGTGTTCTTCATCAATCAGAATCTATTTTTCAAAAATAGATACATGCGCGATGTGTCGTTAAATGCACAATATCTAGTCTTATTCGCACAACGTAGAGATGTATCACAAATTGGGGTATTAGCCAATCAAATGTTCCCAAATCAGCGTAAGGAGTTTTTGGAAGTTTATAAAGAAGCTACAAGCACGCATTACGGATATTTGCTTTGCGACCTTCATCCGCGAAAAAACGTTTAGGGTGCTTCTAAGAACGAATATATTTCCAAACGAGCCTGAAACGGTGTATATTCCAGAATGACAAAGAGACTAAAGAAATACCGTGAATTAATAAAAATCTATCATCGACTGCCCCGGGCAATGCAACAGAGGTTTATTAAAAATATCGATTCCGACTTTTTAAAATGCATCTGTGAAATCTGTCTTAACGTTATAAACTGCAATGTATCAATGAAACCATCTCAGAAGGCTCGCCTACGCCGTTACAAGAACATAATACGCGCACTCGCTCGTAAAAGTAAAACTGTAGCGAAGAAAAAACGAATTATTGTACAAACATGAGGGTCATTTCTCCCCATCTTATTTTCAGTTTTGGGCCCTTTACTGACTAGATTAATATAATGAAGAAAGTGGTAGTGATTCCACACGAGGTGTACGCTTCACTGCAAAGGAATCCAGACACGGATCTAGATCCCCGTAAAAGCAGACTTAAAAGAATGGAAAGCAAATTGCTAGCCCTATTAAACAGTGAAAAAACACCTGATGAGAAAAGAATCTTATACCAAGAAGCTCTGCAGAAATTTCTTCACGAGTACGAAAATTATAAGAACCATACAGAGATTCCTGTGGTTATTAGGCACAGCACGGGGGACGATGTACATGGCGACATAGGATCTGTACCCGACGATACAGCTGACCAACCAAAAATTAAGGGATTAGCCACACAACATATCGAGCATGCATTAAAAAGCACCCTCCCACATACATTGAGGAATAAAGGTTTAAGTCTTTATAATCTATTGAATGTGGCGGATGGAGTAAAGCATGTATGTTATATGAAAGATGCTAAGCCTAAAAATAACCCTTGTATAACTGTATACTACGATATAGAAACATATACGAATGCTGAAACCAAAGAGGTAATTCCACATTTACTTGTGAGCCAGACTATCTGCGATGAGTGTATGGGGATCGAATGTGACGAGTGCCCCAAATGCGGTAAACGGACAAACGTTTTTAAAACGAATGTCCACGATAGTCCTGTGAAACTATTTGTGTCCTATATTGTCAAGTTAGCCGACAAGTTCAAAAAAATGACTGTGTATATTCTCGCCCATAACGGTGCAAAGTTTGACACGCAGTTCCTTTATAAGGAGTTGCTTGAGCACGAATCCTCTGAGATATTTACAGGTGATCCATTGAAAAGAGGCAACAAATTAATACAGATGCAAATAAGAGGCAATGTACAATTTAAAGACACTTTATTATTCACACCTTGTAAATTAGCAAAGCTACCCAAGGTGATGGGCGTAGCAGCTGAAGTTTCAAAAGGATATTTCCCTTACACTTTTCTCACCAGCGAGACTTTAAACTACATAGGCCCACCACCACCCAAACATTATTTTAACTATGATTGTATGAGTGTAGATGAACGTGAAGACTTTGATCGATACTACATCAGTTTCAATGAACATAATCCTTATAATATAGCTGATGAATGTGAGTGTTATTGCGTGAATGATGTGCGAGTGCTTAGAGTATGTTTCCAGGCCTTTAGAAGGATGTACATAGGCCGTTTCAAATGCGATCCGCTGCAAGTCGCAACCACCATCGCGTCATTGTTTTACGGTGTTCAAAAATAACTTCATGCCTAAAGCCACCTTAGCCATTATTCACCGAAACAACCCCCGCAGTTACGGACACAAGGCTATTTACTGGCTCATACACCTACAGCGACAGGTGTATACATAAAGCACGCCCGCAACACGGGTGAAGTACCCATTAAGATTAATGGTCGTGTTTTTTGGGTTGATGGGTTAAGTGAAAACCGCGTCACTGGTGTGAAGACTGTGTACTCCTTTAACGGATGCTGGTGGCATGGATGCCCCCGTCCTGAGTGCGGAATCCGGAGATATCCACGGTAGATCTCCTGTCGACTGTCTTGCGTGGACCCGCACCCGCGATCAACTTATAGGATCCAGTTCACTCACAAAGTCTTGTGGGAGCATGAATATGATGCACGGATGGAGACAGACGAGGTGTACCGTGAGGAAATAAACACGATCAAGCGTTCAATGGTGCTGGATCCTCTCAAATGTGGTGATAGCTTGTTTGGAGGACGTACAAATCCATTCAGACTATACTTTCCACCTACGGAGGGTGTGAAGCTCCATTACTACGATTTCTGTTCTTTATACCCATACGTGATGAAGAACAATCCGTACCCCGTGGGCGCTCCTGAGAAACTGGTGGGACCTAACCTGCCCTCCATCAATGAATTTTCAAGAAATTTGAATGATCGTTACTTTGGGCTCTCTTTCGTAGACGTACTCCCCCACGCAATTTATGGATGCCAATCTTACCTGTCGTTATCGACCACAAGCTCATGTTTCCCCTGTGCGTGAAGTGCGCGGAAGAGAATAACGGCGATTGTAACCATATACCCCACCAGCGTAAGATCAGAGGCGTATATACAAGTCCTGAGCTGGCCCTAGCCGTACGCCATGGGTATAGAATACTGAAGATACATGAGGTGTGGAGGTTTCAGAAGCTACCCAACCTTTTCACACCATATATAAACGCATTTTTGAAGGATAAGGTTGAGGCATCAGGGTATCCGCGAGGAGTTGATACCGAAGATGAAAAGTCTGCCTATATTCAACGTTACCGCGACCGCGAAGGTATACAACTTGATCGTGCCCAAATTGCAAAGAATCCTGGCAAGCGCTTTAGTGCAAAGTTGTGTCTAAACAGTCTATGGGGAAAATTTGCACAGAATACCGGCAAAGGGAACATTCATTTGGCACAAAGTTATAGTGATGTCTGGGATTATGCCAATGCTCCCGATAAAGAGGTCATGGAGATCGTGAATGTAGGTAATACTTACATAATAAAGTACAACAACACTGAATTGGCCACAGATACCTCAAGGGTTACAAACATACCTGTGGCCAGCTTCACAACAGCCTACGCCCGTATAAAACTTTGGGGTCTATTGCATTCTCTTGGGCGGAGAGTATTGTATGCCGATACAGATAGCGTGATATTCACAGAGAGGGAGGGTGAATACATGCCTGCTATTGGGGAGTTCCTCGGCGAGCTCACTGATGAGATCAAGGATGAGTATGGGGACAACGCATACGCCGACTCTTTTGTCTCAACAGGACCTAAAACTTATGGGGTACGGGTGAGGGTGGGGGAGGATATGAAATATATCGTGAAGGCAAAGGGTATTACGCTCAACCATGCGAATCGGCGGGTTGTTAACTTTGAATCGTTGAAGGATCTAGTGTGTTTGGACGATGATGAGGGCGAACGACCTCCCCAACTAACTGTAGGCACCCACAATTTTCGGGCGCAGAAGCTGGGGGCGTGAAGGAACTTAGGGGAACGAAGGTGTGCCGTAACACCTATAGGAAACGTTACCAGTTACCTGGTACCTATGATACCGTACCCTTTGGATACCATAACCTTTGATGCGTCTATTGTTAACTTACTTATCACACGTATTTGTAAATATGTATGTCTTGTATATAATCTTTGATGTATCTATTGTTAACTTATTTATTACACGTATTTGTAAATATATATAACTTGAATATCTCGTTTATTAAATCGTATTTGTAAATATATATAACTTGAATATCTCGTTTATTAAATAAATCATGTTTCAATTAGCGTTTCACTTTCCTTTGTGTGTGTGTGTGTGTGTGTGTGTGTGTGTGTGTGTGTGTGTGCACAGGTGAAAGTTCTAAGCTCCGCCCACTGTAAGACCAGCAACGTGAGTCATGCTACTATCTGGGATTCCCTGCGTGGTCAGTTGACTGCAGTAAGCCCTTGAGATCAGACGTGTATTCGCCAGCGCAGAAGAAAATGGCTACCTTTAATATTGCTTGTACAACGTTTATGAAATGGTATTCAGCAAAGTGTGAAGATGTGGTGGATACCGAAAAACTTCCTATTCCCCCTCCTATGCCTCTTTTAAAACCACATTGGATCGTGCGAAGGAGCAAGATGTACAAATACTCTACGGATGTTCTGGTGAGACAGTTGCAGGCTTTCGTTGCACAGACGATTGCTGAAGTATGCTGTAGAGCTAAACTTTATAAAGTCTCACATATACCGTGAAGTAAAAGAAAACGCGTGCAGAAGAGAAGCAGCAGATATGGATAATGAGTCTTGTGGATGGGTGATGTGACAAGCGGTATTATGTCATGTTACACCATGTCGATTACTCATATCTACGACTGAAAATGTTAATCTCGTCATCATGGAGAATCTTAAGTATTTTTATCACTATATTAATGTATATCATGATGAGGTGCCCTGCGTGAGTTTTTAGCAGACTTTAGAGACGAGTATCGTTTGCTATGCAAAAAGGAAAAATATGAGCATATGTTCCTCTCAAATAGTGCGCCGGAGTGTGATGTTTAGGAGAGATAAAACATAAAATGTGCCTACTTCGTGAAATTTACCCTGAGGGAAACTGTCTGCTGCGTATTCTGGTAGTGATAAAACGTTAAAACCGAAATTAATTCTTGTATCGGAAAAAAACACCTACCCAATATAATGGGGCACATCAATTCGCCGCATACATTTCATTAGATTATGGTGCGACTCGCACCTCACGGATCATACGAGTTCGAACAAGCCCATTCACGTATCATCAGGGTGAGTCAGCCATCGAACCGTTCCTGCCTACCTGCGTGCCTCACGCGGCTCATAGTTATCTCAGAGCTTGAACCGAGTGGACGTGCGCTCCTCGAATACGATGGAACTTCCTTTGAGCAGCATTCTCAACGCCTCGTACGATGTGTCCGTGACGAAATCGTTGCGCGTGTTCAGGCGTAAATCCGGTACCGTTAGCTATGTACTGGAAACGGAATGTAGACAAACAAACAAACGGAATGTTGTTTATTTAAGTGTCGAGGAGATGAATAGAATCTTCGTGATAGTTGAGAAGTGGAGTGAAGATCGTTATAAAATACCTGCTAACGTAGGTACAAGAAGAGAGCAGATTAGTGACGCACCCTCATACGCCGTTGTATGTACGTTGTGTATAAATAACGATCGGCCATGCATTGATATACGGCTGATGTGGAAGAATGCTTCTGATAATAACGCTCTTGTTCCTACGCGAAACCGTTTCATCCTCGACAGAATGTTTGAAATCGTCGGATTCCGCAAGCTGAAACCTATATTAGACGCGCGTGTTACGGATATGCTTTATTTTGATACAGTACTTGAATACGCATACACCGCTCTGCTCGATGGGTTTACCGAGTGTAGGGCTGAACAAGGTGAGAATGGTCTAGAGCTGGACGTTTATTTAAAAAGTTTAGACTCTTTGAAATATCATGAACTTTGGTACAAAGCAATTGATCGGTACAAGGCTGAGCTCACCTACACCGTTCACCCTGAAGAACTATTTCTTTATATAACGAGCAGTTGTCGTAACGACTTAGAAGATTATTTCAATTGCCGCTATGTTGAGTGAAGATGAGTTCACGATTGAAAAGCTCGGGTCGGTAGAAATAAACCCTCGATTGGAAAGGCGTGTTTGTAAACTTGTGTTTAATAATGTAGCTAACGATGAACTTTTTGTGCGTGCTTTTGATTGTATTCTAGACGTATTTAAAGATGACTTACCAACCGGTTGTAAAGTGGGAACAAAAATAGTACTGAACGATATGAAAGCCCTTCATATCGAGTACAGGTTTCCCTATACTTTAAGCGGTGAAATATTATTAAACCGCGTATACTGCGTAATGCAAAGCAATAATGATGTAATTGTAGACTCGATTAAGTGCGAGTTTAGTATTTTGAAAAAAAAGTGAAATGTATTTATATATTTAACATATTTGTGTGTGTGTGTATATATATTTTTTTCTGCTATATTGATGATTATACGATTTCTTATGTTGCGCGGTAGAAGATAAAGTTTATGTATTTAATTATTTAGTTGTGTGTATATATTTCTGCTATGTTGATTATATTATTTCTTAGTTTTGTTTTTTGATCATTCCAATGTATATTTATTTCTATATATCTCCATAATTGTGTGTGTGTGTGTGTGTATATATATATATATATTTCTCCTGTACTGTTATATTGACGGATATATTTTTTGATTATATGCACATATTCCTCGTTCATATTTCTTAAACTATTATTATTTTTAATTAATCATTCAAAATGTATATTTATTTTCTATATATTTATAATAAACAGAATGATGCAATGTTGTTTTACTTAATTCTTTTAGTTGTAAACAATTATATTAAATGGCTGGTTACGCCTTCTAAACCTACTAGCGGAATTCTAAGCGAACTTTTAAGAATTAATTAAATAAATGGTACACTCTGGCAACTTAATAATGTATACCTGAACAATTAAAATGGTATCTGGCAAATCGCCCTATTAATGTATACCTGAACAATTAAAATAAAAAGTGGTATACTACCTGAACAAACCATTACGACAATTTAAATAAAAAGTGGTATCTGGCAACTCAACCTGAACAAGCCATTTACGCCTTCTAAGCCAACTGGCTGATTAGGAGTCTATAAGACAACGCATACTCGGCTAAAGCAGGGTTGCCAATTTAGCTAATTTCCAGCTAGACCTAGCGGATTTTAATATAATCTAGTTAGCAAAAATAGTCACCTAGCGGATAGCTATAAATCTAGCTGGTTTTGAAAATAATTTAGTAGATTCTAGCTAATTTTAATTTTTTTTTGTCCAGCTTAGAATTCTTGAAAATCTGATAATAGGAAATGACGTGCCTGTAATGAACTGAGTAAGTTTGTTCATTTTTTATTACGTTTTTTATGAAGCGATGCTGAAGGAACGATTGAAAACGAATATAAACGTTTAGGGTTTACAGAATATAGATGTCGCGAAACTGATGCCGCAGTACAGTGTGCAGTGAAAGTGTGAACTGTTCAGTGAAGTGAAGTTTTTTCTTTAAATCTTTTAAACCACGGATGTTTTCAACCCCTCAAAATGCCAAAACAAAAACAGTATAAACAAAAATTTCAAAAAGAGTGGCTTAAAAATGAATCTTTTGAGAAATGGTTAGTTGCAGTGGAAGGAAATCCCAGTATGGCTCATTGCAAATTTTGTAAATGTGATATCAATGCAAAGTACTCAGATTTGATTTTGCATATGAAAGCAAAGAAACATATTAGTGCCAATCCTATCAAAACTATGCCATTGGTTCAATATTGTAAGCCTAAGTGCAACGAAACTGCTAGGCTTGAAGGAAGCATTGCCATGTTTATGAGCTGCCATTGTGCTATAATGAATTGCGACCATTTAGTTGGTTTATGTAAAAATAATATTAATGATAGTAAAATTACCTCAAAATTAAGAATGCACCGTACAAAGTGTTCAGAAGTTATCAAAAATGTCCTTATCGTTCATTTTGAGGATGACTTGATTAGTGACATAGGAGATGGAAAGTTCAGTTTATTACTGGATGAGTCAAATGATATAACTGTTGTGAAAATGCTTGGGATTGCTATAATATATTATAGTAAAAAATATAATAGAGTTGTTTCTACATATCTTGGTCTTGTAGAATTGGATAAATGTGATGCTGAGAGTATTGTGGATTCCTTAAAAAATGAATTAATGAGGAAAAACTAAATATAAAGAAACTTGTAGCTCTTGGTACTGATAATGCAAGTGTCATGGTTGGAGTTAACAATGGTGTATATCAAAAGCTTAAAGCAGAAATTCCCTCACTTATTTTAATTAAATGTGTATGTCACTCGCTTCAATTAGCAGTGTCTCATGCTTCCTCTGAATGTCTACCAAGAAATTTAGAATTTCTAATATCAGAAACACACAAATGGTTGTCCCTCTCATCATTAAGGCAGTTAGCTTACAAAAACTTATACCAGGCAGTTAATGATGGAGAAAACCCATTGAAAATTCCTAGTGACTGCAAAACTAGGTGGTTATCTATTGAACCTGCTGTGGGAAGAATAATAGCACAATGTCTTGAATTAAAAACCCATTTTGAAATTATGAGAAACACTGAAAAGTGTTATACCGCTGAAATCCTTTATGAAATGTACTCAGATGAAAAAACTTGACATATTTGTTGTTCATGCATCCCATTCTTGATGAAGTACAGCATGTAAATAAAATATTTGAGTCAAAGACTGTTGATGAAGCCAAATTATTAGATGATCTAACACTACTGGTAAAATCATTTGGGAATAAGCTGAAACTGCTAACTTCTAAAGTTGATGTATTGACTTGTAATATTGAAGAATTTTTGGATTATAGGTTATACTGTAGGTTTGAAAATAAAGTTGAAGAATTAAAGATTAAAGGTGAGATTACAAAGAATGAAGAAATGTGCATAAGAAAGCGATGTCAACAATTTCTTTTATGCTTATTCAAACAGTTGAAACAGAGACTACCAGAAAATATTGAAACTCCAAAAAAAATGTATCACTTTTCTCTGTTAGAAATGTTCTTCAACCAGTCAAAGAATATAACTCAGTTTCCAAATTGATGGAACATATGGGGCATCTAAAGAATCCATATCTGCTGCTCAATATCAATTTCAAAAAATTCATTTGGTTGACTGGACCAACAAAACTGATACAGAACTTTTTTGGAGTGAAGTATATCAATATAAAGATGCTTCTGGTTGTAATTCCTTTAAAGAACTTTCAGAATGTGCTATTTCAACTTTGATACTCCCTCACTCCAATGCAGAAGTTGAAAGAATATTTAGCAGCATGAATAATGCTAAATCAAAGTTGAGAAATAGAATGGAACTGAAGCTCCTCAATGCTATTTTGTCTATAAAGTTTGGTCTAATAAGACACAATAAATGCTGCTGCAATTATGAACTCCCTAATAAAATTTTAGAAGCTATAGGAACAATGTCAGCTTATAGTAATAAAAAACAGAAATAGAAACCCAAAATATTTGTGAGCCAGGCCCATCTACTTCCATCTTTGAGGTAGAATAATTTGATAAGGTAAGATAAATTAGTTTTGGCTCTCTTTTGATTAAAATAAATATTTATTTTACATGAAATGAATTTATATTTTAATTTATTATTATAATAATTCTCAGAAAATGCATTTTTTCTAGCTATATTTCTAGTTATTTGGGTAAGAAAATCTAGCTAATTTTGGCTATAAGTTAGAGCATTTCTGGCTATAAAATTGAATTTTAACTTGGCAACCCTGGGCTAAAGTCTTATTATGCATTTGGCTCCTGCCAGGTGAAGACCTCTCCTCCTTTCTCTCCTTCTCCTCTCTTTCTCTTGGGGGATAACGCCGCCTCCAAGTTTCATGACCCCTTGTTGCACCTGCAGCACCCCCCCACCCCCTTTGTAACATTGAGTTGTTGCATACCTCACCCCCCATTTGCAACATTGAGTTGTTGCATACCCCACCCCCCTTTGCAACATTTGATCATTATATCTTGCAACATTGCGCCATTCCTGCACTCTAACCTTTTGCGACTATACTACTGGTACTAAATTGCACAAATTACAGATTGAGAATTTGGACCCATATCCATGATATTCCTTAATTAGCGTAAGAAGAAATACCCACACAAATTCTTTATTTATTTTTATTTTTATTTTTATTCCTGTTTCCTTTCGATGGTCGAGGGTATTTCGAGGGTTTTCTGACCTTTGTGTTTTATGACCTTTTTCCTGCTTTGTTTCAAACTTTCTCGAATGCCAACCGTATTTCGTTTTGAATATATACGTTAAAATTGGTGATAAATTATGTAAACTGTATTGCACTTTCTTAATTTTAATGAAATTCACTTTATAATTTATATGCACGGATTCACTGATACTTTATACACTTTCGGGTGCAAACAGAGTAAACCGCCGAGTAGATTATTCCCTTCTAATTTGGGTGTTAAATAGAGAGAGCAAAACAACACGTCCATTCACCACAGGGTACAAGCAACTATCTATTATGCATATTTTTTTATATTTACATGTTTATATACTTATAATATGCATATATTTCTTTAAGTGTAGTCAGGGGTGTGCTACCAATTTCTTAACAACCGGTTCTGATACAGATAGGGGTGTAAATCGGCGAGAGCCAATGGCGCGAGTCATTAAGCTAGGAGGTCTGGGGTGAGCGGTAGCTGCCCCAGCGGGGTCCGGGGCGGAGCCCTGGAAGTCAACGCATTTTAGCTTTTCCAAACAGCATTTTGTAACATTTTGGCAGAAATTATTTAACATATTATTTATACTCACTAATGACATAATTATCTAAAAATAAACTAATTTTTCATCAAAAAATAAATAAATATTGAAACGACCACTGCTTGTGATACTACCTATATTTTTCTATAAAATCCCAATCATGCTGTCTCATTCAAGAAGTTTCCATATAGCCAGTTCGTTCTGCGATGGTTGAGTATCAACAAACGGTTCGGTGATCCAATCAAAATTTAACAACCGGTTCGGGCGAACCGGACCGAACCGGTCCCAGCTCACCCCTGAGTATACTGCATATATACATCACAACTTATATATATGATGTTTATTACTTTTATTCACGCGATGCATGCCATTCCTTAAAATGCTTAAGCGAGCAAAAGTCTAGCTTTTCGGGACAACCAATGCCAATAATGGTGGTTTTCACTATATAGTCCAGGCAATCTAGAGCAAAAATAGCTTCAACCTGGGCAAAATTGCTTCAGAAGCTTTCTAAACTGTTTCCAGCTCAGGAACCATTGCAGAATAACATATCCAAAATCCGACAAAATTGGACCCCGGGAACACCCCCAAAAATGAAATTCAAAATGGCGGACTGGCAGTTTCCTACGAAATACAATAAATTTTAATTTCGCTTTGTAGAGAGAGTTATGACGTTTTTCTTGATCAGTAAAATGTTTTAAAACACATTTTCGTTTCTAAATTAACCTATATGACACTAAAAATTGTATTAGGCGGCTAGTATTAAACTATGACTTCACGTAATGTAAATAAAATATACTGTATGGAGTGTATGTGAGAATGGACATTGCTACATCTTTATAAACTTATATTATATACAACTCTTTAATTCCTACTACCCACTATCAAATCTGCGTATTTGTGCTTGTCATTTTCTTTAAAACTGTTATTATGTACTCCTTTTAAATACTGCAACACAGTTTATTAATTTGTGTTTTCTGTTTCAGACTGACTCGGTGTACGGCTGACTCGGTGTGCGTCCGCCTTCAAGAATGCAGACCCCTGAAGAATTGTGCGTGATTTGTAAGGAGAAATTGGACAGCGGACAGGAAGTGGTTCACATCTCGCAAAAAGGAGCAGATGGTATAAATGCATCCAGCCGCAGCCGTGGAAGCGATGTTGTTGCAACAGCTGGAATAAGTGTTCACGTTGTATGTAGGAAAAGGTTTACGGATAAAAAGACCATTGAAATAAAGAAGCGACAGACCGCAGCCGAGGCAATACCAAGGAAAAGTGCTCGTTTTCATGAATACGCATTTTCCAGTGCTACTCACTGTTTGTTTTGTGATACCTTTGTGGACTTTTTTTCCAAACACAAACCAAAATCAGAGCATGTCAAAATAAGAACTACAGAGTTCTCCGAAACCATAAAAAGGTGCTGTGAAAGCCGCTGCGATGAATGGTCGTTTAATGTAAAAGGCCGTCTGGAGTATTATCTTCCTGCTGCAGATTGTGTCTACCATCACACCTGCAGCGTAAATTTTCGAAGTGGAAAAAACATTCCTCGCGCATACTCCTCCGACGATCATGATTCGAAGAAAGGGAGACCAACTAATGAAGAGCAACACCAAGCATTCCTTCAGACCTGTGCTTACCTGGAAGAGAATGATGATGAACAACTGTTGATTGGAGACCTAATTTCCAAAATGGAGGAATATCTTCAAGGAAGTCAGAGCTCTGTCTACGAACGCAGGCACATGAAGAGAAAGCTTTTAGAACGTTACGGAGACAAGATCATAATATCAGGTGAAAGTGGGAAGGCAGATGTAGTAACACTACGAGAGACAGCTAATGAAATTCTTATAGATTATCACAAAAAGTCGAAAGAATGTGATATAGATATAGAGCTACAGAAGATTTACCTAGTAGAAGCTGCTGCAAAAATAATCAGAAGTGATATCAAGTCTGTCGACTCGCCTAGAAAAGATGTGTATCCATCTCCAAATGACATCACTGCAGAAAGTGCTCTTGATTACATTCCCAACAGTCTGAAATTGCTATTATCAAAAGCATTTGCGGGACAGGATGCTTCAAGAAAAATAGGTGCAATTGGGCAGAGCATTATGCAAGCAACCCGTCCTAGAGGATTACTATGTCCACTACAGATCGGTTTTTCGGTTCAGCTACACCACAACTTTAGGTCAAGGTACCTTATTGACGTTCTCCATCAGCTGGGTTACTGTTCGTCGTATGCAGAAGTAACAAGATTCGAAAGAAACGCGGCGCTGGCAAGTGGGTCTGGCTCTTTTACTGTTGATGAAAACACTGCAGTCCTTCTAGCAGCAGATAACGTCGATCATGATGTCTGCACTTTGGATGGGAAGAATACCTTTCATGGAATGGGTATGATTGCCGCAATAACTCCGAAGATCAAGATCCACCCTTCTATTCACAGGCGTAATGTTGGTGACAATGACATTAAGAAGATTGCAACCGTTGACATTAGGGAATATAGACACGCGAGAAGCATGTTGAGGGACATCTCATTCCGCGAACTTCCAGTACCCACTGCCACCATAAGTCGACTTAGTCTTCTCTGGCAGATATCTTCAGCAGAAAGATCAGGTCCAAGTTGGTCCGGAACAATGCAGGCAATTCACGGTGGATCAAGTGTCTCACATCCAGGTGTGGCGTCGATCACGTTCCTTCCCATCATAGATATGTCGCCAACTGACATGACCTGCATATTTTCGACATTACTATATTTGAGCAAGATAGCACGCGATCAAAAAGTCCCATGCATTATTACCTTTGATCAGCCTTTGTTCTGGAAAGCTTCCCAAATCATCAATGAACAGAGAGACCTGCAGGACATTGTTTTAATGCTGGGATCATTTCACACTGAAAACATATGGAAAAGCAATCATTGTTTTTGATGGCTACAGCAGCTCTCCTACGATCAAGGACATGACCCACAGAAGACGCAGCACCAAGACAAGCAGAAATGTGAATCTCAGTCCAAGCATGAAGTTTGTTGGCCAGAAGGAACACTTCTTGGCTAATGAAAACAACAAGCAAGCATTTATTTCCCTCGTAGGTGAGATGTTGAAGAAGCACGGGTGTACTGTTCACAACGCAGATGGGGATGCTGATGTGGACATCGTTCGTGCAGCAGTTTCCTCATCAGAAAATGCAACTACAACAGTAATAGGGGAAGACACCGACTTGCTGATTCTCCTTCTGTACCATGCCAAGGACAGTGGTTTCAAGTTGTACTATCGCAGCGATATAAGACGGGGACCATCTCCTAATCCTGTGTATGATATTCTTAGCATTCAATCATTGTTAGGCAATGACATCTGCAAGTATCTCCTGTTTGTGTATGCTTTCACGGGCTGTGATAGCACATCCAGAATTTTTTCGATCGGTAAAGCCAAAGCATTCGACACACTGATGAAGGTGGCTGAACTCCGTTCAGTTGCAAATACATTCTGTTCTGATTGTTGCCAACACTCTGACATTGAAGCCGCTGGAAGAAAGGCAATGCTTCTGTTGTATGGCTGCAAAACACTTGAATCCACTAACGCACTACGTCATCGAATGTTAGTTGAAAAGGTAGCTACAGCTAAATCTTTTGTTACACCCGAACGTTTGCCACCTACCGATGCGTCCACAAAGTACCACAGCTTTCGCACATACTTTCAAATACTAATCTGGAAGTCTACAGAAGAGAAGATCGATGCAGAACAGTAGGGTTGGTATGTAAAGAATAATTCCTACTACCCTACAGCCTGCGACAAGCCACCAGCTCCAAATTATCTACTCAACATGATCCGCTGCTCCTGCAAGACGAAATGTGCTACTTCAAGATGTGGATGCAAGCGTAATGGAATGCCCTGTTCAGCCGCTTGTGGCGAGTGCCAAATCAGTGGTTGCAATAACAACCCAAGTACCGGTAATCTATCCGATGATAGTGATGAAGAGGATTAATTTCTGTATGTTTGTGACCAGGTATCACTTCTTCTGTAATGAACATAACTTGAAACTGGGAAAAAAATAATTGTTGTATTATTGATTATAAAAATCTGTAAAAAGCTATATAACATTATATTTGCGTAATAACTGGTTGTGTTGTATATTGTTGAATTATTTAAAACATTACAACTGAAAGAAAAAGCATCAAATGTATCTCTATAAATAAAAGCGTAAATTATATATATTTTTTTTTTCGTAGGAAACATCCAGTCCGCCATTTTGAATTTCATTTTTGGGGGTGTTCCCGGGGTTCAATTTTGTCGGATTTTGGATATGTTATTCGGCAATGGTTCCTGAGCTGGAAACAGTTTAGAAAGCTTCTGAAGCAATTTTGCCCAGGTCTAACTACAAATTGCCTGGACTAATAACGACAAATATAGAGAAACAAAGCCAAAAATACATATAAAATTCATCAAGTGTAACATTACGCCATTTAATCGAATAAATTTTTCTCTCACACTTTGGATTTTTATAAAAATATAACTGATGTAATGAGGGGCGTCACCGTGTCTTGGGCATTTGTGGGCGGAGCAAATTTGACGATGGTGACAAACTGATTGGTGATTGGTAGATAAATAGTACGAGTCATTTGAGTTTGCAGCAGCTGCTTCTCATCGAATTAGACAAGCACATACCTGTCAGGACATGCACATTCTTGTTTGTCATGTGTTAGAACTGCGCATTTGTGCTAATCTCTCAGTTAGTCTCGTGCATTGCTACCCACCAGTTAAACGATAAAGTGCATTTAGTTATTCATTTCGTTTGGTATATATATGTGGTGAAAAATTAAGTGTTTTTGTGATATAAAAGTGAGAATGTCTCGTAAGTGTGCAAACAGCCCTGACAGTTTTTGTTTTGTGTTTGGTGAATTTACAACAAAATCTGAAAAGCAGGATTCATTCCTTTAATTAAGAAAGCATATGAACTTTATTTCGGTTGCAAAGTAGGAGATCAAGACAAAATCTGGGCTCCTCATGTATGTTGAGCTCCTTGTGCAAGATGTCTGAGAGGGGTGGTTAAAAGGTAGTCAGTCTTCAATGCCTTTTGCGGTCCTAATGGTATGGAGAGAAGAAAGAGATTACTCGACTGATTGTTACTTCTGTTTAACGAAGATAAGTGGACATTCTTCAAAATCTAAACATGTGATTCAATATCCTAATTTACTGTCAGCCATGCGATCACTTTCACATTGTGACTATTTGCCAATGCCAAAACCACCAAAGACATGAACTTTAGATGGTGAGGAACCTGATGGTGAGGAACCTGATGGTGAGGAACCTGATGATGAACCTGATGATGAATCTCGTAATGAACGTTTGGACAGACAAGATGACATGGATACACAATTTCAACCACCTTTATCGGATGAACCTCATTTAATTTCTCAGTCAGAATTAAATGATCTTGTCAGAGTTCACTCTATCTAAAAATCAGGCTGAGCGCTTAGGTTCTAGATTAAAAGGTTCGAATCTCTTACAAAAGACTGTAAAAATATCATTTCGTAAGCGTCGGACATACTTCACATCGTTTTTCTTTTGATGAGTCTTCGAATGAGGTTGAAAGAACAGCATGGAAAGCTTTTAAAGAAGTGACTACGAATTTCCTCGGCAGCGTCAAATCAGAAAATTGTTTCCCTGGTGGAGCAAATGCTTAGTGCTTACCAAGCCATGGGGTGTAACACGTCTTTGAAAACGCATTTCCTGCACTCCCACCTGGACTTTTTCCCGTTAAACCTGGGCGCTGTCAGCGATGAACATAGTGAAAGATTTCATCAGGATATATCAACCATGGAAAAGCGGTGCCAAGGAAGATATAGCCCCAGTATGTTGGCCGACTACTGTTTGACACTTATAAGAGAAGCCCTTAGTACTAGTTATAAGCGAAAATCAGCTGCAAAAACATTTTAGGTAAAGTACTCTTCTTTTTTGGTACGATTAAATATACCAAAAAGTAAGAAAATCTATCCATTTTCATTTGCATTTCCTTCGAAATTGGTGGGTGATAGAAAAATTGTTTTCAAATTCGTAATCAACGTAAAAAAGTACATTGGAATCACACAAAATTCATTTGAAAGAGGATAAAAAGTTATATTTTGTTGTTCAGCGTTATGTTTGGAATAAAAAAAAATTAGCTTCGCAGACACTCATAGACAAAAACAACTAACAAATTTACGATGACTTACAAATGGCGGAAGGTTTTAAATAAATTCTTCTCTTCCGTGTTTACTCACGAAAATACGAACATTCCCATTCCCATAATCATGTTCAGTGATGATCATTTAAAGCTTCACGATTTTACATTAGTGAAAGTGAAGTCCTCTCGACCATAGGTATGATAAAATTGATCCTAATGAAACTCAAGGTCCACATAAGTTCTACCCTTTGGTACTTAAAGAAATGAACTGCGCAATAGTCTCTCCTCTCATATATATATATATATTATATATTATTAATAATAATAATAAATCGTTACAGTTTGGAGAAGTTCCGTTCAATTGGAAATTTGCAAACATTACGCCAAAAGTGAACAAATCACTTCCGGGAAATTATCGTCTTATCAGCCTGACTCGAGTAGTTGGTAAGCTTTGTATTCCTTCGTAAACATTTTTTTTGTTTTACTGTGGTACCATACAGTCCACCTTCGCCCTCACGGTCTCATCTTTCGCCCTATTACAAAACACTGTGGCATTCTCCTCACGTTTTAAAACGTTTTTAAATGTTTTCGAGAGTTTCTGCTGCTTTAAAACAGAGGTTTTCAACCTTGTTTCCACCACGGACCCTTTTGAAAAGTCAATGTTTTCACGTACCCACACACAAAATATATATTATAATATATATATATATATATATATATATATATATATATATATATGCGTGTGTGTGTGTGTGTGTGTGATACGCAAACTGTGCATGGAACAAGGAACCCTTTTGGGACATTAAATTCACTATAGTTCGAATAAGTATAGTAAATGGCAAATACTAAAGTTTTTCTTTTTCGTGACTCGTTACCGGCGTTGGCCCCAAAATATAGCGTCCCTCACCAGCTATCTGCGACAGAGTCTAAGGTTTAACACACTGCATTTTTTAACTTTGTCACTGGGCGACATAAATGTCACCTAATTTTGTGCCCTTATACCCAAAGTTGCGCCCCTGTAAAATTTATAAATAATATTGCCACCCCTTTCAATGTGAGTATAATTAATTAAAGTATAATATACTCGTATAAATAGAATTTTATATTGGCTCGTAATATAAAGATATTTACTATTGGTTCGGACCCCTTGACCCCTCCCCCCACTTGGTCGCCCAGTAAAATTAGTTTAAAAAGTACACTGATTTAACATAGGCATAGTGGTTTAATTCTAAAACCACCTTTTCAGTCTTAATTTCATTCTAAAACCACCTTTTCAGTCCTACTTTAATTCTAAAACCACCACATACAGTATACTCCTCTTCCGTCTGTCAAATTGTAACAAGATTAGTGCATGAAAGAAAGCATAAAAATATAAAAATAATAATAAAAAATAATAAAGTAATATAATTAAAAAATTTACACTCCTTTTCTAAACTTTAAATTTTTAAAACCTTTCAAAAGCTTTACTCAAGAGAATACAAGTGACAGAGTTTTACAATTTTTAGATATTTGTTTTGACATTAATATATTCACAGTACTCTCATTGGAATATGCCCTTGGAAGCATGGAGACTCTTTCTACAAAATTAATGGCATTTAGTTTATTTATAACATAAAAATAGTGAAGTGGCAAGTAATAATAATAGAGACAACAAAGAATAATAATAATAATAATAGCATTAATAATAATAAATACAAAATAAAATTAACCAAATGTTTCATGATTTTAAATTAAATTATTTATTGCATATTTAGTAAAAAATATTATATATTACAGTGAAAATGGCAAGTAATAGTAATAGTGACAACAAAAAATATTGAATATTGGGTACTGAACAACCTTTATTGATAAAATAAATACAGTACTTTTACAATTTACAGTAACATAAATAATTGTGAAGCTGAACTACTTATTTTATTCAAAGTTTGCAAAATGTTACATAATTTTAAATTAAATTGTTTATTGTACTGGGTAATTACAAACGATCTTCACGATTTTAAAAATTTATTATGAAAAAACTAACAAAGACAGCGAAATGCAAGATATACAAATAAAGAAGAACTCAAAAGTTTTATTTACAAGCTACTGAAGTTCAATATGAGCTCCTTTTGTGGCTCCTTTTGAGGTTACAACATTCCTGAATGAGCAATTGCCTGATCGTTGGATAGGGCGTGGGGGGCCCATTCCTTGGCCGGCTTGTTCACCCGATCTAATTCCCCTTCACTTCTTCCTCTGGGGCTATGTCAAAAATGAAGTTTTTGTTCCATCAATGGCAACAACTTTGGAACATATGAAGGAAAGGATACGTGAAGCTGTTAGAAAAGTTAATTATGGTATACTACAAAATTTATGGAGGGAAACAGAATACCGCTTTGATGTCTGCAGAGCCACAAAAGGAGCTCGTATTGAACTTCAATAGCTTGTAAATAAATCTTTTTGAGTTCTTCTTTATTTGTATATCTTGCTTTTCGCTGTAGCTTTGTTAGTTTTTCATAATAAATGTTTAAAATTGGGAAGATCATTTGTAATCACCCGGTACCTACTGTACAGTATATTGAGTTGAAAATAAGTCCTGCTTAATAAAAAATATATAGAAAAAGAACAGATTACAAAATTAAAGGTGCTTCATGAAATTAGCATATTTTAAATAGTTGATTACAAAATTGATTACTATGGTAAAAATGGCAGTAGTGAACTTGTACATCAGTAGGAGCTAATGAAGTGCTTTTTTAGTGATTTGCAAAAAAATACATTTAGTGATGAAGCCTCCGTGATATGCACGGGAATTGCTCCTTTGAAAAAGAGTGCATTTCTTGGAGTTTCTATTGTATAGTTAGGTTTGTGTATAAAATCACTGGGTAGTCTGGTGTTATAACGATGGTGTATTTGATCGGGGGTTGTTGTTGTTGTTTAGCCGAACAGCCCATCCTGATCGAGCAAGCCGGCGGCACGCAGGCAGAGATGGGCAGTATCTTGTATCTTAAGATACAAGATACGTATCTAAGATACTTTATTTTTGGAGGATCTTGAGAAGTATCTAAGATACATTTTGTCATGTAGCTTGTATCTCGGGATACACTTTCAAAGATACCTTCAATAGATACTTTTTAAATAGAGACGCTAATAACTATTCATGAAATATGATCATATCTGACGCACGTTGAAGCAGGCCGGCGATTGCTGTTACATGTTTGTGCATGAATACTACCGTTGCGCTGCGCGCACAGTCTCGGCACAGACGTACTCAGGTTTCATCTTGTATCCCGCGGTTTTAACATGTTTTAACATGATTAAAAATCAGGAATTATACATATATTTGCTTATTCCTGCAAATATATTTATTATGAGGAAAACTTTATTTTTTCTTCGTGAGTAGGTAACTGAGCATACCTGTATTAACAATTTATTTGAAACATAAATTGAAAAAGTGTGGTTTATTTTATTTTTCCATACCTAAAAATTTCAGGATTATTTATACATATTTACTTTGTGCTTTCCTTTTAGTTATATCACTATATGAATACTGAGATATGAAGTACCATTGATTTGGCATTTATTTATATCCAGAAAATATAATAATAAACAATTGAATGAGACAACTCGTACGCTCATGGCTCACCAGGTGAAACTAAACTCAAATAATTATTCTTTCAAAAGTATCTTGTATCTTAAAAATGTATCTTGTATCTGTAACTTGTATCTGTATCTTGAAGATACAGTTTTTTCGAGTATCTTGTATCTGTATCTCAGATACATTTTTGTTGGGTATCTTGTATCTGTATCTCAGATACAATTTCCAAGTATCTTGCCCATCTCTACACGCAGGTAACTGATCGCCCTCTCTGGAGTGGACCAGGTTCAGCGCACTGGTGATGTTGTGTTGTGTTCCATGTTGTGCTAGAGCGGTACAGTCTGTCATAATGTGTTCAATTGTTTGTGGTGTGTCCTAGCACAGGTGGCAGGTGTCGTCTGTGAAGTTGTCTAGTCTGTGTTTACATGTCCGTAAATTGGGGTGATGTCCACATCGGAATCGTACTAAGTTAACTCGATCCGATCTGCTCAGGCTGATCTCTGACCTGTTAATGGGTGGCGGCTTCGCACCTAGGACCGCATTCGGACCGAGTCGTGTCAGTGCTTTGTGGGTTAGGTGTGTGTGTTTTCTGTACTGTGTGATGTCTGTGGGGCGTGGTATGGAATGGAGTATTTGGTTATAATGTCTCTCTGGTGTTACCTTAATGGTGCGAGGTGTCGGTGCATGATTGTACATGTAGTGGCAAGGGTGTTGTGGGTTAGTTGTCGCTGCTGCCATGAATTGTGTTCCCCTCATGTCTAAATGTTCCCTAACTTTCAATATTTTTGTTTCTGTGTGCAGGAGTTCTATTGGTGGTTTGAGTGCATCCTGTAATGATACGAAGTGCGTTGTTTTGTATTGTCTGTAAGGTGTTTATGTGTGTGTTTGAGATAATGGGTGCCCAGCATGGGCTAGCATCAAAGCTGTGCGCGCTACTCATGAAAACTAGCGCCGCTAGCGCTAGCGCTAGTAAGGCAAAATAATAGCGGCGCTAGCGCTAACGCTAGTCATTTCAAAATTTAGCGACGCAAGCGCTAGCGCTAGTTTTCAATATTAGCTATAACAAATAAAAAATACCTATTATGTTAGTTACACTTCTATGCAGTAATATTGTCAAAAAGAATGTTTAAATGAAACAATTATACTATACAGGGTGTCCCATAAGTCCGGCATCATAGGAAAAATAATAAAAAAAGACAAAACAAAAGCTTTTATTTACAGAACGTGCTCAATATGTATTGTTCCGTAGCCCATTCACAAAATTCCATCCGCCGGTCGGAATCATCTTCGCTTAATTTCTGTAGGATCTGAAGTTTATATGGATGCCATTTGTGAGCCTGAAGAATGCGATGGATGCGACTTTTCGACACTCCTGTCTCGGTGGACAATCGCCGAAGAGACTTATTGGGACTTCTGTTAAAATGAGCCAGGATAGCAGTCGCTGTATCATCGTCAGTGGACCTCCTTGAAGGTCCACTGCGTGGTTTATCTTCTATGGATCCTGTTTCCTTAAACTTTGCAACAAGTCTACTGACACAACTTTGTGTTATTGGCTCGCGGTCTGGGTGCAGTCTGTTAAATTCAGCAGCGGCCTCTCTTTGACTCCGATTTCCCATGAGTAGAATTATCTGGATTCGTTCTCCCTTGCTCACAGACATTATGGCCTGTAGAAAGAGAAAAATATGAATTATGGTTTGTAGAAATAGAAAAATATGAATTCCTCCTATGATGCCGGACTTATGGGACACCCTGTAGAACCAAAGCTTTTTATTTATTTAAATCCAGTATATTTATTTAAATCTAGCTATAACAAATAAAAAATACCTAATACCATAGAAAACAATACATTTCTTTTATTTAATTATTTGATATATCATATATACAACAGAAGTATTTCAAGTAATATATTTGTAATTATTCAAATCAAGTAGAAAAAACAATACAATATAATCAAGCTAATTTAGGTATCAACTTGTTTCAGTAGTACTTTATTACAACGACCTAGGACAATTATTTATTTAATTTTAGTAACAACAGTTTTTCAAAATTTGAATCGGACAACGAGGACCTTTTCGGCTTTAATATAAGTTATCTTTTCCTGTCGAAAAAATCCTTTCCACTGCTGCACTTGACGGAATTGAAGTGTTTAATCGGATAAATAGTTTTTTGAATGAATCGGAAGGGAAGGAAGATGTATAGTCTGTTGAAAAAATCGAGCGGGAGAGAAACACAACCACACTCCGTGACTTCCGCTGTATTACTAATAACTGACAAGCAAGCAATGCAGAATGAGGGAACCGCCGCCAGCATACATGTTCATACATGTTTGAAACGTTCAAACTCGTATGGAATAGAAGGACTTTAAATTCATTTTTGAAATAAAAATTAGCGCTAGCGCATAGCGTTAATTTTTATTTAAAAAACTAGCGGCGCTGGTAAATGCGCTGTAGTTTGAGAATATAGCGACTCTAGTGGTAGCGCTAGTCACAGCTCTGGCTAGCATAGTCCATAACTGAGCGAATATATTGTTTGTATATGAGTGACGTTGTTTCCTGCAGGTCCAAAGTTTGTGCCTGTTAGTACCCTAAGCGTGTTAAGTCTTGACGTACATTTGTTTTTAATGTCCTGAATGTGGTTTGCAAAAGATAATGATGTGTTGTATGTGACCCAAAGTAGTTTGGTCCTGTGAGTGTGTGGAATGTTGGTGTTGTTTAGTGTAAGCTATGGAGTTATCTGATGTTCTTTTGAATTGCTTGTAAGCAAGGTGATGGTTGATTTTGTGGGCGCTACTTTGAGTCTATTGTGTGTGAGCCAGTTTTGTATACTGTTTATATATGTTTGTAGGTTATTTGTAGCGGTGTCGATGTTGTTGTGGGTGGATGTTAGAGTGATGTTATCTGCATATGATGATAAGGTAAGTTTGTTATCCATGGGTGTTGGAATGTCATGCATGTATAAGTTGAACAGTGTTGGTGAGAGAACACAGCCTTGAGGGACCCCGTTCGGAAAAAACTTGTTTTTGGATGACTTGCCATTAAATGTGACATGTGAGTATCTTCCTGAAAGATAGTTGCCCAGCCATCTTTTAGTGTTATTGTGCATGTTTGTGTTGAATATTTTGTTTATGAGAGGGAAGCGTGGGATAGCATCAAATGCTTTACTAATGTCTATTGTTGCTAATAGTGTACGTTCAGCTGGTCGTCTGGAGTTGATGCCATCCATGATGTGCTGCGTGGGGTTAGTGAGTAATGTCGTGGTTGAGTGGTGAGGTCTGAATCCATGTTGAGTAGGCGATAGTGGTATGTGTGGGTTGGTGATTTGTAAGATTAGTCTTTCTGTTATTTTGGAAGGTGTGCATAGTAAAGTAATGGGTCTATAGGAAGCTGATTCTGTTGGATTTTTGTTTGGTTTGAGTAGTGTAATAATTTTACCTTGTCTCCATATGTCACGAATAATACAGTGTTGGTATGAATATGTGCTGATATTTGTGAGAGCTAGTATTCCCTGTGAGCCCAAGTGTTTAAGGTGTATGTTAGATATGTTGTCTGGTCCAGTAGCCTTCGAATTCTTAATGTTTTTGATGAGCTTGGTGGTCTGGTCTGTATTGAAGGGTGTAATGGTCGTGTCGAGTCTGTATGTTTTCTTGTGCCTGGCTGTTTGTCTGTCTGCGTGTTTCTGGTTGTTGTCTCTGTTTAAGTGACTTATCTTTGCGTAATGATTAACTAGAATGTTAACTTGTTGTGTATATGTTGGGATATTACTTTGGCTGCGACAGATAGCCGCGTGTGAAGTGTGAATGCCGCTGTTAGAGTGGGTAATGCTGTTTATAGTCTTGTATAGCCTGGATGTATCTGTGGAGTGGTTTAGTGTTGTTATGAATTCCCTAAATGTTTCTGTTTGTTTTTCTTTGAGTTTGTTGTTTATTTCTGTGTTGAGCTGTTGTATCTGCTGTTTTATGGTTTCTGTGTGTGTTGTTTGTGTGTTATGTTTGGGGCTGTTACGTTGCCTTATGAGGTGGGCTATTTCTCTAGTGTAATTTGGGTTATATTTCCTGATGTTGCCCTCGGGTATGTATTTGTTTGCATTATTGATGATCTGATTAAATGTCTTGAGTGTTGTATTGATGTTTATGATGGGTGTGCTGTTTAATGTGGTGAATTGTTCCTCAGTCTGTATTTTGAACTGTTCCCAATCAGCTTTCTTGTAATTTCTGTAAGTGTGCCTAAGGCTGTTGGGGCAGAGTGTAGAATGTGTTGTAATGATGATGGGCAGGTGGTCTGATGACAGTTGTTTTTCTGTTCTCCATTGTGTATGTGTTGCTAGTGAGGGGGAACAGAACGTTATGTCTGGGGAGGAGTTTGAGTATCCTGCTTGATGTGGCATGTGTGTATGTTCTTCTGTATTGTTAAGAATGAAGAGGCTGTTTAGTTGTGTGGCTATGTTGGCGCCTCTGGTGTTGCTTTGGTTGTGCAGGTACCAACTAGTGTCTTTAGCGTTGAAGTCTCCTCCTAAGATGACATTAGTGAGAGAGGCCAGATTGTGTAACTGTGGATTACAATTGGCTGCCACCTCAGGTGAACTGTATGGTAGGATGTAAATGTTGATGAGTGTGGTGTTGTGTTTTGCACGTGTTTTAATGTTAACTGCCTGTATTTCTATCGTGTTATCTGCTTGGATTGTGTTTGTAATGTTTTGGGTGGCATCAGTGAAGCTAATGCTTTTACGTATGGAGCAGTGGTGGGCACGGTTCCGCTAATCCGCTAACCGTTAATTAGCGAAGCTAACTTTTCCGTTAGCGGATTAGCGTTTCCGCTAACTTTGAGAACCGTTAGCGGACCAATTAGCTTCCACTAAATTTAGTTCCGCTAACTTTAAGTCCGCTAACCCTAAAATCATACATGTTTGTTCCAGTCTGTTCTGAGCGTGTCTGCAACAGTCAGTCTGGCACGCTATTGGCTGACTACGTGTAAACACAATACGTGATTGGTCGACGCAGCAGCAGCTGAACAGCGTTGTGTAATTCTGCAGTTCAGTTCACTTACGACGTTACAGTCTTACAGTGTCAGCGACAGCGTACGTTATCATAAGCATATTTTCGTCAGTTTACCGAGTCTACAAGTTTTTGCAATGGAAAGTGAAGACGTTTTGGTTCCGCCTGAGGATGTTGGGCCTGTTGATGGCCAGGTCCGCCAGGACCAGCCCAACCAGGAGTCTCAGAACCCGTGGCACCACCTGGAGAACTACTTTGTCTTTATGTCAAGGGATAAGAGAAACGCCAACCTCTTGTACTTCCGGTGCGTCTTGTGCCAGCCCAAGGAGACCACCATCAAGGGACACGCGTCGAGCCTCTACAACTTGAAGTCGCATGTCAAGAGGAACCACCCAGCGCATGCCATCCAGTTTGAGGAGAGGATCAAGGCCTTGGATAAGATCCAGGGGAGGACCAGGCCTATCTCGGGAGCCTTCCGCCAACTGTAGCGGCTGCCGTCATGAGGTTGAAGGACGCCAAGTCCAAAGGCCTCCTGTACTGCAGTCCTCTGGTAGACGCGATACTGGCAGGCATCACCAAAAGGTTTGGGCCCCTCCTACAAGACCAGGAGTGCCAGCTGGCCGCTGCCTTCCACCCCAGGTTTCGCCTGTTCTGGCTGGAGAAGCATAATCGCAGCCAGCTCAGCAGGGTAAAGAAAGCCATGGAGACCGGCGTGGAGACAGCCCTGAGGGAGACCATTGAGGAGGGCAGCAGCACCAGCTGCACCACCAGTAATGGGGATAAGGAAGATGACTTCTTCAGCAGCATCACTCAACCCCAGGCGAGCAGGAGCCACAGGTCATTGAAGTCCAAGGCACAGATCTTGGTGAAGACCTGGCTGGAGGCCGGCTCGAAGGAGGTCCTGACTGACGTCGCCTTCTTGGGTGAGGAAGTGTTGATCGACCTGTTCATCAAGTACAACACAGCCATCCCATCCAGTGCTGCAGTTGAGCGCCTGTTCTCCATAGGCAAGGACATCTTGCGCGCCAAGAGAGCCACCCTGTCAAATGCCAACTTTGAGAGGCTGATGTTCATGAAGGGCAACCAGCCTCACGTCGAGGCGATGGAGAAGGAGCAGGAGGCCAAGCCAGAGTGAATGCATTATTAGATTATTAAAGTTATTTTTTATGTGTATTTTTATTTCTGAATATTTTTGATTCGTTTAATACTTTTTGTACTGTAAATAAACTGTATGTTGAATGTAAACTAATGTTTAATTTCATTTGTTCATTTAATTATTTATGTACACCTTGATCATCATCTGATCTTGGCATGCTATACCTTTTTGGAAAGCTCTATGTCTAAGCTGAAACATATTAAAATTTCAGCTCTCTTTATGGGTTTTCGAGCCAAAAAACCAAACCGAAGCTAAATTCATATAATAAAAGTTAGCGGTTAGCGGTAATCGTTAGCTTCCGCTAAATTTTTTAGCGATTTATCGGTTTAGCGTTATCGAAGTTAAGTTTTGAGTTAG
Source organism: Bathynomus jamesi (assembly GCA_023014485.1). Classification (NCBI taxonomy): domain Eukaryota; kingdom Metazoa; phylum Arthropoda; class Malacostraca; order Isopoda; family Cirolanidae; genus Bathynomus; species Bathynomus jamesi. The sequence continues at coordinate 15,702 of JAJOZX010003568.1, read as the reverse complement.
CGGTTCAGCGGTTATCGAAGCTAACTTTTCGGTTAGCTGTGCCCACCACTGATATGGAGGGTGATTGCCAGTGGCGGCCTAGGGGGGGGTGCATGAGGGGAAACCATTCCCCGTGAGGTGGCTCGTGGGGGGCGCCGAAAATGGATTACGCAATCCATAAATTTGATGCCTCATAATGATGATTTTTTTAAAATTTTATAGTCAATGAATAAGTTTTTCATTTATTTAATTATTTAACTTGAATTATTCAAACCTAATAATTCAAACATTATTTACATATATATATAATAATATATATATATATATAGATATATATATATATATGAAAAATTATTTCACGAAAGTGACACGTGAAAATATTTATGATGAATAAAACCACGAAGGGAAAAGAAACACAAAGGGGTGCTCAAGCGCTTTCGTCTAATGACATCCTCAGGAACACTGGAGTGAAAGGACAGATCAAGGCAATATATAGGTTACAAAAATAAACATACATACTACATATACATATACATATACACATATATATATATAATATATACCCGCAAGGGGGTTCTAAGCTCGTGCTCTTGTGCGTGCTTGTTCCTGGAGGTTTCACGTGCGCCCTCCCGGCCCTAGCACCCAAGGATGATGGGACTCGACCCTGCAGTCCTTGTCATCCTTGGTCTTTTTCACTTCGACTGTCCCCTCCACCCTTTCTTTTTCCTCTGTCTTTCCTCTCACTTTTCTTTGTTTTCCGGCCGAGATATGCCCTTTTAAATAGAGGCGAATCGGTTCTTCCCGAACTTAAAAAAAAAAAAAAAATATATATATATATATATATATATATATATATATAACATATATACACATATATATATATATATACATATATATAGTAAGCATAGAAAAAATTGTGGGAGGAGTAAACAACATTTGTATGGAAAATGACACTTTAGCACTTTGGCCGACATACAATATAAATTCAAATGGCTTGTTTATGGAACAGGTCACAAAGAATAAAGAAATAAAAATAAATATAAATATAAATAGGGGAAAAAAAAAAAAAAAAATTATTACAAAATAATGCCTTAGTGATATATATGTCACAGCCTAAATAACCATAAAGAATAAACCAACAGATAAAAACCAAAAATGTAAGTGGAGTCTACAAATTCAAGCTCAAAAGGGAAGTTTACAATCAATTTAATAGATGATGCCAAATTGATATATATGTCATAATAATAAATTGAAAAATAAATTTTAAGAGAGGCACACCAATTTATAAGGGAAAAATTACCAAAGGTTTCTTAGTTGTTGTCTGAATCATGCATACTATGGTCACAAACGAATAAAAAGTACAAGTAAATATAAATTGGAAAACAAAATGATGCCTAGATGATATATAAAGAACCATTAAAAATATATACAACATATATAAGGTATATATACGAAATATAAACGCAATATATACAGAATATATATATATATATGCATAAGGGAAAAAATTACCAAAGGTTCGCTTTTATAATTATTGTCTGAAAAATCGGTAGGTTGCAAAAGAATAAAGAAATGAAAATAAATATAAATTGAAAAAATTACAAATAATACAACTACACATGTATACCCGCATAACCAAATATATATACATATACATACATATATACAAACACACACACACACACACACATATATATATATATTATATATATATATATATATATATAATATTAATATTATAAACATACAAGCTTGACCTTCGCGAAATGAGAAATCATCGCGCGGAACCTTGTAAGGTTGTAAGGTAAGGTAGGCACATACACATATATACATATATATATATATAACACACATATATATACACATATATATATATATATATATATAAATATATATATATATATAATATATATATATATATATATGCATACATATACATATACACACATACATACATATACATATACACACATATACATACACACACATTTACCTGCTGACCACGCAATACTCACATACACATACATACATACACCTACACGCATACAGCAAAAAATTGAAAAATAAAATTGTAAGAGAAACTACAGATTAATAAGGAAACAAAGACAAAAACAAATTTTACCAAAGATTTAACAACCTGCCCTTTTGTTTAAATCCATTCTGAAGGAATTCAGAGCAACGGGATCGAGTTGAAACAGACCTTTACTCATGTTAAGGTTATTTGTAAGTTGAATTATAGCCGACTCAAGAATATTTCTATTAACAATGTTGCTAGAGTGAAACAAAACTGAAGCATTATTCCAATCAATACAATGGGATAACTCTGACAAATGGACAAAAAGGGCACTGGACAACTGTCCCGTTCTAACGGAATATTGATGCTGTTTACACGCGTTTGCAAATCCTTTCCCGTCTGACCTATGTAAAGGAATCACATTGCTTACACCCAATTTTATAGATAATGCCTAAATTATTGGTAGGGCTATTTTTTACTATGATGTTTTTCACAATATTGTTTATGAAAAAATACACTGATATCCAAAAGTTTAAGTACATTAGCAATGCCTAAGAAGCCCGGGAAAAATGGAAGTACTAAAATATTCTTTGACAAGGTGCGAGTGTTATTATTCACACGATAGAAGGTTCGTTTAGCCTTATTAAGACAAGATTCCATGAACGCAGATGGGTAACACAACTCACTTCCAATACCGTTGATATTTTCCAATTCGGCATCGATGTATTCCGGACTGGCGATCCTAAGAGCGCGGAGAACATTGAGGAAAATATGGCCTTTTTAATAGGGGTGTCATGTCCAGAGTAAAAGTGTACGTAGGACAAATTGTTTGTTTTTTTCCGATAGATACTAAACTTAAAACCCGGGCTATCCTATGAACACGCACATCCAAAAACGGGATTGAGTTGTCTTGTTCCACTTCTAAAGTAAATTTAATGGAGGGGACTTGGTCATTTAATGAGGAGGAAGTCATCAAGGTCACGATTCATGGGCCAGATACACAAAATATCGTCGACGTACCCGCAACCAAGGGATGCCAACCCCAGGATTCTCGGAATGTAAGTAATTTCAAAAAACTCCATAAAATATTGGAGAGAAGGGCGACAAAGGGTTGCCCATGGCCATCCCAAAACTGTTGATAATGCTCGCCATTGAAAGTGAATTTACAATCCTTGATACAAAGCTTAATAAGTTCCAAAACAGTGTGTGCAGGTAATGGTAGATCATAGTTATGTAATTCTCGGGCGAGAAAGTCAAGCATATCATCAATCGGCACTTTTGTGAACATGAACAAACGGCGAACTGATCAATCTATCGTTGGTATTAATGCGAACATTATTTTTTTCAGTGAGATCCATGGAATTTTTTTACGTGTGAATCAGAGACAGTTCCAAGAATGGGGACAAAACTTATACAAGCCATTTGGAGAGTTTATAGGTAATAGAGCCAACCGAGCTAATAATAGGGCGCATAGGGTTACCCGGTTTGTGGGTTTTAATAAGACCATAAAGGTAAGGCAGAGAAGTGAAGTGGACAAAAAAGGGGAATTAAGTCCTTATGATCTTTGAGAATGCGTTTCAAGCCACTATTGAATGATTTGATGACATCATCCTGCGGGTTCTTCCTAAGTTTCACGTATGTGGCGGGGTCCTAAGCAGCTCATTCATCTTTCCAATGTAATCCACTTTGTCCATAATGACTAAGGTGTTAGCCTTGTCTAGCTTAGTAATATGGAGTCACTATCTTTTTTAATTGTGAAAGGCTATTGCGGGAAAACGTTTTAGAAAGTTATCTTCGTAAGAAATATTCGCAGCACCATAGACAAGGCCTTTAACTATGTTAACCAAAGACTGAGGAAGGTTACACTGTTTTCAAACAAGCAAACTATGGACAAATTGTAAAAGCAGTAGGTTTTTTAACAATATAAAAGGACATACCAAATCCAAGGGCACTTTTTGCATCGTCACTAATGTTTTTCGAAGAAAGGTTCAAAACACACTTGCGCTTGCTTTTACTCCACTGACTATTTCGAATGAGACTTTTAATTTTGCGATCCAAAATGTTTCGAAAGTGAAGAAGTTCTCCGACGCAACTCGTTGTAAATTTTCATCAAACAAAGGTTGGATCCACGGTTGGGGAATAACAGTCAAAACATTACGTTTGGCAATGCCTAATTTTTGAAGGTGACCACTCATTTTGTCTGGTGACTTCAATATGCTTCTTTAAAATTACTCTGCTAAAGTTGTTGACGGATGTCGTCCATTGTCTGAGGCGAATCAAAGGAGGGACTTGGGAAGGACCTGCTCCTCCAGACAATTAGTAAGAAACTTTCGTCGGATCCAATTGCATGCCCCTTCATTTAATGTAGGAGAAAACACAGACACAACGGGGAAATAGAGACGGGGACAAATCGTGGTTTTTTCATCATATATATATATATATTATATATATATATATTATATATATATATATATATATATATATATATATATCTATTATATATAATTATATTATATATATATATATATTATATTATATATTATATATATATATATATATATATATATATATATATATCTTAATATAACATATATAATATATATATATTATAATATAATATATATATATATATAATATATATAGATATATATATATATAATATTATATATATAGTATTATATATATATATATATATATATATATTATATATATATATATATATATATATAATATATATATATATATATATATAATATATATATATATATATATATATTTATATATAATATATATATATATATATATATATATATATATATTATATAGATATATATATATATATATATATAATTATATATATATATATATATTCTATGATGAATAAAACACGATTTGTCCCCGTCTCTATTGTCCCCGTTTGTGTCTGTGTTTTCTCCTACATTAATGAAGGGCATGCAATTCGGATCCGACGAAAGTTTCTTACTAATTGTCTGGAGAGCAGGTCCTTCCCAAGTCCCTCCTTCTGATTCGCCTCAGACAAATGGACGACCATCCGTTCAACAACTTTAGCAGAGTAATTTAAAGAAGCATATTGAAGTCACCAGACAAAATGAGTGGTCCACCTTCAAAAATTTAGGCATTGCCAAACGTATGTTTTTGACTGTTATTCCCCAACCGTGGATCCAACCTTTGTTTATGAAATTTACAACGAGGTTGCGTCGGAGAACTTCTTCACTTCGAAACATTTTGGATCGCAAAATTAAAAGTCTCATTCGAAATAGTCAGTGGAGTAAAAAAGCAAGCTCAAAGTGTTTTGAAACTTTCTTCGAAAAACATAGTGACGATGCAAAAAGTGCCCTTGGATTTGGTATGTCCTTTATATTGTTAAAAAACCTACTGCTTTACAAATTTGTCATAGTCTTGCTTGTTTTGAAAAACAGTGTAACCTTCCTCAGTCTTTGGTTAACATAGTTAAAGGCCTTGTCTATGGTGCTGCGAATATTTCTACGAAGATAACTTTCCTAAACGTTTCCGCAATAGCCTTTCACAATTAAAAAAAGATAGTGAGCTCCATATTACTAAAGCGACAAGGCTAACACCTTAGTCATTATGGACAAAGTGGATTACATTGGAAAGATGAATGAGCTGCTTCAGGACCCCGCCACATACGTGAAACTTAGGAAGAACCCGCAGGATGATGTCATCAAATCATTCAATAGTGGCTTGAAACGCATTCTCAAAGATCATAAGGACTTAATTCCCCTTTTTTGTCACTTCACCTTCTCTGCCTTACCTTTATGGTCTTATTAAAACCCACAAACCGGGTAACCCTATGCGCCCTATTATTAGCTCGGTTGGCTCTATTACCTATAAACTCTCCAAATGGCTTGTTAATGTTTTGTCCCCCATTCTTGGAACTGTCTCTGATTCACACGTAAAAAATTCCATGGATCTCACTGAAAAATTGAATAATGTTCGCATTAATACCAACGATGATTGATCAGTTTCGCCGTTTGTTCATTGTTCACAAAAGTGCCGATTGATGATATGCTTGACTTTCTCGCCCGAGAATTACATAACTATGATCTACCATTACCTGCACACACTGTTTTGGAACTTATTAAGCTTTGTATCAAGGATTGTAAATTCACTTTCAATGGCGAGCATTATCAACAAGTTTTGGGATGGCCATGGGCAACCCTTTGTCGCCCCTTCTCTCCAATATTTATATGGAGTTTTTTGAAATTACTTACATTCCGAGAATCCTGGGGTTGGCATCCCTTGGTTGCGGTACGTCGACGATATTTTGTGTATCTGGCCCATGAATCGTGACCTTGATGACTTCCTCCTTCAATAAATGACCAAGTCCCCTCCATTAAATTTACTTTAGAAGTGGAACAAGACAACTCAATCCCGTTTTGGATGTGCGTGTTCATAGGATAGCCCGGTTTTTAAGTTTAGTATCTATCGGAAAAAAACAAACAATTTTTCCTACGTACACTTTTACTCTGACATGACACCCCTATTAAAAGGCCATATTTTCCTCAATGTTTCTCCGCGCTCTTAGGATCGCCAGTCCGGAATACATCGATGCCGAATTGGAAAATATCAACGGTATTGGAAGTGAGTTGTGTTACCCATCTGCGTTCATGGAATCTTGTCTTAATAAGGCTAAACGAACCTTCTATCGTGTGAATAATAACACTCGCACCTTGTCAAAGAATATTTTAGTACTTCCTTTTTCCCGGGCTTCTTAGGCATTGCTAATGTACTTAAACTTTTGGATATCAGTGTATTTTTTCATATAAAACAATATTGTGAAAAACATCATAGTAAAAAATAGCCCTACCAATAATTTAGGCATTATCTATAAAATTGGGTGTAAGCAATGTGATTCCTTTTACATAGGTCAGACGGGAAAGGATTTGCAAACGCGTGTAAAACAGCATCAATATTCCGTTAGAACGGGACAGTTGTCCAGTGCCCTTTTTGTCCATTTGTCAGAGTTATCCCATTGTATTGATTGGAAAATGCTTCAGTTTTGTTTCACTCTAGCAACATTGTTAATAGAAATATTCTTGAGTCGGCTATAATTCAACTTACAAATAACCTTAACATGAGTAAAGGTCTGTTTCAACCGATCCGTGCTCTGAATTCCTTCAGAATGGATTTAAACAAAAAGGGCAGGTTGTTAAATCTTTGGTAAAAATTTGTTTTTGTCTTTGTTTCCTTATAAATCTGTAGGTTTCTCTTACAATTTTTTTTTCAATTTTTTGCTGTATGCGTGTAGGTGTATGTATGTATGTGTATGTGATATGTGCGTGGTCATTGCAGGTAATGTGTGTATGTATATGTGTGTATATGTATATGTATGTATGTGTGTATATGTATATGTATGCATATATATATTATATATAATATATATATATATATATATATAATATATATATATATATATATATATGTGTATATATATGTGTGTGTATATATATATATATATGTATATATGTGTATGTGCCTTACCTTACTTACAACCTTACAAAGGTTCCGCGCGATGATTTCTCATTTCGCGAAGGTCAAGCTTGTATGTGTATATATATATATATATATATATATATATATATATATATATATGTGTGTGTGTGTGTGTGTGTGTTTGTTATATGTATGTATATGTATATATATTTGGTTATGCGGGTATACATGTGTAGTTGTATTATTTGTAATTTTTTCAATTTATATTTATTTTCATTTCTTTATTCTTTTGCAACCTACCGATTTTTCAGACAATAATTATAAAAGCGAACCTTTGGTAATTTTTCCCTTATGCATATATATATATATATTCTGTATATATTGCGTTTATATTTCGTATATACCTTATATATGTTGTATATATTTTTAATGGTTCTTTATATATCTCTAGGCATCATTTTGTTTTCCATTTATATTTACTTGTACTTTTTATTCGTTTGTGACCATAGTATGCATGATTCAGACAACAACTAAGAAACCTTTGGTAATTTTTCCCTTATAAATTGGTGTGCCTCTCTTAAAATTATTTTTCAATTTATTATTATGACTATATATCAATTTGGCATCATCTATTAAATTGATTGTAAACTTCCCTTTTGAGCTTGAATTTGTAGACTCCACTTACAATTTTTGGTTTTTTATCTGTTGGTTATTTCTTTATGGTTATTTAGGCTGTGACATATATATCCTAAGGCATTATTTTGTAATAATTTTTTTTTTTTTTTTTCCCCTATTTATATTTATATTTTTTTTTTTTCTTTATTCTTTTGTGACCTGTTCCATAAACAAGCCATTTGAATTTATATTGTATGTCGGCCAAAGTGCTAAAAGTGTCAATTTTCCATACAAATGTTGTTTACTCCTCCACAATTTTTTCTATGCTTACTATATATATGTATATATATATATATATGTGTATATATGTATATATATATATATATATATATATATATATATATTTTTTTTTTTTAAGTTCGGGAAGAACCGATTCGCCTCTATTTAAAAGGGCATATCTCGGCGGAAAAACAAAGAAAAAGTGAGAGGAAACAGAGAAAAAGAAAGGGTGGAGGGGACAGTCGAAGTGAAAAAACCAAGGATGACAAGGACTGCAGGGTCGAGTCCCATCATCCTTGGGTGCTAGGGCCGGAGGGCGCACGTGAAACCTCCAGGAACAAGCACGCACAAAGAGCACGAGCTTAGAACCCCCTTGCGGGTATATATATATATATATATATGTGTATATGTATATGTATATGTATGTATGTATGTTATTTTTGTAACCTATATATTGCCTTGATCTGTCCTTTCACTCAGTGTTCCTGAGGATGTCATAGACGAAAGCGCTTGAGCACCCTTTGTGTTTCTTTTCCCTTCGTGGTTTTATTCATCATAAATATTTTCACGTGTCACTTTCGTGAATAATTTTTCATATATATATATATTATATATAATATATAATATATATTTATTATATATATATGTAAATAATGTTTGAATTATTAGGTTTGAATAATTCAAGTTAATAATTAAATAAATGAAAACTTATTCATTGACTATAAAATTTAAAAAAATCATCATTATGAGGCATCAAATTTATGGATGCGTAATCCATTTTCGGCGCCCCCCACGAGCCACCTCACGGGGAATGGTTTCCCCTCATGCACCCCCCCTAGGGCCGCCACTGGCAATCACCCTCCATATCAGTGGTGGGCACAGCTAACCGAAAAGTTAGCTTCGATAACCGCTGAACCGCTAACTCAAAACTTAACTTCGATAACGCTAAACCGATAAATCGCTAAAAAATTTAGCGGAAGCTAACGATTACCGCTAACGCTAACTTTATTATATGAATTTAGCTTCGGTTTGGTTTTTTTGGCTCGAAAACCCATAAAGAGAGCTGAAATTTTAATATGTTTCAGCTTAGACATAGAGCTTTCCAAAAAGGTATAGCATGCCAAGATCAGATGATGATCAAGGTGTACATAAATAATTAAATGAACAAATGAAATTAAACATTAGTTTACATTCAACATACAGTTTATTTACAGTACAAAAAGTATTAAACGAATCAAAAATATTCAGAAATAAAAATACACATAAAAAATAACTTAATAATCTATAATGCATCACTCTGGCTTGGCCTCCTGCTCCTTCTCCATCGCCTCGACGTGAGGCTGGTTGCCCTTCATGAACATCAGCCTCTCAAAGTTGGCATTTGACAGGGTGGCTCTCTTGGCGCGCAAGATGTCCTTGCCTATGGAGAACAGGCGCTCAACTGCAGCACTGGATGGGATGGCTGTGTTGTACTTGATGAACAGGTCGATCAACACTTCCTCACCCAAGAAGGCGACGTCAGTCAGGACCTCCTTCGAGCCGGCCTCCAGCCAGGTCTTCACCAAGATCTGTGCCTTGGACTTCAATGACCTGTGGCTCCTGCTCGCCTGGGTTGAGTGATGTGCTGAAGAAGTCATCTTCCTTATCCCATTACTGGTGGTGCAGCTGGTGCTGCTGCCCTCCTCAATGGTCTCCCTCAGGGCTGTCTCCACGCCGGTCTCCATGGCTTCTTACCCTGCTGAGCTGGCTGCGATTATGCTTCTCCAGCCAGAACAGGCGAAACTGGGTGGAAGCAGCGGCCAGCTGGCACTCCTGGTCTTGTAGGAGGGGCCCAAACCTTTTGGTGATGCCTGCCAGTATCGCGTCTACCAGAGGACTGCAGTACAGGAGGCCTTTGGACTTGGCGTCCTTCAACCTCATGACGGCAGCCGCTACAGTTGGCGGAAGGCTCCCGAGATAGGCCTGGTCCTCCCCTGGATCTTATCCAAGGCCTGATCCTCTCCTCAAACTGGATGGCATGCGCTGGGTGGTTCCTCTTGACATGCGACTTCAAGTTGTAGAGGCTCGACGCGTGTCCCTTGATGGTGGTCTCCTTGGGCTGGCACAAGACGCACCGGAAGTACAAGAGGTTGCGTTTCTCTTATCCCTTGACATAAAGACAAAGTAGTCTCCAGGTGGTGCCACGGGTTCTGAGACTCCTGGTTGGGCTGTCCTGGCGGACCTGGCCATCAACAGGCCCAACATCCTCAGGCGGAACCAAAAACGTCTTCACTTTCCATTGCAAAAACTTGTAGACTCGGTAAACTGACGAAAATATGCTTATGATAACGTACGCTGTCGCTGACACTGTAAGACTGTAACGTCGTAAGTGAACTGAACTGCAGAATTACACAACGCTGTTCAGCTGCTGCTGCGTCGACCAATCACGTATTGTGTTTACACGTAGTCAGCCAATAGCGTGCCAGACTGACTGTTGCAGACACGCTCAGAACAGACTGGAACAAACATGTATGATTTTAGGGTTAGCGGACTTAAAGTTAGCGGAACTAAATTAGTGGAAGCTAATTGTCCGCTAACGGTTCTCAAAGTTAGCGGAAACGCTAATCCGCTAACGGAAAAGTTAGCTTCGCTAATTAACGGTTAGCGGATTAGCGGAACCGTGCCCACCACTGCTCCTACGTAAAGCATTAGCTTCACTGATGCCACCCAAAACATTACAAACACAATCCAAGCAGATAAACGATAGAAATACAGGCAGTTAACATTAAAACACGTGCAAAACACAACACCACACTCATCAACATTTACATCCTACCATACAGTTCACCTGAGGTGGCAGCCAATTGTAATCCACAGTTACACAATCTGGCCTCTCTCACTAATGTCATCTTAGGAGGAGACTTCAACGCTAAAGACACTAGTTGGTACCTGCACAACCAAGCAACACCAGAGGCGCCAACATAGCCACACAACTAAAACAGCCTCTTCATTCTTAACAATACAGAAGAACATACACACATGCCACATCAAGCAGGATACTCAAACTCCTCCCCAGACATAACGTTCTGTTCCCCCTCACTAGCAACACATACACAATGGAGAACAGAAACAACTGTCATCAGACCACCTGCCCATCATCATTACAACACATTCTACACTCTGCCCAACAGCCTTAGGCACACTTACAGAAATTACAAGAAAGCTGATTGGGAACAGTTCAAAATACAGACTGAGGAACAATTCACCACATTAAACAGCACACCCATCATAAACATCAATACAACACTCAAGACATTTAATCAGATCATCAATAATGCAAACAAATACATACCCGAGGGCAACATCAGGAAATATAACCCAAATTACACTAGAAAATAGCCCACCTCATAAGGCAACGTAACAGCCCCAAACATAACACACAACAACACACACAGAAACCATAAAACAGCAGATACAACAGCTCACACGAAATAAACAACAAACTCAAAGAAAAACAAACAGAAACATTTAGGGAATTCATAACAACACTAAACACTCCACAGATACATCCAGGCTATACAAGACTATAAACAGCATTACCCACTCTACAGCGGCATTCACACTTCACACGCGGCTATCTGTCGCAGCCAAAGTAATATCCCAACATATACACAACAAGTTAACATTCTAGTTAATCATTACGCCAAAGATAAGTCACTTAAACAGAGACAACAACCAGAAACACGCAGACAGACAACAGCAGGCACAAGAAAACATACAGACTCGACACGACCATTACACCCTTCAATACAGACCAGACCACCAAGCTCATCAAAAACATTAAGAATTCGAAGGCTACTGGACAGACAACATATCTAACATACACCTTAAACACTTGGCTCACAGGGAATACTAGCTCTCACAAATATCAGCACATATTCATACCAACACTGTATTATTCGTGACATATGGAGACAAGGTAAATTATTACACTACTCAAACCAAACAAAAATCCAAGAATCAGCTATCCTATAGACCATTACTTTACTATGCACACCTTCCAAAATAACAGAAAGACTAATCTTACAAATCACCAACCCACACATACACTATCGCCTACTCAACATGGATTCAGACCTCACCACTCAACCACGACATTACTCACTAACCCACGCAGCACATCATGGATGGCATCAACTCCAGACGACCAGCTGAAACGTACACTATTAGCAACAATAGACATTAGTAAAGCATTGATGCTATCCCACGCTTCCTCTCATAAACAAAATATTCAACACAAACATGCACAATAACACTAAAAGATGGCTGGGCAACTATCTTTCAGGAAGATACTCACATGTCACATTTAATGGCAAGTCATCCAAAAACAAGTTTTTTCCGAACGGGGTCCCTCAAGGCTGTGTTCTCTCACCAACACTGTTCAACTTATACATGCATGACATTCCAACACCCATGGATAACAAACTTACCTTATCATCATATGCAGATAACATCACTCTAACACACCCACAACAACATCGACACCGCTACAAATAACCTACAAACATATATAAACAGTATACAAAACTGGCTCACACACAATAGACTCAAAGTAGCGCCCACAAAATCAACCATCACCTTGCTTACAAGCAATTCAAAAGAACATCAGATAACTCCATAGCTTACACTAACAACACCAACATTCCACACACTCACAGGACCAAACTACTTTGGGTCACATACAACACATCATTATCTTTTGCAAACCACATTCAGGACATTAAAAACACAATGTACGTCAAGACCTTAACACGCTTAGGGACAACAGGCACAAACTTTGGCCTGCAGGAAACAACGTCACTCATATACAAACAATATATTCGCTCAGTTATGGACTATGCTAGCCAGAGCTGTGACTAGCGCTACCACTAGAGTCGCTATATTCTCAAAACTACAGCGCCATTTACCAGCGCCGCTAGTTTTTTAAATAAAAATTAACGCTATGCGCTAGCGCTAATTTTTATTTCAAAAATGAATTTAAAGTCCTTCTATTCCATACGAGTTTGAACGTTTCAAACATGTATGAACATGTATGCTGGCGGCGGTTCCCTCATTCTGCATTGCTTGCTTTCAGTTATTAGTAATACAGCGGAAGTCACGGAGTGTGGTTGTGTTTCTCTCCCGCTCGATTTTTTCAACAGACTATACATCTTCCTTCCCTTCCGATTCATTCAAAAAACTATTTATCCGATTAACACTTCAATTCCGTCAAGTGCAGCAGTGGAAAGGATTTTTTCGACAGGAAAAGATAACATTATTAAAGCCGAAAAGGTCCTCGTTGTCCGATTCAAATTTTGAAAAACTGTTGTTACTAAAATTAAATAAATAATTGTCCTAGGTCGTTGTAATAAAGTACTACTGAAACAAGTTGATACCTAAATTAGCTTGATTATATTGTATTGTTTTTTCTACTGATTGAATAATTACAAATATATTACTTGAAATACTTCTGTTGTATATATGATATATCAAATAATTAAATAAAAGAAATGTATTGTTTTCTATGGTATTAGGTATTTTTTATTTGTTATAGCTAGATTTAAATAAATATACTGGATTTAAATAAATAAAAAGCTTTGGTTCTACAGGTGTCCATAAGTCCGGCATCATAGGAGGAATTCATATTTTCTATTTCTACAAACCATAATTCATATTTTTCTCTTTCTACAGGCATAATGTCTGTGAGCAAGGGAGAACGAATCCAGATAATTCTACTCATGGGAAATCGGAGTCAAAGAGAGGCCGCTGCTGAATTTAACAGACTGCACCCAGACCGCGAGCAATAACACAAAGTGTGAGACAGTTGTTGCAAAGTTTAAGGAAACAGGATCCATAGAAGATAAACCACGCAGTGGACCTTCAAGGAGGTCCACTGACGATGATACAGCGACTGCATCCTGGCTCATTTACAGAAGTCCCAATAAGTCTCTTCGGCGATTGTCCACACGAGACAGGAGTGTCGAAAAGTCGATCCATCGCATTCTTCAGGCTCACAAATGGCATCCATATAAACTTCAGATCCTACAGAAATTAAGCGAAGATGATTCCGACCGGCGGATGGAATTTTGTGAATGGGCTACGGAACAATACATATGAGCACGTCTGTAAATAAAAGCTTTTGTTTTGTCTTTTTTATTATTTTTTCCTATGATGCCGGACTTATGGGACACCCTGTATAGTATAATTGTTTCATTTAAACATTCTTTTTGACAATATTACTGCATAGAAGTGTAACTAACATAATAGGTATTTTATTTGTTATAGCTAATATTGAAACTAGCGCTAGCGCTTGCGTCGCTAAATTTTGAAATGACTAGCGTTAGCGCTAGCGCCGCTATTATTTTTGCCTTACTAGCGCTAGCGCTAGCGGCGCTAGTTTTCATGAGTAGCGCGCACAGCTTTGATGCTAGCCCATGCTGGGCACCCATTATCTCAAACACACACATAAACACCTTACAGACAATACAAACAACGCACTTCGTATCATTACAGGATGCACTCAAACCACCAATAGAACTCCTGCACACAGAAACAAAAATATTGAAATTAGGGAACATTTAGACATGAGGGGAACACAATTCATGGCAGCAGCGACAACTAACCCACAACACCCTTGCCAATACATGTACAATCAGCACCGACACCTCGCACCATTAAGGTAACACCAGAGAGACATTATAACCAAACTCCATTCCATACCACGCCCCACAGACATCACACAGTACAGAAAACACACACACCTAACCCACAAAGCAATGACACGACTCGGTCCGAATGCGGTCCTAGGTGCGAAGCCGCCACCCATTAACAGGTCAGAGATCAGCCTGAGCAGATCGGATCGAGTTAACTAGTACGATTCCGATGTGGACATCACCCCAATTTACGGACATGTAAACACTACTAGACAACTTCACAGACGACACCTGCACCTGTGCTAGGACACACACAAACAATGAACACATTATGACAGACTGTACCGCTCTAGCACACAGGAACACAACACAACATCACCAGTGCGCTGAACCTGGTCCACTCCAGAGAGGGCGATCAGTTACCTGCGTGTAGAGATGGGCAAGATACTTGGAAATTGTATCTGAGATACAGATACAAGATACCCAACAAAAATGTATCTGAGATACAGATACAAGATACTCGAAAAACTGTATCTTCAAGATACAGATACCAAGTTACAGATACAAGATACATTTTTAAGATACAAGATACTTTTGAAAGAATAATTATTGAGTTTAGTTTCAATGGTGAGCCATGAGCGTACGAGTTGTCTCATTCAATTGTTTATT
>JAJOZX010003567.1:440000-481075 GCA_023014485.1 Bathynomus jamesi | reverse complement strand
TACCTTTGATCTATAAAAGCATGGTAATGGGTCTAAAAAAAAATTTTGCTTTTTTTTCGTAGCTACTGTGATTTTTTTAGCTCAGTCATAGTCATAGTCATAGTTATGGTGCATACTGTGCATGCAGTGATAATTGCTATATTATCAAAGTGATGAAAATTCTACAGGGTGTTCGAAAAGTCCCGTCACCCCCTACAAAATGTACATATTGTAATACCAATTTTATTTTTGTGTGATTAATTGAATTTATATGTTGTTCATTGACATTTTTTCTTTTCCAGGTATTAGAGTTGTGTGAACAATGGCAGACCAGTCAACTTACACTCTGGAGGAAAGGATATCGATGAGCACATGTGCTCATGTAAGGTCACATACTGGCAAAACGATGCATGATATCCAGAATGATTTCAACACAAGATTCAATAAGGCTGCACCACCAAACAAGACGGTATTACGCTGGGAAAAAAGCTCTTTGAAACTGGCTCCATCAAGGACAGACCACGGTCGGGAAGACCAACAACTTGAGCAGAACAATGTGAAGGTGTGATTGCATCGGTGTCTCGTTCACCGAAAAAAAATCACTTCGGAAGCGATCACAAGAACTTGCAGTCCCCGTGTCCACAATGAGAGAATTTTTCCAAAGCGTGGTTAACGTTTACGATAGACATCAGGCGGTTGATGTAGTGTATTTAGATTTTCAAAAAGCGTTTGACACCGTGCCGCACAAAAGACTAATTGAAAAAACTAAGGCTCATGGAATCAGGGGTGTAGTAATAAATTGGCTAGAAGAATGGTTGCGAGGCAGGAAACAGAGGGTGGTCGTTGATGGAGCGGAGTCGTGTTGGGCTAATGTAGCGAGTGGCGTTCCTCAGGGTTCTGTATTGGGCCCCTTGCTTTTTCTTATATATATTAACGATTTAGATGTCGGCCTAGTCAGTACAGTTTCAAAGTTTGCGGATGACACGAAGCTGGGTGGTAGGGCGATTAATGACGAAGATAGAGGTAAAATTCAGGAAGATCTGAATAAAATCGTTGATTCGTCAGTCACATGGCAAATGAGATTTAACGTGGATAAGTGCAAAATTATGCATATAGGTTCGCGTAACGGTAATTTTGCGTATAGTATGTCAGGGAAAGATTTAACAAGCGTAGAGCAGGAAAAAGATTTAGGAGTTATAGTCACTGGTGATTTAAAAGTAGCGAAACAAAGTACAGCGGCGGTCAATAAGGCGAACAAAGTGTTAGGTTTTATAGCTCGAAATTTTGAGTACAAATCGCGCGATATTATAGTTCCTCTTTATAAATCATTAGTTAGACCCCATTTGGAGTACGCGGTCCAATTTTGGAATCCGCATATGCGCAAAGATATAGACAAAATCGAAAGAGTTCAAAGACGAGCAACTAAGATGATTCCGTCTCTTAGGTCAAAGTCGTACGAGGATAGGCTTAAAGAGTTAAAATTGACTACACTCGAGACTAGGAGGTTAAGGGTGATCTAATCCAGGTTTTCAAAATTATGAATGGGTTTGATAACGTAGATAGAGATAGCTTTTCGAAATATCTCAATATAATAGGACTAGAAATAACGGGTGTAAGTTGACAAGTAGAAGGTTCGAGACAGCAGTTGCGAAAAACTTTTTTACGCATAGAATAGTAAATAGCTGGAATAGTTTGCCGGTAGAAGTAATTAGTAGCACGTCTATAAACATGTTTAAGAATCGATTGGACGCGCATGTTGATAGAAAGGGTATAGTTTAAGGTAGTAAAATTAAGGTTTTGTGGGGATAGATCCCACAGCTCAACACAAGTGTTGTGGGATATAGGGAGGCAGCGTCTTGGGTTAGGGATACTCTCTGTCCTTACACACCCCATTTAAAGAGATTCCTCTGCCGAGCGGTGCCCCCCATAGTACTGTGAGGTATTGAAAAACTCATGATCTTCACTTGCCCCACAAACACCTTTAAATGGGAGACCCATAATGGGTGCACACACATTTCTACATTACTGTACAGTCTTTACAGCCACACCTACACTTTTCCTCGTAAGTGTATATATTGTAATGTATATGGTTGTAAATTTGACTTGGTCCGCAATCGATATGAACCGTGACTTGATGGATACCGTAAAGAAATTGACTGGATTCTTTGGATCTGATATATTTGCATGTCCGTTATATATAGATATAGAGTGTAACATATTTGTGGATAGTAGTCTATTATGACTTGATCCTCTGGATCGAGAGATTCTATCTTTAGTTTTAAATCGATAATTAATTAGTTTTAAATTGATAATGTATATGGTTGTAAATTTTGACTTGGTCCGCAATCGATATGGACCGTGACTTGATGGATACCGTAATGAAATTGACTGGATTCTTTGGATCTGATATATTTGCATGTCCGTTATAAATAGATATAGAATGTAACGTATTTGTGGATAGTAGTCTATTATGACTTGCTCCTCTGGACCGAGAGATTCTATCTTTAGTTTTAAACCGATAATTAATTATTTTTAAATTGATAATTATTTAGTTTCATAAAAATTGGTCGTTGCCAATTTACCGGCAGTCTGAAACATTATAACATTAAACATTATGACAAAAGATCTCGGCATGAAACCATACCGCCCGTCATTTGGTGCACACACACAGATATTCTTGATTAGTAACTGTAATTAGTAACTGTTGTTAGTGACTTGTTTCTTAATTACACCTACCACATATAAATACAATTAATCACACAAAAATGAAATTGGTATTACAATATGTACATTTTGTAGGGGGTGACGAGACTTTTCGAACACCCCTGTAGTTAATCATTGTCACGGATGAAATATATGCTATCTACTATACATGATAAAATAAATACTATCATTGCGCAGTGACAATTACTACTATGAAAGTTATGAAAATTCTCGCCTTAGTATATATATATATATATATATATATATATATATATATATATATT
The DNA here is from genome assembly GCA_023014485.1 of Bathynomus jamesi. Taxonomy (NCBI): domain Eukaryota; kingdom Metazoa; phylum Arthropoda; class Malacostraca; order Isopoda; family Cirolanidae; genus Bathynomus; species Bathynomus jamesi. Next base: position 478,109 of record JAJOZX010003567.1, on the reverse strand, counting down.
ACTAAGGTATTAAACTTTCAATTATTTCTCCCAGTTGAAATAAAATTAAATGCGAAATAAATCCTAGTCTAAATTTATTATAGAATGATTTAGTTGGTTGTCATTTCTATGTCATTTCAAGCTTGGGTTCCTTAATCTTTAAACTGTTGAAATTGAATTTCCTGAGGCGAAAATGTTTAAAACAATCTCTGGAAATTACTGTGTGTGTGTGTGTGTGTGTGTGTGTGTGTGTGTGTGTGTATATATATATATATACAGATGGACAGTATCGATGGGACTGTATGTTCGATACAAATTATATCTTGTATCTGTATCTTGAAGAAAAATAGAAAAATATTTTATATCTTGTATCTTAAAATGGTATATTTGATACAAGATACATTTCATGAATTTCAATACCCGTCGTCGTGACTTTTGAAGTGGTAATTATTGAGAATTAAGTTATCAAAGTCTTTGTTTACATACCAACCCTAATTTTAGACATGTCATTTAAACTATAATGATTTAAACCAGGGGTTCCCAACCTTTTCAGGTTGACGTACCACTTTTTGCCACCACGCGTTTCTAAATATCACCATTTAAGGATGAAAGGAAGGTGCACGTACCACCTATCTAAAAACGCTGTGGTGTTTAATTTTGAATTTTCAGCCTTATCTAAAAAGTTATATTTACTGTAATGATATTCACCGACATTTGTATGGAGTCAAAATCTTGGTTTTGGCCTTGCACGTTATCGTTAAGTGATCTGAAATTTACCCGAACTGCAAATTGGATAGCATGCAGCATCTACAACTACTGTCATCTACAACTAATATTACTTTTGTTTGGAAACATTATTATCAAAATAATTAACAATTAACAAGCTCTGTATTTATAAACTACTTGCGTACCATCTAAAAGAGCTTCGCCTACTACAGGTTAGGGAATCGCTGATTTAAATCAAAACAAAATCTTTATTCAGAAAAAGAATGCAAGTGACAGAGTTTTACAATATTTTTCTATACAATTTAAATATTTGATATGGCATTAATATATATTAATATATTCACACTATTCTAATTTGAATATGTCGTTGGAAGCATGGAAGCATTTTAGGCAAAATTAATGGGATTAGTTTATTTATTACATAAGAGAAGTGAAAGTGGCAAATAATAATAATAATAATAATAATAATAATAATAAAAATAAACACAAGATAAAAATTTTAAAACTTTACATAATTTTAAATTAAATGATCTAGTGCGTATTTAGTAGAAAATAAATGGTGCTTAATAAAAAAATAACTAAAATATGACATTAAAAGTGCTTAATTAAAATAGCATATATTAGATAGTTAATTATAAAATAGGAACTTAATTACTATGGTAATAATGGCAGTAGTTAAATTATATATCATTAAGAGCTAATGAAGTACTTCTTTAGTGATGAAGCCTGCCTGATATTTGTGGGAATTCCATACATCTGCTCCTTTTAAAAGGAGTGCATTTCCCGCAGTTTCCACTGTATGGTTTGGTTTGCGTATAAAAACCGTGGGGAGTCTGGTATTATATTGATGATATATTTGTTAGGAGGTGATTGCTCTTTGAATGGGTAACAGTGGTGTAGTGCTAAATAAAGAAGTGAGGGAACGCATTTTGAAAGTGTTACTCAGATGCGGGGGGGACAATGGCGAGCGCGGCGAGCCCATACAGCTGGGGGTCCGGGGGCACTGTAAGCACCCTGGGAAATCTTTTGAAATCTGACCAGTTTCAGGGATATTTTGAGGTCATATGCACTGGATATTAGGATATATTCCAAGGTTGAAGATGCAGTATTTCCAGTGTCATTAGATATACGACATCCAGTACGATCAGTAAAAATAGCTAACAACTGGAATGATTAACTAAAAAAAAGTTAACAACTGGTACGCCGTGGTGACTGTTTCACCAGATCTTTATAGGCTAGCATTGCCTCAGTCGAAGAAATGAAACAGTTAATGATTCTTTCTCATATTTCTTCTAGGGGTGGGAATTAAAATTTCATGACGTTAGAGATTTGTAAGTTTGGATTTATTTGAAATAGTGAGGGAACGCCGTTCCGTCTACCAAAAAAAGTAAGGGAACGCCGTTCCCACGCGTTCCCACAGCACTACACCACTGAATTGGGTAATGTATGTTGATTTTTATTCATAACTTTGAATATATTGACAGCAACATTGAATTTGTATGTCATTTAGTTTTAAAATATTTAGCTCTTTAAACATTGGAGGAATGTGACATTTTCTGTTGTCATTATTTAACTTCCAAAGGATGTTTTATGTACTGTATTTCTTTGAACTACCCCATGTTGTAATGCAATATAATAAATGTGGATGGATGAAGGAATAATACAGGGTAAGGAGTGCGTTTTGAGGAAGGAAGAGAACTTTTTAGTTTAAATAATATGAATAGAAATCTTCACAATTTGGAGGTGATATGTTGTACAAGATTTTTGAAATTTAGTTTTTTGTCTAAATTAATGCCAAACACTTTAACTTCATTCACCCTTCCAAGAGTAGTATTCTCAATTTATATTTGCTAGTTTGTATTTACGTATATGTTTTGTGGTAATAATCACGTAAGATGACTTTGTCAGGTTCAATAAAAGTTTATTAGGACACATTCATTTATAGACATGCTCTAATTGCCTGTTCGTTTCATTTATCAGAAAGTCTCAATTATGATGGAAAGAAGTAAGTGTGGCATCATCTGCATATTGTACACAGTTTAATGTGTTTGAAAGATGAAAATCTTTGACGTGAATTAGAAATAGTAATGGCTCAAGAATAGATCCTTGTGGGACTCCACTAGTTAGCATCGCCTTGTCGGATAAATTATCTTTTAATCTGATGATGTATTGGCGACGATATGACAAATATGATTTGAACCAATCGAGGATATTTCCCCTTATTCCGTATTTGTGAAATTTATTCAATAGGGTTTTATGCGAAAGTGTATCACGTGCTTTGGACAAGTCGAGGAAGACCAGGCAGTGTGTTTTTGGCTGTTTAGGTTCTGATACACATTTTCTAATAGCATGTTTATGACATCTTCCGTTGTATGCCCGCCTCTAAACCCAAATTGTGTTTAATTAAAATATCGTATTTGATTAGGAATTAGTAAGTTTATTGTATATAATGTTTTCAAATACTTTACTTAAAGTTGGCAATACGGGAATAGGGCGATAATTGGATGGGGTGTTTTCTAACTTAAATACAGGGCATACTCTGGCTTCTTTTAGAATGTCAAAGAATATATTTAGTGTTACTGATTCATTCATTCGTTTATTGAGTATTATTGCAATTTCATCAGATACTAGTGTGTATATTTTCACTGGGATCGTATTGATGTCAGGGTCTATTTTTCAGATTTTTTATTGCTGAAGAGTCATCGTTTGGTAAGAGTGGATCAAAGAAAAACGAGTTTCAATTTGGTTGTGGCATGTATTGTCGGTAGTGAGTGTCAGTAACTGGAATCGAAGCTGCAGTATTGGAGCCGATATGCGCAATGAAGTTTTTTAATAAATTGTCTATGTCTTTGGGATCACTAAGAATTTCCGTCTTGTGTGAGGAAGGACAAAGGATTTGTGTTCACCTTTTTGCGTGTGAATTAAATCCTTCAGTGTGTTTCATACCCTTTTGGGATTGAATTTCTGTTCAACTATTTTTGAACAATAATTATCTACATTTGCTTTTTTAATGGCTGCATTAAGTCTGTTACAGTAATTTTTGTACTTCTGTTCGGTAATAATATCAATTTGCCATCATTTAAAGAGAGTATGTTTGCGTTTAATACTCACAGTGAGTATAGTGGGTTGGTCGGTTGGTTGTTATATTTAGTTTTAGATATTACTTTTAATTTAAGAGGAAAGTTCAGGTTGAATATATCCTTCAGTGTGAAATTTTACTTCAATGACGAGATCACTCTTTCCTTGTGAACAGACGTGTTTTATCGAGTGTCCAGTGTTACCAATTGAATAAGTGGTTTTCGTTGATATGTCTTTACAAAATAGTGTTTGGTGCATTCTTAACTAAATTACCTCGTGTTACTAATCATTCATTAACGAATATATTTCATTTATTGACTTTATTCATTACTATATTATTTGATTAAACTAAGGCTAGTGCACGTGGCTTGCCTTGTTTGTTTTTCGAATCTCTTAGAAAATGAGGTTTAATAAGGTTCATTTTGCCTTGTTTGCCTTGTTTTTTCGAATCTATCAGAAAACGAGGTTTGATAAGGTTCATTTTGCCTTGGTACGGGGATCATCAAGTAGGGTGTGGTCACCCTTCGTGGGAAAAAGGAAAAAAGAAAGAAAAAAGTAGGTCGAATAGTGGACAGATAAATTTTATTAATACCTTTTCTTTTACAGATCCTTCGTCGGTAGCTTAATTAAGTATATATTCATTTATTATAAATTTGTGTTACAAGAACCTGTTTCTGCGTTTCAAGAACATTTTGCGGGCTTGCGCAGTTGACGGCACAATAAGCACGCAGTAGACTTACGTTGTAATTTATTAATTTCCAAACGCTCGTTTTTTGTTTTTGTTTTTTAATTAATTAATAGCATGGCACCCCGTCAAGTACTTGCAGTCGCTGTGAAGGGAAATTTGCCACTTACGCGTTTACTTTGGCTAATAATAATGAACAGTTAGTTTGCAGGTGGTGCTCAAGCTTGGAAGTGCTGAGGAACGAGTTAAAACGTGAGAGGGAAGCCAGAGTGAGGCTTGAAGAAAGGGTGATCCTCCTGACGGCAAAATTAGAATCCCTTGAGACTTCAGTTACGAACCCTCCTGCCTCAGTTTCTACTAATAATAAATAGTACTAATAGCCCTCTCTCTTCCCCTAGTTCCCAACCCTTCGTTCAAGTGCGGAATGGGGCCCCATTGAGAAAACCTAAGACTTGTCTACCAGTAATAACAAACAATAAATTTCTGTTTTAGGTTTCAAAAACGCTGCTGAAACGGAAATACGACTCGTTGGCGATTCCATTGTTCGAGGGCAGCTCGAGGAACTCTGTGGGAGTTTTAAAAGAGAGCTAGTTTCTGAAAACAAGCAAATGGCTACCTTGCTAAACGAATTTTTTACGTCAGTTTTACTATAGAAGATGTAACGAATATCCCTACGGTCATAGACATAATACCTTTTGATAATAGTAATACTTTGGATTGTGGTTAGTGAAATGGAGGTAATGCGCTATATTGATAAAATGAAAATGCGTAAATCACCGGGGCCGGATTCCATATATCCCATACAACTAAAAGAATTAAAAGAAAGCATTGTTGTGCCGCTAACAAAGATTTTTAATGCGTCTGTTTCTGAGGGTGCGTACCAGATAATTTCAAGTTAGCAAATGTAACACCTCTCTTTAAGAAAGACGATAAAGGTGCGGCGAGAAATTATAGGCCAATCAGTTTAACGTCTGTTGTAGGTAAGCTATGGAATCAATAATTAGGGATCGTTTAGTCGAACACTTAGAATTGCATAACTTCATTAGAAATACGCAGCACGGTTTTAGGCGAAACAAATCTTGCTTAACTAATCTTTTAGATTTTTTCAAGGCGTGGTTGAAGTTTGCGATAGTAATCGGGCGGTTGATGTAGTGTATTTAGATTTTCAAAAAGCGTTTGACATCATACCGCACAAAAGACTCATTGAAAAAACTAAGGTTCATGGAATCAGGGTGTAGCAATAAATTGGATAGAAGAGTGGTTGCGAGGTAGGAAACAGAGGGTGATCGTTGATGGAGCGGAGTCGTCTTGGGCTAATGTAGCGAGCGGCGTTCCTCAGGGTTCTGTATTGGGCCCCTTGCTTTTTCTTATATATATATTAACGATTTAGATGTCGGCCTAGTCAGACAGTTTCAAAGTTTGCGGATGACACGAAGTTGGGTGGTAGGGCGATTAATGACGAAGATAGAGGTAAAATCCAGGAAGATCTGAATAAAATCATAGATTGGTTGGTCACATGGCAAATGAGATTTAACGTCGATAAGTGCAAAATTTTACATATAGGTTACATATAGGGAAGGAGTTAGCAAGCGTAGAGCAGGAAAAAGATTTAGGAGTTATAGTCACTGGTGATTTAGAAGTGGCGAAACAAAGTACAGCAGTGGTCAATAAAACGAACAAAGTGCTAGGTTTTATAGCTCGGAATTTTGAGTACAAATCACGCGATATTATTGTTCCTCTTTATAAATCATTAGTTAGACCCCATTTGGAGTACGCGATCCAGTTTTGGAATCCGCATATCCGAAAAGATATAGACAAACTCGAAAGAGTTCAAAGACGAGCAACTAAGATGATTCCGTCGCTTCGGTCGAAGTCGTACGAGGATAGGCTTAAGGAGTTAAAATTGACTACACTCGAGATTAGGAGGCTAAGGGGTGATCTAATGCAGGTTTTAAAATTATAAATGGGTTCGATAACGTAGATAGAGATACCTTTTTCGAAATATTTCGATATAATAGGACTAGAAATAACGGGTGTAAGTTGACAAGTAGAAGTTCGAGACAGCAGTTGCCAAAAACTTTTTACGCATAGAATAGTAAATAGCTGGAATAGTTTGCCGGTAGAAGTAATTAGTAGCACGTCTATAAACATGTTTAAAAATCGATTAGACGCATATGTTGATAGATTGGGTATAGTTTAAGGTAGTAAAATTAAGGTTTTGTGGTTCGGAACCCACGTAAAATTGTAGGTTCTCTCCGCCACCACGGAGGACATGCACAATACACAATTACGAACACAGTTAGGTAGACCAGCCATGAGTGGATCCTAGGGTCTTTGTTGGTCTGAAACATTATAACATTATTTGAGTTATTCGGTTAAAGGTTCTTTTTCTTATTTCTAGTCTCTAAGTTTAAACTGATTAGAGAGGTATCTTGTATCGAGAAAGTATCTTAGATACTGTATGTCTCGTATCTCTGTATCTTGCTCTTTTCTTAAAAAACTTTCCTATATCGTGTATCTTTGATACACAATAAGCTAGTATTTTGTATCTAAGATACATTTCTTAAGGTATTTTGCCATCTCTTTCGAAGAGAGGATATATATATAATATAATATATTATATATAAACTAAATACATCAAGTAGGAGTATATGGGCACGGTCTTTGGAATGTCTCTGCATAGGTATATTAAAACAAAATGTGCAATAAATTACAACCTTTATCACAGGAATTTCATAACTTATATGATAAATCACAGCGTAAGAGTCAAAAATAACAAAACGAAAGTTGAGAGAGAATTAAAGAAGGCAGTTGTTGAAAGCGCTCTCTCTGGACTCGTTGGATGATGCAGCGCAACACACACTACTGGTCATCGATTGTATGACTGATAACACGAAAAATCTTCTTTTAATTAGTTTACAGTTTAGGTACATGCCTTTTTAAAGTTGTCCATATCTCTTATAGTCTTGACAAAAAATTTCTGAGAATATACACTGAAAAAAAATCTCTATTTACCCTAAACAAAGTATTTGTTCAAAATTTAGACAAACAAAGTATTGTGTTCAAAATTATCAAGTGCAGTTTTGTTCAAATTTTGAACTACAGTTAATAAATGATGTTACTTCAAAATAAATTTGGCTTAGATTAAATATAATTTTATATAATATTGTATTTATTTGGAATTGAAAATTATTAATTGCAAGTAAATATAATCATACATGCATTTATTCTAAACGGATTACGTGCATAACGTCCCAAACCAAAGAACGTGTCAATTTTAATCACGTCCCGACTATCATAACGTCTCAACCAGAACGTCCCAATATCCGGATCAGAGCTCCTAGGGTCGGAGTTCAGTTTTATCATTAATTTGACCAAATTATCAGTGTGGGTTATTAATAAAACGTGTATTGTGAAATGGTTATTATGACTGTAGGAGGTGGATAATAGGAGAACAGAGGACAGAGGATCTACTGTGTGTATATATATATATAATATATACACACACATTTTATTTATTTAAGCATACAGTGATTTACATATAAATATTTACAATTCACATAAAATTTGGTGCATGGGAGAGGTCGAGTTCTGGTCGCCTACACCACATGCATGTCCAATCAACACTTGTGTTGTTTCTAACTGCTTCCCTCTATTCTGCCTGCGTAACACCAGTATTACATGTCCTATGTTGCCAAACACGGCATCTACTACACAACAAGGCTTGTTGGCGTGGTCTAACAGTATTCCCGCAGACAGGGCAGCATTCATCACTTGTAGTATTCATTCTTGTAGTATTCATTGTGAGAATACAGCAATAAAGGATTTGATTTCAAAACAATAATTAGTAAAGTCTAAAACACAATTCTTTATAATCGAGGAGCGACTTCAAACAATTTGTTATTTAGCGAATTTTTACATAAATTAGTTATTTTCACTAAAAAAGCTAACGTAAAAATATTTACGTTTGCGAAAACTATCAGGTATGGGACGTTCTGATTCATATTTATTGGGACGTTATCATATTTGAGACGTTCTGATCGTACACCTTCTAAACCATATTTATTTGAAGTAATATAATTTATTTATTTTGATTTTAACAAAAACTGAATCTTAATAATTTTGAACACAATATTTTGTTTACATTAAATGAAGAGTTTTAGAATGTATAGGCCTACACATGATTTGTTGATAATTCCCTGCACAGTTTTTAATTTATAACACGCTATACATATTACACTGAGCTGTCTGCTTGCAATACGGAGTGCCTCTGCATGCATTGTTCTGGCACTCATTTTATCTGAATGAAAGTTCTATAGAAAGAGGCTTGAGAGGTGAAGTTTTGAAATTCACTGAGAGAAAAAAGTGAGATTATAAAAATCAGTATAAATGAGAGAAAACTTAGTTATAAATAAGCTACTGTAGAGAATATTCTGTTTGTCTATACATGGCAAATGGGATTTAATTTTTAGAGGTAAAGAAAAATACAATGACAAAAGTGTAATATTTACTAGGGAAACTTAATAAAGGAATAGATTTATAAGAGGACTAATGATAATGTATTGATTCGATCTATGGAAACGGCAAATATGACAACAAGGTCCTCAGAACCTTCATATCGAGAAATTTGATTATAAAACTCGTGATTCTACCAAAATTAACCATCATACATTTGGACATATCGTTCACCATTTACTGGTACTGCTTCCTCATTTTCAGGGTTTGAAAATATAGGCCGTAAGTCCTTTGGGCATTGAACCCTAACTAGATTGTTATCTTTGGGGAATGGAATAGCATCTTAAACTCTATAGGTTTGGCAAATCGCCGAAAACGGGTGTTTTGTTTGTTCATTAATCCACTGAGTTAAATATGGCACTCATCACTGAAGATAATGACTTTCATTTCTTATTTCATTTCTGGTCACTTGAACCTGCAACAAGAAAGGTTATTTACTTAAAAAATATTTGGACTTTTGTCTGCTTAATGGATTTTGGGCACTTATTCCTTTCCTCCCCCCCCAGCAATTTTTTTTTTCCCGGTTAGATCAACTGTACGCCCTTGACAATTGGTTAGGTTAAGTCATGAGTTGGTTGTATTTTGAAATATTATATGCAGAAATGCGGGGAAAAGAATAAGTGGAATATTTTAACGAAAATATCATAACTTAACCTAACCAATTGTCAAGGGCGTACAGTTGACCTAACCAAGAAAAAAGAAATTGAGGAGGGAAAAAGGAATAAGTGCCCGATTTTGTTATTCAATCCTATCTTATGTACTCGTAGTTATCCTGTAATTTAATTTTTAAATTAATTTTTGACCCACCCTGTACAACAATAGGTTAACATAATCTATATGTATAAACTTAGATTACATTTGAAAATAAAATGCTCTCTTATTTTGGTATTGAAAAAAAATAAACTGTCCATAAAGCTTTTAAATTCGATCAAGTACAATACCACAGAATTACGAACCAAACTGGAGAAAGATAAAAAAAAAGGTTCTAAATTAAGAGACAAGTTTTCCCATCTAAAAAATATGTTAAACATGGAGGAAACACAACTGAATTCTTCAAACTGCTAAAATAACTATTTCACTTTAACTTATCCTAGAAATCCTATTTCTAGTCATACAGATCCTGAAGGACCACATATTGTTAACGAGTCTAAACATCCATTTACTGCAGGGGTCACCAACTTTTTTTGTTCACCGCCCACTTTTACGATTTTTTGAAAATTAAAAAAGCTTATCGCCCACCTTAGATCAAAAGAATAAATCAACAACATAATCGATAAAATAAATAATTAAATAAATGTTTAATTACCTTTAATGTGAGCCCACTAGTGGGCGCTACCGCCCAGGTTGGTGACCCCTGATTTACTGGAACTTCCGTGTACCACCTTGTTACAAAAAAATGAATGACATTTTACCTAATTTGTCGAAGTGTAAACACTTATGAAAGTAAGATACGAGGCCTATGCATAGAAATTTTTTGTGATCTTGCAAATAATATAGTCTTGCATGGTTAAGTTTACGTTGTTTACAAGCGAATGCGTCCTATATAGGAAATGAAATTGCTCCATCTCGATTGTTAAGGAAAACCCTGTTTGGAAATGTACGAGTGCTGCATGTTTTTGGAGATAAGGTAGCTGGAAGGAACATAGAGTCTTTCTAGTTAATAGCGCTAGTATAAATGAAGTTCTGGATTAAAGTTGCTCAGTATGAAAGTATTTATAAAACGGTTTGATTAACACTGTCCAATAATAATAATGTTTGGTACGGTTTAATCTCTTTCGTAATGTGTCACGTCATGTGACGAAGGAGACCTATATAGGGTTACCAGACGTCCGGCAAAAAGAGGACATGTCCTCCTTTTCAATCTCATGTCCTCTGTCCAGCAGGCATTTTAAATATGTTGATATTGTCTGGCTTTTTACTTAGATATGATTCAGACTTAAAAATGAGCTTCCCACAAGCTCAAACAACCCAATTAATACCTCACATGTCGTCCTTTTGCCGGACGTCTGGTAACCCTAGACCTATACAAATTTTCGTGGGATCTGAACCACTATCCCACAAAGCGAGATCTAAAGAAGCGTCTTTCACCAATCCGAATCTAAATCCCGGTCTGGCACTCGAACCCAGGACCTTCAGACTAACAGCTCGGTGCTTTACCATTAGGCTTCCCTGATGAATTTAATAAAGGTATATACTGAGAAACATTTGGCTCAGAAATGCAGAAAGTAGACTTTATTTTGAACTGACACTGGTGGACGAGTGGAATAAACTCCTAGATAATATAATCCCAAATACTAGTTTATATATAAGTCGCACATCAGCTACGTATTTAAATATAACTTTTGTGTAACATTGAAATAAATGTTTGGCGTCAGCGTAACGTTTTTAGCTTTAAGACGTACAAATGTTTTTTGTTCTATAACTTTTTGTTGTCGGTTTTTCTTCCGCTTTGTTGCGTAATTTAGGTGCCGAGGGTCTTCCACAAATTTTATGGATCAACTTTTTAGATTCTTTTTGTAAGCACCGTTCTGATTATTATCACTACACTATCACTATTATCTCTAAGTTTCCCACGACTGGTGGGAACGATACGCCTACGTTTGGGCCTATTGGATAGATTAACTTTTTGATGACGGCGTCGCGAATCTCAACGCAATGTTTATTTGCATAATGTCACTGACGAACTTACGGTCATTACATTACATTCTCACTCACGGCAAGCGGCGCTGAGTAGGAATGTTTAATATTTCCTAACCTAACTATTTTAACCAATCAGAAACTAACCTAATATTAGCCTAACCAATTAGAACTTAATTTATCGTATGCTAACCAATCGTAACCTAACCCGGACTAGAGTGGGAAAGGTCGTGGATGAAAATGTCATGAATTGGGAATAGACCGATTTGAAAATGTCTCGTTAGAGATTCTTTCAACCTTTCAAATGTTCCGTGCGATGATTCCTCATTTCACGAAGAAAAATACAATACAATACAATACAATGATTATATAATATAAGATTTGCCCTCCTTTCATTCTGGTCCGGCTTACTCCGCCCCTGACCACGAATTCACCACCAATGACTTCCCTTTGCATATATCCAGTTTGGTTTTGCAAACCAGTTTGTTTCATCAAGAAAATCTGATAGAAATGTAGCTGGTGAAGTAGTTTGTGTCTTAATGAGTTCTTCTGCCCTGTATCGTTCCTCATTTCACGAAGAAAAATACAATACAATACAATGATTATATAGTATAAGATTTGCCCTACCTTCATTCTGGTCCGGCTTACTCCACCCCTGACCACGAATTCACCACCAATGACTTCCCTTTGCATATATCCTGTTTGGTTTTGCAGACCAGTTTGTTTCATCAAGAAAATCTGATAGAAATGTAGCTGGTGAAGTAGTTTGTGTCTTAATGAGTTCTTCTGCCCTGTATCGTTGATCACTGTATCATATGTAACGTTTTGAGAAAAAAGTCGGGTTTGATCTCTTGAACGTTATTCGTGCAGCTGAGGACACTGAGATTGGGCGGTAACGCTATACCAACCAGAGAAAATAAGTCCTCCTAAAAAGGAGAACTGGGTCGATCCAGATTACGTGCAACGGGCGCGTCACCGCACCCCACTCCCCATTTCTCAAACTGGCTTGGGACAGGCCATGGATGGGCATGAAATAAACGTGTTTTCTTCATTTTTAAAAACATGTCTATGTACTGCAGTAAGATATGATAGAATTAAGTTCAATTGGTCATTACGAGGGAAATTTTTATTTTTACTGTTTCATTATTAATTTACTTTATAATTGAAAAGAGTTTCAACAAATAATGTTGGTTGGTTGATAAAAAACATAAAAGGTTTGTCAATAATTTTTTTTAATTTTAAACAGAAGCCGGAAAAAAGGACCGTCAAATTCGATGAATTCAGAGGAAAATAATTTTGTTACATCAACCAAATACATGCCTGCACGGTTTTATATATATATATATATAATATATATATATATATATATATATATATATATATATATATATATATATATATATATATGCCAACGAATTAAAATTGTTTATCTAACCAGGTTTTGTTTGTTTGCATTAACCACCTGAGTTTGTATACCAGAAAAAAAACATGGTTAGTAGAATCATTGCATGGTTGGGCTAACTGTTTGGGTTCAATGGATTGGTTAGCAAAGTGTTACCAATATATATGTATTGGGTTGTTATAAGAAAAATATTCTTTCCTTTGGGTGAAACTTAAATAGAGCAGAATTTGAGATACATATTTTTCATGCAAGGTCTTCCAGGGTTGCCAAGAATATTTCAGGTTTCTCTCTTGTAGGAAATGAGGGTCGGGGTAAAATTATTCCTCGTGATTCATACTGGTAACGTGTGAAGAAACAATTTCGTTATAACAATTCATATTTAACGTACTCTCGTAAGCAAGGAAATCCAGGCACCAGTTACGTATCAACATACTTCACGACGCCCATACATCGTATTTTTTCGTCGCTCCACTTCTTCTAAACGCCCGATGATGACTTTAATAATCTATAACATACTTCTAAAACTTCATCAATATTAACTTAACCTAAATCCTATCCTATTCTATGTGTTAACGATACATTTAGGCATGGGTCATCTGGATATGGGTGATAGGGTTTCTTCAAGAGAGAGAGAGAGAGAGAGAGAGAGATTAATTGAGACAGTATGAACTAAAATATTTTTAAATTAACACATTTTAACTTTTTTCTTTATTAATATTTCTTTCCTGATTGATGTAACTTCAAACCTCTCTCTCTCTCTCTCTCTCTCTCTCTCTCTCTCTCTCTCTCTCTCTCTCTCTCTCTTCTCATCCTTTCTAGCCGTCCACCCAGTAAATCAGATAGACTTGGCACAAAAGGCGTAACCTGCATTTATTTCCCATCACCTTTAATAAAAATAGTATTTTTTTAATTTCACTTATTATTAATAATAATATTATTATTATTATTTATATTATTATTATTATTATTATTATTATTAATATTATTATTATTATTATTAAAAAAATAACGTTCATTATTAAACTTATTCATATAATTTAATTAATGAGTATTATGAATACATAAATTATTATTAAATCAATGTTATTATCATTATTATTATTATTATTAGTAGTAATACTCATCAAGTGAATTATTATAATAAAAATAATAAAGTAATTTAGGAAATAGAAAACTTTAGTCTATTAAATAGATATTTATTATTTATTGCCTTCAATTTATATTAAGATAAAAATCAAGGTTCAACATTCAACTTAATGTTATTATGTAAATCAAGTGTCAATATGTGTGTGTATATATATGTGTATATATATATATATATGTGTGTGTGTGTTTGTTTTGGGAGTTGTTTAACCTCTTTATTACAGCAAAGGTCGTGTGTCAAAAAATGACCTACAGTTTCACGCGGAATCCAAACCACGGGTCTCTACACATCGGGATGCAGAAGGCGGTCATCTCTCCAGCTACTATCACTCTTAATTGTTTGATATAAATAGACTTTTTTATGTAAAAAAAAAAAGAAGTTTTAATATGTACATTTAGAGATAATTCTGTTTTACAATAATTGTTAAATTTGTAAATTGTATTTTACATATTGTATAATATAATAAACAAGTTCACACACACATATATATAATATGTATGTATGTATGTATGTTGTGTAATGTATTGCAAATATATTGCAAATGGTGCATCATATGAAAGAAAGTATAGATAGAGGGGTGAGTGTATAAAAGTGTATACATCACTTCAAACGAACACCATTAAAGACAAATAAGAATGAAGAGAAACAAACAAAGATGAAACGAAGAGCAAAGAAGAGAGGTTGGAATGCCCTTGTTGAATTCAGCCCTCAAATAACCAATCTATATTCATAGCCTTGTCGGGCTGGAGTCGCTATCTGGAACTCCATCAGCACTGCCTGCTTGCACCTCAGCCCACTGTTTCCCTAATTTTATATCATTTTATAGGCTACTTTATTAATATATTTTATCTCTATATACTTATATTTATGGCGTACAAGTATCTGTGTGTGAGTGTGTGTATATATATATATATATATATATATATATGTGTGTGTGTTTATATGGTTATAGATTTGATATATGTGTGTATGTACACCTGTTGGTTATTTGTAAAGTTATTTGTCTCTATATAGGGCTGGGTTTTTTTTTTTCCACGTAGCTGACTCTTCTTTTGATATATATATATATATATAATATATAGTCTTTTGTTTCTCTTATAACTAACTTTATATACTGAATGGTTCAGTTTTATATATATATATATATATAATATATTATATATCATATACCTCGAACTATTTATTCTGACGATGATTAAATTGTTACTCCACCTTAGACCTACAACTTAACGACGAAGCCGAACCACAACCCATCACGGGTGGTCAGAAATTACAAAGTCCTCGCCTGGACTCGATTTCAGGACCGACCAATCAGTAGCCCAGAGTTTTAACCACTAAGCTACCCAGGGTACCGTACTCATTTATCTACCAACCATTTTTTTTTATTGTATGGAAGGATGAACAGCTGAGTTTGCTGCGCACCGCCTGCCGTCACCGGGAGTCGAACCCGGTGCCGGTGGATTCGTAATCAGAGATGCTAACCACTACACCACCCAGGCGCATAAGACGTGGCGAGGAAGAGAGCCAAAAAAAAAAAAATATATATATAAACAAAACCAGAAAATATAAAGCAAATTTTTACAAAAAATATATCTTATTTTGGGGAGAAAACTGAAATTGTCATTGAATTTCGTTCATAAAGAAGTTTTCCACGGTTTTTCGTGCCACGTCAAAACTTTTCGTCTTCGTAGACTTCCCTTTACAGAGCAAAAAAAAATGAAAGAGAACCATTTTTTTTTTAGAGTATATACAAACTATAGATATTGATAGATACATAGATAGATAGATATATAAATGAGAGTGTTCGTTGCATCTTCTTCAAGTGTAAATGAAAGGTATCAACTATAAACAAATGTTGTAATTGGCCACTTAAATTAACTTACAAGTAATGACCTTAAATGGTGAAAAGTGAGGGCTACATCGCTTCCCGTTGATCAGTAAAGTTAAGCGACATTGGGTCTGGGTAGTAGTTGGGTGGGAGACCGTCCTTTGCGTTGCAGACTATGAAGCGACCCGTGGTTCGGATCCCACGTAAAGCTGCAGGTCCCCTCCGTCATATGGCCTCCTTAGATGTTGCGAAAGATGTTAAACATTCTTGTCTTTTTGTTTTTGTACAAAGCGAAATCAGATGTTACAAAAGGAAATACAATTTGTATTTCTTTTTAGGGTTAAGTCTTTGCCATGCCTTTACGCCGCTTGCTCGCGAGATCAGCATAGTTAAGCGACGTTGGGTCTATCTAGTAGTTGGATGGAGGACCTTTCTCCGTGTATAAATGACGCAGCTACCAATGGTTCGGATTCGACGTCAAGCCGTAGGTCCCCTCTCTTATTTTTTTATTTTTATACAGAAAGGAGGAACCAAGACCGGACGCCCACAAAAACGTCCCCTTCCCCCTCTACAGTATATAAGGAGAAGAAGAAAGCCGAAATCAACGTCCAAAGTCTTCGAGATGCCTGGACACTGCATTTCAAAGACAGGGGGAAAGGTGGATTGAGGAAGCTTATTTCAGAGTTGACCGGTTGAGTAGATGAAAGATAGTAGTTGGAGAGATGACCGCCTTCTGCATCCCGATGATGTAGAGACCCGTGGTTTGGATCCCGCATGAAACTGTAGGTCATTTTTGGTCACACGACCTTTGCTGTAACAAAGAGGTTAAACAACTCCCAAAACAACACACACACACACACACATACACACATATATATATATATACATTCAACTGCAAAGAACACGCAGTATAATAACGTAAAGAACGACGCTTGTATAGGAGATATTCCGCGCAAGACGAGAAAGAGAAAACAACAAATGAAAAAAAGAAGTACCACCTGGGAATCGAACCCGGGATCTTCCGATTGCCGGTCAGACGCGATACCACTACACCATGGACTTCACTCTTCCAAATGCCGTAATTCCTCTACATACTCGCAGAAACCAATGCCCCAAGGGGGCACCTCCCGCATGCCGTAACATTATATACATTCAACTGCAAAGAACACGCAGTATAAATAACGTAAAGAACGACGCTTGTATAGGAGATATTCCGCGCAAGACGAGAAAGAGAAAACAACAAATGAAAAAATGAATATATATATATATATTTATATATATATATATATATAATATATATATATATATTGAAAATACCGAGTAACCCTCGTGTTAGAGAGTTGGAAAGAAAAGGGAGAAATGTGTAAATAGTCTGGTACTACGTGCTCTCCTTAAGGGAGGGCACGCAGTTAGAGAGTTCAGAAGATCAGTGTCCGTTATAAAGCAAAAGCGATAGCAAAGAGAGAGTGAGGCAACTTTGCGGCGAAGAAAGAAGGATTAAAGACAGTTAGTAAGAGGCGGGATTGGTGAGATGAAAAGCTTTTGATTTCACCCAGTCAAGTAAAGATGTCTGGTTGAGCCACCCCACCACATGAGAAGCGTACTCCATACAGGAGCGGACAAGACCCCTGTACAGAGACAGCAACTGAGTGAGTGTGAGAAACTTTCGGAGCCAGTACAGCACAACTAACCTCTTAGAAGCTGTTTTAGAAAGAGAGTATATGTGATCTTTCCAGAAAGATCACGAGAAGAGGAAACACCAAGAATGTTAAGAGAAAAGGAAGGATTCAGTTGTGTGTTGTTGAAGGTAAGGGATAGTCGTGTGGAAGATTTTGACGAGTAGACAGATGAAGGAACCAGTGGCGGCTCGTGACTAAAATTCTAGGTGGTCTGTCTCTAAGAATGGGTTGAAATAATTACTGAAATAAAAGGATGATCATTGAGCAATGAGTAAAAGTTTCAAAAGTTATTGAAAAGTTATTCAGTGAGCTCATCCTTATATTGTTCTTGATTATTTCAATTGTAAATAAAAAATTAGGGATACTGCAGTTCCGCAGTGCCTAACGACGAGCCGCCACTGGAAGGAACTGAGTTTTTGAGTCAGTGAAAGCCACAATGTTTTCTCTGTCCGAATCAGAGATAGTAAAAAATCAGAGGTCAGAGGATAGGAGAAGAAGTGCGACTTAAAAGATCGTTGATAAATAAAAGGAAGAGAGTGGGTGACAGGAGAGAACCCTCTGAGGAACACCACTATTAATAGGTTTAGGAGAAGAACAGTGGTCATCTATCGGGTCATCAAAAAAAGACGCTCTAATTTGAATTGCTTATATTTATTAAAGTATTTCAGTTACAACGCTGGAGCACGGGAGATTTAATTCATGTGAAAAGAACATTTTGCCAACAAGATGGGGCAAGACCACATACGACAAATACCGTTCTTGATTTCATTAGTGAACATTTTCATGATAGGATCATCTCGAATCGCTATCCTGGACGCTTTGGATTTGGATGGTCCTGGCCACCGTACGCACCAGATTTGAATTCACGTGATTATTTCTTATGGGGATTTGTTAAGGACAATGTGCAAAGGACTAATCCACATACGGTCGAACAATTAAAGGCAGAAATTACAGCTTCTGTAGAGAGCATCATTGATGAAACACTAGCTCGGGTCATGGAAAATTTCAGTGGACGTTTGCAAATGGTGTTGGATGCACACTGCACAGGGATCACATATGGAAAATATTTTCACATGAATAAAATTTCCCATGCTTCATTGTTGTTGTGACAGAAGAACCAGTGTTGTAATTGAAATACTTTAAGAAATATAAACAATTCAAATTAGAGCGTCTTTTTGCGATGACCTGGTACAACTGCAGCAATAGATCGGCTAGAAAGAAATCAGAAATGAAGGCACAAATCGAAAGATAGCAACCGAAGGAGGGCAGTTTCGAAATTAAGGACTTATGCCAGATTTTCAAAAAGCTTTTGATATGTCTAACGCAATAGTAGAGGTTTCACCGAAATCCCGAAAGGAGAATGACCAAGAGTTAGAGATTTACGAGGAGATCGCCAGTGGGGCGTCCCTTGCGGAACCCATACTGATGATCCGAAAGAAGATTGTGAATAGAGAGGTATTTAAGAATCTGGCTGTTAGTAGGGACAGTACTCATTAAACTAACGATAATAACATTATTACATTAGGTTTGGGCGCAAACAGTTGGTTGGTTAAATGAGATTTCGTCGGAGTGACACTCTAACCACAAGGTTTCAAAGGTCATATTAAATTGGGTTAAGTTGACGACGAAATGTGTGAAGGTCCAAAGCAGGATATAGCGCAATTTTGTTCGTTTAATATATATATATATATATATATGCGCCTCGGTGGTGTAGTGGTTAGTGTCGCTGATTACGAATCCATCGGCCCCGGGTTCGAGATCCGACGGACTGCAGCCTGCGGGCAGCAAAACCCAGCTGTTCATCCTTCCACACACAATAAAGAAAGTGGTTGGTAGATAAATGGGTACCCTAAGTGGCCTAGTGGTTAAGATGCTGGACTGCTGATGGGGCGTGGTTCGGATTCCACGTTAAACTGTAGGTCTAAGGTGGAGTGAAAAGCTTGACCTTCGTCAGAATGAACAATTCGGGCGGAAGCTAACCAAAGGTGTGTGTGTGTGTGTATATATATACACACACACACATATATACACACACACACACACCGGGTGTCCAAAAATGAATATAGTAAAAAGAAAGTTGAATAACTCTTTTGGTAATTGAGATAATGAAATGGTTTTTACATGAATACAAGGATTAAACGTATAAGTTTTAATTGGTTATGAATATTGATTGTCACTTCCTTTTCTTTTCAGAATAAACCCCATTTTCCAGAATAATGACAAGGCTACATTTCACATATCGGGCAATGTTAATCGGCACAACTGTAGGATTTAGGGAGAGGAAAATCCTCATGAGCTGTATGAACATGAAAGGAATTCACCTAAAGTTAACGTATGGTGTGGCCTGTCAAGTTCCGCATTTATGGACCCTATTTTTTTGATGAACCGGCATATCACCGGCATTTCGTACCTTAACACGTTACGACAGTTCTTTATTCCATAATTGCAGGAAAATCTTGGCTTGCTACAAAGAGTTTTCTTTCAACAGGATGGAGGACCCCTTCATTTTGCTCGCAATGTTAAAGCGTTTTTAAATGAACTTTCCCTGGACGATGGATTGGTCGGGGAGGACTTATGAAATGGCCGGCCCGTTCACCCGACTTAACACCTTTGGATTTTTATCTATGGGGTTTTTTGAAACGCTAGCAAACCAAGAGACATTGAAGAACTTAAGCATCGTATTGATACAGTGACATCGATCCCTACAGTCGTGCTGGAAAAAGCTTTTCGACAATTTGAACGCCGCATCATACGATTGATCATAGTGAAGGATGGACGACACGTAGAAGTTTATCAATAATTTTACAAAAGCTAAACAATACCATAATGAATTAAAGTAAACTAAAACTTACATGTCTAATGCTTGTATTCATGTAAAAACTATTTCATTATCTAAATTACCATAAAAGTTATTTGATTTTCTTTTTGCTATATTCATTTTGGGACACCCGGCGGTACTATATATATACTGGTTGTTCAAATTATGGGGACACCTTTATCATTCGTGAAATCATTACATGTGAGGAAGTATAAGGAGTGAACAACGACGATTTAGAGAAACGTTTCTCAAAGTGGAGTCCGCCGTGGGTTAAAACATGGCTTCTCAAACTTTTTTCACTTGCGACCCCTTTGGATCAGACAAATTTTTTCGCGACCCTTCACTCAATGTCATAAAAGCAATAGGTACTAACACTGTATATTTATGAAAAAATATATTTTCAAATGTTTCTGCGACCCCCAATAATATTTACGCGACCCCTAGTTTGAGAAGCGTGGGGTTAAACAACAGTCGTTTCGTTTTCAGGAAAATAGGTGGTGAGGTGTAAGCTAATAATAATAATAATAATAATAATAATAATAAGAAGAAGAAGAAGAAGAAGAAGAAGAAGAAGAAGAAGAAGAAAAAAGAAGAAGAAGAAGGAGAAGAAAAAGAAGAAGGAAGGAGAAGAAGAAGAAGAAGAAGAAGAAGAAGAAGAGAAGGAAAAAAAAGAAGAAGAAGAAGGAGAAGAAAAGAAGAAGAAGAAGGAGAAGAAGAAGAAGAAGAAGAAGAAGAAGGAGAAGAAAAAGAAGAAGAAGAAGGAGAAGAAAAAGAAGAAGAAGAAGGAGAAGAAGAAGAAGAAGAAGAAAAAGAATTAATTGCACATTCATCATTTGTTACCTACTGCTAATAACGAATGAAGATGAGGCATATTGATTACTGTGAAATCGTTAAATTATTATCAAAGGATAATTTTAATACTTAAAATTTAGGTACAAAAAGTTAAAAGGATCCATAAACTTTATTCATATGCCAAAAAGGTCCTCCTTCGAAGAAAAAAATTTGGCAGAAACTGGTTTGATAAAGTTTTTAGTGATGTTCAAAGGTGTGGGCATACATTGAAAATATCATGTGGTTAATTATTTCAAATGTCTTTCATCATACTATTCAGAGACGTCAACCTTGATGAAAATCCGTTAGATTTCTCAGTCTCCCTCAATTTTATTATTATTATTATTATTATTATTATTATTATTATTATTATTATTATTATTAGACTTAAAATCTGTGAGAGTTGACATGTCTGACTATCCCTCTTCATTGCGCTAACGATTGTACGTATTTTAGCCATCTTTTGACAGTTTTTGATAAAATGTTCTGTTTAATTTGTCCATTCGCTTTGCAACATCTTCAAGAGTATTATTTTATTGGATGTCAAGTTCATCCGAGAGTAATTCATTAAATTAGGAGATTGTGTGACGGGGAGTGGGAGGGGGAGTGGGAGGGGGAAGGGGGCACGTCATCAGTTTCGAAATGTGCTGTTCTCCCTGCTGTTATAGATAATTCTTTACGAGCCTTTATAAACTCTTCTTAAATACCAGTAAAACAAATGTCATGATTTTTATTTTTTACTAATAGACGGAATGTGCGTGTATTTTGGTGAACTAATTATTGATGAAATCGCTGTAAAGGAATTTACTGTAACGAAATTTCTTGGGTAATGCTAGGCAGGAATTTACAGTGGAGTGATCATGTAAATTATATCTCAAAAAAGATTTGAAGAAGCGTTGCTATAATGTTTAAACTTAGATATGTAGTCTCTAAACAGGTTTTGTTAACTCTGTATCATACTCTTGTTCTTCCTTATATAACGCACTGCAACCTTGTATGGGGAAATTCCGCTAACAACGCTTTAAACAGTATCTTTGTCATCCAAAAATGAGCAACAAGGTTATTATCTGGTGCTGATTTCCATGATCATTCTAGTGCATTATTTAAAGAGCTAAAACTACTAAAACTCAAAGATGTAATCAAAGTGGCACATTTTATTTTTATTTACGAGTGTAAGAACAAAATCATTAACTTACAATGAATAAATAGATATTTTGTAACTCATCAAGAAATCCACTCGTATCAGACCAGAAATAGATCAAAGCTCGTTATTCCTCAATTTAAACTGTCTTCATTTCAAAAATCATCCATTTTCATTGGACTGAAACTGGAATGATTTAAATGTTGATATAAAAAATATTTTGAAATTGCGTAAATTCGTTTAAAAACAAGTTGAAATCTCGATTAATGATGGAATACTAACAAAAATCTAGGATTAAATGTACATTACTCTATTACTTATTCATTTCTCGTTTGTAATTTAGGATTAAATGTACATTACTCGTTATTGTTCATCGCTCATGTCTAATATTGATTTTTTTTTATAATATTGGTATCATACCTTCGATAATGACTTTGTATTTGTTTTATATCTCTAATAATAATAATAACTTAATAATAACTTAATAACTTAATAATAATAATAACTCTAATTAATAATTCTTATTCATGATTTATATATTATTAATAATAATGAAAATGAAAAGGTTTATTGTCACACTGTAGTCCATATGACAAATATTATTAATACAATGACAGCTCATATACTAAGGATAGAAATATATACAATTGATTAGAAATAATACTGTAATGTCGAAGTTAAGTGGAGCTACAGACAGACGTTTTCGTACCATGAATTCCATGGCTTAGAGATAACGGCAGGACTCATGGATAGCTTTGGATATCTTGTTGATTTTTTAATTCTTTGCATTAGACTGTATTGAGCACGTCTTGTTACCTCCGGGAAGCTCGGGACATTGCGGGTAGCAAACATTTGCGAAGCTGAGCATCTTGGGGGTAATTTATGTAAGAGTCTAAAAGACCTATTGTACGGCAAAATTAGATTTCTGCCAGAACATTTTTTATAATTCACCCAGAGGATATTACTGCAGAAAGTACGAAAGAGAGTGTCTTTAGCTTCACTTGTACAGAACCGGAAGTTCCTTATAGTCATATTCGCTTTAGCACAAAGGCTTCGAGATTGTTCTCTTATATCCGAGTCATCACTCAAGGAGCTGGTAATAGTTTGACCCAAATACTTAAACTCTTGTACTTCCTCAATTACTTCACCTTTACTTTCAATTTGAACCTAATATCAGCTGGCTGATTACAGCTTTTAGGATGAAATTGCGTAACCTTAGTTTTTGTAACATTAAAAAGAATATCATGTTTCTGCGAATACACTTCGCAGACTTTTAGTAGCCGATCCAGACCTTTAATAGAGGGACTTATTAACACCATATCATCGGCTATAATTATCTGTTTTATTTTTAATTAAGAGCCCAGTAAAGCCTAAAGCTTAAGGGATAAATTAAATAAAATAAATAGTGTAATTTTACAGTTATTTATGTTAAAACAAAAATTGTATAATTGTATTTATTTTATCAATAAAAGTTATTCAATTCAATTCACTTCAGCTTAGCTGTGGGTTTTGGGTCGTTATCTTCTGTGAAAGGAACCCATCACCCATAATTCGATTCCTTGACTGAATAGCATGACGTTGAAGAATAGGGTTGTATATACACTTTTCTTTCGCCACTAATTCTTCGATTTTCACCCCCCCCCCTTTTTCTCGCCAACAAAACAACCCCACACCTTCACAGTTAAACTCTCGTGCTTCACAGTGGGTGTAAAGTATTTTTATGACCACTTCTCACCTATCTTTCTTCTGACATAAAATCAACCTTTTATTCTGAAGAGTTCAAATAGAGTCTCGTCGGTCCAAAGTACTCTTCCACAATTCTAGTACCTGATTCGTGTGTCTTCCTGTCCAGTGGAGTCGTTTCTGTTGTTTCTTTCACTTAGCAGAGGTTTCTAGGCTGCGACTCTTCCCTCAAGCTTCTCTTATAGGAGCCATTTCACAGTTCCTTTAATTGAGATGTTGGTTTATTGTTGTTGAATTGAAGTCAGCCGCAATGTGTGTGCTTACGTGAAAGAGGTTTAGTCTTCGACTTCTTAACGATGATCCTCTCTTCCTTCTCTGTTGTCTTTCGTTTCCTCCCTCTTCAACCTTTATTTGTGGTATTAACTGTTTCACGAAATCTGGTGATAATCGTTCGCACTCCAATGAGTGAGGTACTTTTTTTTCGAGAGGGGCATTTCTCGGAATGATTGACCTTCTTTGTCCAGAGTAATTAATGGTAATTTCACGTAAACAAATGTAAACAGTTCCAAAATATCCAAATTCAAGCTATAAAATATTAAATAACTTACAAATGATTAAAGAAACCTCTTCTATTCACGTGCAAATACTGACAATCCACTTCTATTCCAGTGATTTAGCATTGGATTGAATGGTGGAGTAAAACTGTCCAATTTCATTACACGCATCACTATTTCCACAAATATTCAAAGATGTCTAAAGATAATTGGTTGAACGATTTCTACAATGATATAACCTGTCATAAATCCATATACATACCATATCATCGCTATTCGAAATTAGGAGTTCGCCGGGTTTTAGTAGGGTCCTTCCATAATTTTGGATGCCATAAGAGAGATTTTTTACTATTAATTTTAAGTTAATTAAAAATGGTTAAATCATGGAAGAAACCATTTTTTTAATTTGTATTTTTGGGGTTTAGAAAAACCTTCTTTAAGTAAATAAAAGAACTGTACATGATTTTATATCTATTATTAACAAACAATTATATACTTTTTAATTTAACCGCATCGTAAAGTATAGAATATCATTTAAAATGGTATACTGTACTTAATGCCACCGTAAACCGAATGATATTGAAAATATCCTTTGTAACACACACACACACCACACACACACAACACACACACACACACACACACAACACATATATATATATATATATATTATATATATATATACACACTATAAAAAAAAAATATATTATATATATTATAAAATAATAAATAAAAGGTCAGTAGTATCCATAAATATTTTGCACATGAGTGAGCAAGAAAAGTGACTCCATTTATGCGCGTGTGACAATGATTTAGGGCACTCCTCCTTATCTGAACATGATGTTTGGAAACATGACTCTAAATCATTTTTCATTTTTAACCGAAGACTGAAAGAAAACTTTAAAGTAAATAAAGAAAACTATGGAAGACTATGTTGGTTACAATTTCGTATTATCAACTTTCGTTAACCTTGGTTTTGCTTCCGCCCGAATTGTTCATTCTGACGAAGGTTAAGCTCGTTATTCCACATTATTAATTAAATATTATTTCAACTTTGATAAATTTTCTTGTAAAAATTAATCAATGCCATATTTATTTGAGAGGTTTGAGGCAAACTTAAGTAAATGTGAAATTTACAAGTATATATATATATACTGTATATATGGGAATGAACTCAGAATGGTCCCCTGAGTTTTTATGAGACACACAGACAGTGCATGGAACAAGGAACTCTTCTGGGATAATTAAATCCACTATAGTCCGAATAAGTAATGGTAAATGACAAATACTATAGTTTTTCTTTTTCATGATGCTAGCCCGACGCTAGCATCATGAAAAAGAAAAAACTATAGTATTTGTCATTTACCATTACTTATTCGGACTATACTTTTGTTTACTTTTGTTTACTTTTGTTGAGTTTGAACTACGGTTCAGGATCGACCTGCGGTCGACCCCTCTGCAGCATCCCGCCTCATTTGCGGGACTTGGTGAAGGGGGGAATTGCTCTCTGATCGCCTCCTGCCCTCGTAGCCAGCCACGCATGGCTAGGCAGGGACTTTGCACAAGAATCTGTCCAGCTGGTTCTTGAAGTTATTCAGGCTGGTGTGCTGGAGATTCCTCACTTCTTTTGGAAGGACATTGAAAAGCTTTGGGCCCCGTATTCTGAGGGTATTTTCCATCCTCGTTTTCATGGCTCCTTGTCCCACCGCAGCTGGGACTGTACAAAATCTGCCCCTTCTCTCATTCCAGTTTGGTTCTATTTCATTTCTGAGGTTAGGGACAAAGCCCTCAAGTATGTTCCATATGTATATTATTGTGTACCGCTCGCGCCTTCTTTCAAGAGAGTAGAGTTCCAGGGATTGTAGTCGAGACCAGTAGTCTTCACCTTCCGTTTCCTCTATCTTAGACGTAAAAGTCCTTTGTATAGCTTCAATGTTCGCAATGTTTTTTTTTTCTGTGTGGGCTTGTGAGTACTGAGCAATACTCAATTATTGGTAGGACTAGACTCTTCCATAATTTCAGCATGATGTTTGCTTTTCTGCTGCGGAAGCTCCTCCAGATGATTCCCATTATTTTTCTAGCCGTTGTGATTTTGATTTTATAGTGCTCTCTGAATTCTGCATCCGACGACATTATTACTCCAAGATCCCTGACTTGTGGATTTGGTGTTATCTGTTTGGCTTGCGGAGTTTTGTACCCTTTTTTCTGTAGCTCTTTGTTATTACCATATCTTAGAAGTTGGAATTTTTCTTCGTTGAACTTCATATTGTTGTCTTCTGCCCACTGGAATAAAGTTTCAATGTCGTTTTGTAGTTTTCTTATGTCATCTTCGTTCAATATTTCCTTACATATCTTTGTGTCATCTGCGAAGCATGATACACTACTGTCCTTAATATCTGCATCAATATCTGCAATCATTATTATGAACAGCAAGGGAGCTAATACTGTCCCTTGTGGGACAGAGCTCACGACTTCCGAGACTTCCAATTTAACTCCGTTTACCACCATTCTTTGCGTTCTTTGCGTCAAGAAATTAAATATCCACCTTCCTAGCTTTCCAGTCACATTTATCGAAGGCTTTAGCAAAATCAGTATATATTACATCAATGTTTTGTCCTCGACACAATGTTCCTAATATTTTCTCCTGGTGGTCTAGTAGCTGTGACAGGCATGATCTACCCGCCCTGAAGCCATGTTGATTTGGGTTGTATAAGTCTTTTTTTGTAGGTAGTAGGTAGTTTTGGCTCTAATTATGCGTTCAAAACACTTTATAAGGTGTGAGGTGAGAGCCACTGGCCGATAATTTTTGGGCATTGCTCTGTTACCACCTTTAAATAGGGGGGCAATGTTCGCGTTCTTTAAGGGGAGTGGAATTTGTCCTGTGTCGAGTGATTTCCTCCATAGTAAGTATAGCGGTTTTGCAATACTCTCTTTGCATTTCTTCAGAAATGTGGCACTCCATGTGTCTGGCCCTGGCGCTGAATTGTATCGCATCTGTGATAAGGCCGTAATTACATCTCCTTCCGTGAACTCGAAGTCCATTAATAGGTTTGTGCCGGGATTTGTTCTTGGTTGATCTGTTTCAATGTCGAAAAACTCGTCTGGGTTTTCCACTTCCATCTCGGACTTAGGGGTGCTAAACACAGATTTAAATTGTTCCCTAAGCAGTTCACTTATTTCTTTCGGGTCATTTGTGTATTCGGCCTCCCCGTCTATCAACGGTCCAATACTCTCTTTACACTGCATTTTCCTTTTCGCAAAAGTGTAGAAGTATTTTTGGTTATTTTTTATGTTTTCTGCTACCTTGTTTTCCTCCTCGTTTGTCTTATGTATGAATGTTTGCTTTAGGTCCATTTCTATTTCGCCAAGTTTCCTCTAGTTTGAGTCTCTTTGCATCAGTTCTGCATCTGTGTAGATGTTTTACGGTTTGTCTTCGTTGCCTGAATAGAGTCCTGATTTTCCTCTCGAGCTTGCTACGTTTTCTTTCCTGTCTCTCTGGAATATGTTTCAGTATTATAGGTTTGGTTTCCGTCTCTATTATACATAGTATTTCTTGTGGAGTCTTCTCGTGTAGTAGCAATTCCCAATTTACCTCCTTTAAATCTTTATTTACGTTTTCCCAATTTACTTTCTTTGAATTTATGTTTAAGCCTTCAAATATTCCATCTGCCTCTCTGGGATGCGTTTTCGGACCTCTGGGTGCTAACTTCAATTGTATATCGATGAGGTTATGGTCGGAGAACTTTGTGTGCGTTACTTTTTATTTATTATTATCTCGTTGTTATTTGTCCACATTAAATCCAAAACGTTCTCCTTTCTCGTGGCTTCACAGATTTCCTGGGTAAGGGCGTAATGTTCCATAATATCTAATAGCATTGTTGCTTGGGTTCTGTCATCTTTAGTAATGTTGCCATGAAACTTCTCAACATATATAACTTCGTCATTTTTCTTCCATGATATGAATGGGAAATTAAAATCTCCGAAAATTATAATATTTGTTGCTGGAGTTTCAAGTAATTTTAATATGTTTTCTATTTCATTTGTAGCAAATTGGAATTCACTTTTTGTGGTGTTTGGTGGTCTGTAGATGTTCATAATGGTTAGGCTCAGTTCTTTTACTTCTAATATAATAACTTCAACTGTGCTGTTTGATTTCTTTACCCTCACTTCACATGTGTAAGTGTTTTTCACGTAGATACAACACCCCTCCTCGTCTAGCCACTCTATCTGCTCTGTATATGTTGTAGTCCAGCAATGCTATTTCAGTATTCTCGATGCAGTTTTCACGGCCTTTTTCGCACTTATGTAAGTGTGTTTCCGTTAGGCATACGATATCTATGCTGGTTTCCGTAGCTAAATTTTGCAAGTATTGTAATTTGCAGTCTGCATGGCCCGTATAGAGGCCTTGTATATTTGTGTATAATACATTTACCGGGTTTCTTCTAATCTTCGTGTTCGATTTTCTTAAATGATGGTCGTTTCCTGGTCGATGTCGGTTCCTGTTTGGTGTTATTGGTTGGGCCGCTGCATTTGGGAGTATTGGGGTTGCGGCCCGTGATACCACTGTTGTTGTTGTATTGGTGGGTGGTGTTGAATAGGGGGGTGATGTGCGTAATGTTGTGGTGCATATGTTTGCGGCGTTCTGTCTCTCCTTGTTAGAAGGGCAAGCTGAGCTTTTATTATTCTCATTTCTTCTAAAAAATATGTTTCATTACTCTTGCTATTTCTTCTATGTCGAATATGATCTGTTCTTTCCCGTTCTCTTCTTTGCGTACCCTTTATGTGAAAAAGCGGGCACTCTATGTTCAGGCATTTTTTCTCAGTAATTGACTGTCTGCACATACGAGGGTGAAAAAAGTTGCAGTTTGGTCCGTACTTGCACTTCCATTCCTCCTCATCATATAGAAGCATAGTGGATTTAATTATCCCAGAAGAGTTCCTTGTTCCATGCACTGTCTGTGTATATCATATATATATATATATATATATATATACACTCTGTCTATATAAATTATATATAGTATATATATATATATATATATATATATTATATATATATATATATATATATTATATATATTATATATATATATATATATATATATACTGTGTATATATATATATATATTTATTTATTTATTTACAATTTTATCCTTTCATTGGATGTCACTTGTCACAAAAACATTCCACACAAATTTGTAACTTTTTGTTTTATTTAATATTTGGAGGTAGTTCAACGACTCTAAAGTTTTGCCCCATGACCCTGTGCCTCTGTATATGTGTGGTATATTGTGAATATTATCTCCTCACTGAGGGGGAGTGGGCATCACAACAACTAGCTGCTCATTGTTGCCTGGTTTCATTTAAGGCGGCCATTACAGTAGATTTCTTTGAATTAGCAAGAAAGTTTGTTTTCTTCAATAACTTGCAGGAGAAACTGTTTCTGTTCTTCTTCCTTTGTCAAGATTTGGTTCAATTCTTTGATCACTGTTACTTCACTTTCAGCACAATCATTTACAACTCTAAGTGCACTAACTCTTTGCTTTCCTAATTACTAACGACTGTAGGTCTTCCCGAAAAGAAGGGTCTTCTTCCAAGAAAATATCTTCTTTCTCGAGTAAAGAAAAAAAGAGCAGCTGAGTTTTGATGTCACAAAGTTGTTCAGTGTCATGAAATGAACGTCTTTTAGAAATTTACCTTCCAACTGCTTCAAACTTTTGTCTTTTCCTTTTTCTGTTCAACACAGTCTTCCCACTATCTTTACTTTTACGTCTCTAGATATCTCTTCGCACAAAACTCAGACCCACAAATTCCTTACTGAAATATCAGAGGTGTTTTTTCAGTGGTTTTTGAGCAACTTCTGAAATGTCTTTGTTCACCGATTTATATTTTTCTAAATTCCTCAGCTGTGGAACGAGGGTCACTAGACCGTTCTGTATAGAGCTGGGTACAGAGCACGTGCAGCTAGACGGAAGCCATTGCTCGCTGGGACTAATAAAAAGAAACATGACTGGTCCACGCATTTGAAAGACAAGTCTGATAAGTTTTGGCACCCTTTTATCTTCTCAAATGAATCAACATTTCAACAATTTGCTTCAGGAGAACGGATCTGGGTATGGAGAACCTGTGGCGATATGTTCAAGACCACATTGATACAATCCAATATGAACTTCGGTGAGTGTGCTGTTGTGGTGTGGGCAGGCATTTGGCACTCTGAAAAAACTGAACCCTGTATTCGTAGAGGGACATCTTAATTCACGAGATTACATAGCCAACTTAGATGACAACCTCTTAATTTTGATTCAGAGTGGAAACTTCACCCGCACGATATCATGTTTCAAGAAGACGGTGCCACATGTTCATTCCGTTGCTTTAGGAGGGGTTCATTTTATTCTGGCAAGGGGATGGAGTAATAAAAAAGAATGGAATGTACAGTAAAAACAAAACATGTAATTACTAAGAAGAAAAATGCAAGTAATGAAAAATAGCAACGGCGATGTTAAATGCATATAACAAATACAAATACGTAACCTTTGGTTAGCTTCCGTCCGAATTGTTCATTCTGACGAAGGTCAAACTTTTCACTCCATCTTAGACCCACAGTTTAACGTGGAATCCGAACCACGCCCCACCAGCGTCTTAACCACTAGGCCACCCAGGGTACCCACTTATCTACCAACCACTTTTTTTATTGTGCGGAAGGATGAACAGCTGAGTTTTGCTGCGCGCCGGCTGTCGTCACCGGGTCTCAGTCCCGGGGCCGATGGATTCGTAGTCAGCGACGCTAACCACTACACCACATATATATATATATATATTATTGGTGGACCGGATATCCGCATCCACATATGCGGATATCCGCGTCATTTTTAACATCCGCATCCGCACTTCTGACTGCGGATGTTATGCGGATATTACCTCTAATAAATTATGCAATTTACAATTACATTAGCTTATAAATTAACTTATAAGGCCCAGTCATGCATATTGTATGTAAAGTATTAATTATTAATGAACAAACAAATATATAAACCTCAAAATATAAATACCTGGTAAAACAGAAAATTGAATGAAACTTGTTTCATTGAATTTTCTGTGGCTGAAACTCTTGAGAAAGTTATTATTTTTATCATAATGAAAACATTAATATTAATTTTAATTCGTATGCATTGCCTGCCATAATAGTAATATCACGAAATTTGAAAAATTATGTCATATATTCATAATTCTATATTATATTGATAGATTAACTAAATATCCGCATCCGCATCCGCATCCGCATCCGCGGATATTGAAATAAAAAATCCGCATCCGCAGATGTTGAAAAACTGACATCCGGTCCACCACTAATATATATATATATATATAATATTGATATAACCCTAACCTGACCTAACTTAATCAGACCTAACCTGACCTAACCTAACCTAACCTAACCTAACCTATGTCAAAAGCCCAAATCAGTCAATACGGGTAATGACTGGTCAGTACGCGTAAATTCGAAATTGTAAACTATTTTATTTTAGGTTTTTTATTACTGAAAATTATTACATAATAACAAAAAAATATATTACTGAAAAATACCCGACACTGTTTGATAACACAATTAAAAAAATTCAAAATAACTCGTCAGCCATCTTGCACATAGATCATTAGGCTAGTGCAAATTTGGCAATATTGAATTTTACATGTTATATATTAGACTATATATTCTATTTTGACTGTTTTATCCAAAATACTGAGTTTTCTAAAAGCCTGTTTGACAGCTCAACATGTCTGTTGTCCGCTAGTATCTGCTTCTGAAAATGTTTGGTATAAATCTCTTTCTAGCCAATTATTATTAGTGTTGTACCAAGTAGATTTTTTACTACTTTGTAGAAAGTAGAAGTAGTTGATGAGAAAGGTACTTTCTTAAAAGTAGAAAGTAGTAGGAAAATATATACTTCGTAAAAGTCGAAAGTAGATTATAAAAGTTCTACTTAAGTAGAAAGTAAGTTTTGAAAAGTAGGTTTTCAGGATTATGAGATTATTCAGTTTTATTACTTGATTTTCAATTATTTAATAACACTTTTAACCATCAAATGAAAACAAACGAAGCTTATTGTAATTGATAGTTTATTACAACAGTATTATTAAAAATATATGCATACAGCATAAACATATGAACCAAATATCAAATAGTCTTATCGTCGTGAACAATTAATTGGGACTCGAAAATGAAGTCTGATATATAATTTCCCTCTTAAGATACTCTTCGATACTCTTCCTCTTAATCTCCCTCTTACTTTCATTGTAACACTAAATGCCCGCTCGCATGCTGCACTTACGAGAAAAGTACAGTTCAATTTGATGCAAATGGATTTCAATTGTCTCCAACGATCTTTGAGAAGATTTGCCATAGTGTCATCCTGGTCGATCGCCAAATTCTCATGACCAGATCGCCATTTATCGCCAATTGCATTTTGCAAAATCGTCGGTTTATCGCCAAGATCACTGTCGGAATTAAGCCCAGCATTTATGGGATGGTAATCGGGCTTCCTGAATACTGGTTAAAGGGCGGGGTGATACATCATACATACAACGGCAAAAAACAACTTTCCACTATTGGATGACCGGCAAAACACAACAGTAACGAATTAGAAAGTAGATATTTTTGAACAAAAAATACTTTTTAAAAGTAGAAAGTAATCAAAGAAAATTCTACCTTTTAGAAAGTAGATACCGCAAAAATCTATTTAAGTAAAGTCTATGTATGACCTCCCATCTTTCAAACGCAGAGTGTCTAGGCATCTCGAAAACCCTGGACCTTGATTTTGGCTCTCTTCTTCTTCCATGGGAGGAGCGCTTTTTGCGGACATTTGTGCTTGGCTCCTCCTTCCTGCATAAAAAAGTAGATTTACTTCACTACTTAACGACACTGCCAATTATACACATTCTTCCAAAGGCTGTTCTTCCAGTGAATCGTCGCTCCTTTAGGATCTACGTATAAGCTGTTTACTAAAGCAAATTTTAATGTTTGTAATTATAGAAATTCAAAATAATTAAATAACAAAAACAGTGCTTCATGATCTAAAGTATTGGATCTTTGTTCAATTTTGTTACTCTCTCTCTCTCTCTCTCTCTCTCTCTCTCTCTCTCTCTCTCTCTCTCTCTCTCTGTTTCTACATCTTTTGATTTGAATATAAAATTTTTATTTTAGGGTCAATTCTGTTCATTCTTGGTTTAAATAAAGGCGAAATGGTCAATATTTTGATAATAAAAACCCACTCTAATAGACAGAGTGGGTTTAAATAAACTCTGTCTATTAGAGTGGGTTTTTATTATCATATTTTGACCTTCACGTAGAAAAGTGAAGTTTTTTGCATTGGTCAATATTTTGTTTCCAACAAAAACCAGTTCATTTAATTGAAGATGAAGGTGGAAATTGTCATTAGTTCATGACGTACTCGATCCAAGCACCTCGGCTCTGGATGACAGAGGCGACGCGGACATTGAAGTTCTCTAGTACTCTGCCAAAAATCTCTGTTGGAATGCGTGTTATCTCCCTTCTAATGTTGATCCTCAGCTCGTCCAGTGTCTGAGGATTGAGATAACCCCAGAGAAAGAAGTCAGAGAGGGGGGGGGCGCACAATCTTGTTGAAAGATGACTGTATTCATGAATCATGTTCATACTTCGCTTTTTCTTCAGTGCCGGAAGAAAAGTTCCCAATATGTGCATGTATGTTTGTGTGCTTGACAGTGACATTTTGTCTTGCTGCATTTTCGAAGAAGACTGGCCTAATGATACCATTACGTCCGATGGCACACCAAACTATCACTTTCTCAACGGAAAATGGTGGTGCTACACGTGAATATGGTTGTTGAATTGCCTAAAATCGCATGTTCTGCTTGTTGACATGCCTACTATAGTGAAAGTGAACCTCGTCACTGAAAAAGCATTGTCCAGAAACTCCAGTTCATTTTTTAATCCGGTGGGCAATAATGACAAACAACTCACGTTTTTCTCTTTTATTTGTTATAATGTTATAATGTTTCAGACCAACAAAGACCCTAGGATCCACTCATGGCTGGTCTACCTAACTGTATGTCCTCCGTGGTGGTGGAGGGGACCTACAATTTTACGTGGTTCCGAACCACAAGAACATAAGAAACTTATTTAAAAACTGCGGGTAAATTGGCAACGACCAATTTTTACGAAACTAAATAATTATCAATTTAAAAATAATTAATTATCGGTTTAAAACTAAAGATAGAATCTCTCGGTCCAGAGGAGCAAGTCATAATAGACTA
Organism: Bathynomus jamesi; assembly: GCA_023014485.1. Taxonomy (NCBI): domain Eukaryota; kingdom Metazoa; phylum Arthropoda; class Malacostraca; order Isopoda; family Cirolanidae; genus Bathynomus; species Bathynomus jamesi. The sequence continues at coordinate 443,119 of JAJOZX010003567.1, read as the reverse complement.
CTATCCACAAATATGTTACATTCTATATCTGTTTATAACGGACATGCAAATATATCAGATCCAAAGAATCCAGTCAATTTCATTACGGTATCCATCAAGTCACGGTCCATATCGATTGCGGACCAAGTCAAAATTTACAACCATATACATTATCAATTTAAAAATAATTAATTATCGATTTAAAACTAAAGATAGAATCTCTCGATCCAGAGGATCAAGTCATAATAGACTACTATCTACAAATATGTTACACTCTATATCTATTATATAACGGACATGCAAATATATCAGATCCAAAGAATCCAGTCAATTTCATTATGGTATCCATTAAGTCACGGTTCATATCGATTGCGGACCAAGTCAAATTTACAACCATATACATTACAATATATACACTTACGAGGAAAAGTGTAGGTGTGGCTGTAAAGACTGTACAGTAATGTAGAAATGTGTGTGTGCACCCATTATGGGTCTCCCATTTAAAGGTGTTTGTGGGGCAAGTGAAGATCATGAGTTTTTCATACCTCACAGTACTATGGGGGGCACCGCTCGGCAGAGGAATCTCTTTAAATGGGGTGTGTAAGGACAGAGAGTATCCCCTAACCCAAGACGCTGCCTCCCTATATCCCACAAAACTTGTGTTGAGCTGTGGGATCTATCCCCACAAAGCCTTAATTTTACTACCTTAAACTATACCCTTTCTATCAACATGCGCGTCCAATCGATTCTTAAACATATTTATAGACGTGCTACTAATTACTTCTACCGGCAAACTATTCCAGCTATTTACTATTCTATGCGTAAAAAAGTTTTTCGCAACTGCTGTCTCGAACCTTCTACTTGTCAACTTACACCCGTTATTTCTAGTCCTATTATATTGAGATATTTCGAAAAAGCTATCTCTATCTACGTTATCAAACCCATTCATAATTTTGTAGATTTTGGTGTATGATTCTTCTCACAGTAGTATGTGATTCCCACCAGCTGACGAAGCCTGAATGTTGACTTTGTTCGTGAGGCTTGCAATTCTTGTCTTACAGCCTAGATCCTGTCAGCTACTTTTGCAGTAGATTTCCGCCCTCTGTGGCCTCTTATCTGATCATTAACACTCTCCGTATGTCTGAACTTTTCCACTACGTTTGATGGTTTTGTAATTGGGAATTCTTGTGTTTGTAAAGTCCCTAAGAAATTGTCTGTGTTGCAACATATGATTTCGTAGCAAAATATGCCTCTACGATCATTGTCCATTGCTGCTGTGAGACAGAAAAATTGACCGACATGGTCAAAATTCTGGTCAACAAAATTTTTTGATATCCTCATTATATCAATTGAAAATAGAGATAATATTCATTAGTTTAAAAATAATAACTATTTTAAAAGTTATACATTATTCTGACACACCATATATATATATAATATATATATATATATATATATATATATATATACACACACACACACACACTTTTTTGTGTGAAGACATTATCCGAAAAGAAAGCAAGTAAATTCAGTATATAAAAAGATTTCGTTAATGGTTCCACAGTGCTTTGAAAACAGTCCATTGAACCGATTTTTGAGCACATAAATACCTATTGAAAGGAAAGTTATTATCAATAACGGCCTCAGTAAGAGAAAACAATAACAGTTCCAGAATAAAAGAAGCGAACGCATAACGACCGTAGTTCTATCACTTATAAAACCCCGAAAAACGCCATTTCACAGCGAATATTGTAGAGGGAAAACAAAAGTAGAAATTCTCAATTACAATAAATTTTTCTCTTACACGGTCTCCCATTTATTTGGAGGGAGACTTCACAAGTTCACAGTAACCATAGTTTATTAAAGCTTTTCACCTATATACCCTGTAATTCGAACCGACAATTTAACTACCTACTTTAACTATATTTTTTTTTTATATCTTTTTTTAATTCTTTCTCCTTGTTCTGTTTCTTCGCCGCGACAAAAAGGTGCACTCATTTAACAACCGAGATTTCTGATTTTTATGATCTGTGTTCAACCCGAGATCATTGTTTATGGGATCATTTTTTCATTCTCGCTAGAAGAGTTTTGCGCATACTTTGCAAAGGGGAAAAAACGTTAAAATTGAAACGCTGGTACGAGCGAGTGTTCGCGCGGAGTTAGTGTGCGTGTGCGTGTGTGTGTGTGTGTGTGTGAGTGTGTGTGTGTGTGTGTGCGAGTGTGAGAGAGGCGGAGTAGGTAATTTAGATCAGGTTCCAGATTTAAGCGAGTAAGTGGCGCACTCCACACCTCGCTTCCATCGGCCAATCGTAAATAGCCTTTTATGTGACAACAGCGATCGGCCAATCATAAATAGACTTTTATATGACAAGGGTCGCTCTTCTAACCAATCATAAATTTTAATTTATGTGACGTAAGAGTAGCCACTAAACCGTGACAAAATATTTTTGTTGAAACAAAAAAAAAGAAAAAAATTTACGCCAATTAAATACAAACTCGGTGTTGTAAAGAGTTCTCCAGAAGAGGAGGCTTCAACGAAGTAAAAGAGAACGTCTCGCTCGCCCTCATTAACTCTTATTAAAAAAGAGGCAGTTATCATAATTTGTATTTAAAAAAAAGGGGGGGTTCGAACCCATAAATAAGACAGTTTCGAAATTAAAAACCTTTTCTTTATGTTTCGTATAGCAGTATATATATATATATATATATATATATATATGTGTGTGTGTGTGTGTTTCTATACATACCTGCATTCAAGCACACACACACACACACACACACACACACACACACGCAATATATATATATATATATTAAAGATCAAGCACACACACACACACACACACACACACACACACAGACATATATAATATATATATATATTAAAGAGCGTTGTAGAGAAATGGCTAGAGATGAAAGGAAAGGGCGTGTAGCGAATCATATCTTAATAAAGCTTAAATATTTAGAGAAAATCATTTTCGTATAAAGGTCATATTGTCATAACATTCTGTATTATTATCAACATTAATCGATTTGGAGATTCTTTGCGGTAACTAAAATGGAGCTTGTTATGAATTTCAAATTAGGCGAAACATATTCAGAAATAGATCCAAAGGTTACAGCTTATATAGCCCTTTAAT
>JAJOZX010003567.1:405000-427500 GCA_023014485.1 Bathynomus jamesi | reverse complement strand
TAAAGAGAGTATTGGTTCGTTAAAAGATAGATTAAATGAATACAGAAATGGCGCAGAATAGATGAATGAGTTGATTAAAGGACAATTCGACTCTGTGTTTAGCCCCACTAATCCCGAGATGAAAGTAGAAAATCCAGATAAATTCTTTGACCTAGATACAAATCAGTCAAAGCAAGTACGGACACGAATCTATTAATGGATTTTAAATTCTTAGAAGAGGACATTATCAAGGCTTTCTTACAAACACGAGAAAATTCAGCACCAAGGACAGACACGTGGAGTGCCATGTTTCTCAAGAAACGTAAAGAGAGTATAGCCATATAAGTATAGCCATATAAGTATAGCCACTTTACTTACTCCGGAGGAAATCACTCGAAACGGCAAATTCAACTCCCATTAAAGAACGCCAACATTGCCCCCTTATTCAAAGGAGGTAACAGAGCAATGCCTAACTACTATCGGACAGTAGATCTCACTTTCAACCTAATAAAGTGCTTGAATATGTAACTAGAGACAAAATTGCTTACTATCTACAAGAAAAGAATTTGTTCAATTCGAACCAGCATGGCTTCAGGGCTGGAAGATCATTCCTATCACAGTTATTAGACCACCAAGAGAAAACACTGGAAACATTGGGTCGAGGTGAAAATATAGTTGCAATATGTACTGATTTTGCTAACGCCTTCGATAAATGTGATTATAGAATTATAGCAGACAAACTTAAGAATACAGGAATTACTGTAAAGCTGAGACGATGGATAAGTGGATATTGAATTTTTTTACTCAAAGAGCACAATGAGTAGTAGTAAATGGAATTAAATCTGAAATCTCAGAAGTCGTCAGCTTTGTCCCGCAAGGTACAGTATTAGTTCCCTTGCTGTTAATAATAATGATTACAGACATTGATGCAAATATTAATAACACTGTCTTATCGTGTTACGCGGACGACGCAAAGATATGCAATTAAGGAAATATCAAATGAAGGTGACTTATAAAAAAAATACATAATAATATCGAAACACTATTTTCAAGTGGGCGGAATACAACAATATGAAATTGAAAGAAGAAAAATCCCAACTTATAAGATATCGTAACAAGAAGAAGCTGCAGGATAAAGCGTACAAAACAACACCAAACAAACAAACAACACCAAACCCAAAAGTCAGGGATCTTGGAGTAACAATTTCGGATGCAGAATTCAGAACAATAAAACATCTAGAAAAATAATGAGAATAAAGTGAGTGAGCTTCCATAGCAGAAAAGCAAACATCATACTAATATTAGAAAAGAGTTTAGTCTTACCAATAACTGAGTATTGCTCAGCATTCACAATTAAGCTCATACATAAAACGAGACATTGCAAGCAAATACAGCAAATGAGGCTGTATGTTGTAGAGGGGTCGACCGGAGGTACGAAAACATGAAGTAAAAAAAGTGTATATACGAGAGCCACTCATTATATTTTTCCCCAACTTTTTTATTCTTTCCAAGTTTCCTTGTAAGTTCCAGAAATTTTGTACACAAGTAGTTACATACCTTTTCTATAAGTTTCTATTTTTCCACGTAGTCTCCATCCTTTTCTACGGCTTTCCTCCACCTCGAAACAAGGGCTTTATTCCTTGCTGGTAAAAGTCCGCTGGCTTCCGCTGGAGCCACCTCTTAACCTCCTCAACAAGCCATTGTCACTCTGAAAATTTCTTCCACGAATAGCATCCTTCATTGGCCCGAACAAATGGAAGTCTGAAGGTGCCAGATCTGGGCTGTATGGAGGGTGGGGTAACGCAGTCAAGCGCATTTTTATGATGGCCTCTCTTGTTTGCAAACTGTTGTGTGGTCTTGCGTTATCGTGCAAAAGAAGGACGTCTTCCAGTTTTCTCTCCGGTCGAACTCGCTTTATACGTCTCTGGAGTCTCTGTAGGGAAGCAATATATGCCTCTAAGTTGACTGTTTGTCCTTTCTTCATAATGTCCACCAGAATCACCCCTTTCATGTCCCGGAAGATGGTGGCCGTAACTTTTTCTGCAGAGGGAGCCATTTTGAACTTTTTCTTGCGTGGGGAGTCTGCGTGATGCCACTCCATGGATTGGCGTTTTGTTTCAGGTTTAAAGTGGTGTACCCAAGTCTCATTCCCAGTCACAATTCGTGAAAGGAAGTCATCCCCTTCTGTCTCGTATCGAACCAACGACTCAGAAGCAATTTCTTTTCTTTGGGCTTTGTGATCTTCAGTCAGTTCGCGAGGAACAAACCGTGAACACACTTTTGAGTATCCCAGTTGCTGAATTATCGTATTCACACTTCCTTCACTAATTCCTAGCTCCAGTGATAGCTCCTTGTATGTGACGCTCCGATTTGATCGAATGATGCTGTTAGCACGTTGCACAGTGTGAGATGTCACAGCCGATGCCAGGCGACCGCTGCGTGGCTCATCATCGAGGCTGGCTATCCCTCTCTCCGATGATCTCGCACGTTTAGACCAGCGTCCAACTGTGCTTCGATCAACAACAGCATCTCCGTAAACGTTTTGTAGACATTTGTAAATATTTCCAACTGTTTCCTCCTCTACCGTTAAGAACTCGATAACGGCTCTCTGTTTACGACACACATCACCGTCAGACGCCATTTTCGAAACTGTGTTAATCATCGGTTTTATACAAGGTGTTTAAAAGCGGTTTTATACAAGGAGGGGAGGTTGAAAGTGGAAAAATCCGGTTATGTGAAACGCAGAAAGTTCAAACTTACGGCCCAAAAGACATTTCAGCCCCATAGCCTATTATTTAACTAAGAAAAAAGGGTGGGCTAAATATATTGAGTGCCCCTAGTGTATATATATATATGTATATATATATATATATATATATATAATTATACTATATATATAAGGGGTTATTATAGTTTTATATATTGATATAAAACTCATATATAATCGGATATACGAAACTGTACATAGTTTTATGAGAGTATTTTATTGCCCCTATAAATTAACATGTACTGCTTGCATTTTATATATATCGTGAGACTCCCTCTTTATATATATATATATATATATATATATATATATGGGCGACATTTCGTATCTTTAAAAATCAGATCTGATTTGTTTTCTCTGTATTTTGCACCAACGTTGATTTTGTACATAAGGAATTCTCGTTATTACACCTACATGTGTCTCGTATGTATGACTAGTTGTTAATGGTATTTCGTGCTGTATATGCCTTACACACACACACACACACATATATTGAATTTTTAGATCCGTGTATATGATTCTTCAGGAGCAAGAGGCACTTCAAATCTGTTTTTCTTTTATTAATTGAAGGTCATGCACAATGCATGTTATATATATGAACTAGTGATAGAAAGAGAGAGAGAGAGAGAGAGAGAGAGAGGAGAGAAGAGAGAGAGAGAGAGAGAGAGAGCAATTTAATTTTTTATTTCATATTTGTATGTTTTCTTCAAAAAGTTTCATTTTTATTTTATAAATGAAAAAAAAATTAAATTATTGAACGTTCTCTCGGTGAAGTCTCTCACATCTGTTTGAATTGGGGGAAACCAGCGTTCGAAGCCCAAAAATAGACCATTGAAGCCCTTTTGTCAGATTCAAACCTACTCTCTGTGTACATAGTTTCCGAGGGTCGAAGATCGGATGGGAAAACACTTTTTACTCTTACACACACACACACACACACACACACACACACACACACACACACACATATATATATATAATATATATATATATATATATATATATATATATATATATATATATATATATATATATAATATATGATGAATAAAACCACGAAGGAAAGGAAACACAAAATGGTGCTCAAGCGCTTTCGTCTAATGACATCTAAGGGAAACACATTTATGTAAATGGGAATGATGCTGTAAAAATTGCATCGAAGACCCTGAAATACTGTAGCAATGAAGGCCTACAACTTATACAGGGCGGATAGATTTGTTAGAAGAGGATGAGGTTGTTTTATTTACATGAAAAACACATACACACGTGAAGTGATGGTAAGCAAATCAAACAGAACAGTACAAATTCTTATTCTAGAAGCAAGCTAACTAAACCTAATCTGATTCAAAGAACGCAAAGAATGGTAGTAAATGAAGATAAATCTAAAGTTTCAAAAATCGTTAGCTTTGTCCCGCAAGGTATAGTGTTAGCTCCCTTGCTATTTGTAATAATGATTGCAGGCATTGATGCAAATATTAATGATACTGTCGTATTGTGTTACGCGGACGACGCAAAGATATGCAATTAAGGAAATATCAAATGAAGGTGACTTACAAAAAAAAATACATAATAATATCGAAACATTATTTTCAAGTGAGCGGAATACAACAATATGGAATTGAAAGAAGAAAAATTCCAATTCATAAGATATAGTAACAAGAAGGAGCTGCAGGAAGAAGAGTACAAAACACTAAAAGACAAACAAACAACACCAAACCCACAAATCAGGGATCTTGGAGTAACAATTTCGGATGCAGAATTCAGAACAATAAAACATCTAGAAAAATAATGAGGGATGAATTTCCATTGCAGAAAAGCAAACATTATCTAATATTATGGAAGACTTTAGTCTTACCAATAATTGAGCATTGCTCAGTACTCACAATTAAGCTCGTACGGAAAACGAGACATTGCAAATATAGACGCCATACATACGACTCTATCTAAGACCGAGGAAACGAAAGATAAAGATTACTAGTTTCGACTAACAATCTCTGAAACTCTGTTCCCTGGACAGAAAACGTGAGGGATATGGAGAACACTCGAGGGATATGCTAAACTTTAGAAATGAGAGAGAAACACACTGAAATGAAAGAAGACGTATGTTGTGTGCTGTGCTAGTTGCGGTGGACAGGAAGCCATGAACACGAAGATGCAAAATATTCTCAGAATACGAGGCCCAAAACAATTTTAACGCGCTGCCGAAAGAACTGAAGAACCTCTAGCACACCAACCCGAATAATTTCAAGCACCAACTCGACAGGTTCTTGTACAAAGTCCCTGACCAGCCATGCGTAGCAGGCAACGAGTGCAAAATGAGAGTGGAAGCAACTCTCTCTTCCATCAAATTCTGCAAATTAAACGTGATGCTGCAGAGGGGTCGACCGCAGGTCGATCCTCAACTGTCATTCGAAACCAGCAAACGTAAATAGATATATGGAGAGAGAGAGAGAGAGAGAGAGAGAGAGAGAGAGATTGAGATTCTTTGACCAGTTTTTCATTAGCTTTTAGAACCACAACACACTCGAAACTGAACTTGCAGTTCTGTGAAGTAACTTTTTTCAATTTTATTAGTAAAATTTATTTGTTGTTGTTGTTGTTGTTGTTGTTGTTGTTGTTCTTTAAAGCCTACATAAACTTTAATGTTCATTATATAAGACTGTAAAATTCAGATGCAATTGTGAGTATAAGTTAGGTTCCCAGATTTTAATAAAAATCAAAATTAAGGGATCTCTTTTACGTATGATTTTTCCTTTTTCCACCTGAATACTGTCCTTATCAATTTATCAAAGCAAAACTAAAGTACTAAAATATTAAATTCCTTCACGTCATAGTTTTTATGATATGAAGAAATTTAGTACTTTGTATTTTTGCACGCCAAGAAACTATTGTATGTTAGAGAGAGAGAGAGAGAGAGAGAGAGAGAGAGAGAGAGAGAGAGAGAGAGAGTTACGAGGAGTTATTTGGAATAGAGGGAGCCACAACAGCTTTACAGCCGAATCGATGTGGCATCCATAGCTTTCGTTTAGCCTCAGACTACTCATAGAGAGAAGAATTAGTACAGAAAATCAAGAAAGCTCTCCTCTCTTCTTCATCCCCAAAAGAAGGAAAATAAAAGCAATTTGCAGAGGAAAAAAAATTGTTGAGAAACTTTATTCAACAATTGTAAAGTGGAAATGTACACACACATTATTCACACATTTATACAACGACTTAGTCGACATCTTGTAAAACTATATTGTAAAGTTGAATTGATCCATACAGATCACCGATATTAAAATTTCATTGTTTTTTTGAACTGATTATGGAACAATTTCTTTGTAAAAGGAATGTTTCATCTTACTTTTCTGGACCAATTTTGAGCAATTAAATTTTTTATGTCGATGCAAATGGTTCAAAATCAGTCCAGAAAGGAAAGATGTTCGAACGGTTTCTATGATGAACCATTCGTTTTGCCAATAATCGTTCCATGATTGGTTCAGCAAATGGAACCATTAAATTCTTAATATTATTGGTCTGTATGGATCAATTCAACTTTACAGATCGTTTTTTAACGTATTGACGGAGCTTCTGGGAACGACTTCGGGAGGAAGCAATTCTAATAACTGACAATCTTATACGTGAAGAAATGTCCACAAAATATCTGTATTGTATCATTTTAGTTCCAATTTACAACCGTTGTTTAGAGTCAGGTTCGTGTCTAGCTAGCGTAAAAAGTTTAGAATAATCAGCGTTGTTGGTCCTATTCAGAAGAGAGAGAGAGAGAGAGAGAGAGAGAGAGAGAGAGAGAGAGAGAGAGAGAGAGAGAGAGAGAGAGAGAGAGAGAGTGAGATTCTTTGACCAGTTTTTCATTAGCTTTTAGAACCACAACACACTCGAAACTGAACTTGCAGTTCTGTGAAGTAACTTTTTTCAATTTTATTAGTAAAATTTATTTGTTGTTGTTGTTGTTGTTGTTGTTGTTGTTGTTCTTTAAAGCCTACATAAACTTTAATGTTCATTATATAAGACTGTAAAATTCAGATGCAATTGTGAGTATAAGTTAGGTTCCCAGATTTTAATAAAAATCAAAATTAAGGGATCTCTTTTACGTATGATTTTTCCTTTTTCCACCTGAATCCTGTCCTTATCAATTTATCAAAGCAAAACTAAAGTACTAAAATATTAAATTCCTTCACGTCATAGTTTTTATGATATGAAGAAATTTAGTACTTTGTATTTTTGCACGCCAAGAAACTATTGTATGTTAGAGAGAGAGAGAGAGAGAGAGAGAGAGAGAGAGAGAGAGAGAGAGGAGAGAGTTACGAGGAGTTATTTGGAATAGAGGGAGCCACAACAGCTTTACAGCCGAATCGATGTGGCATCCATAGCTTTCGTTTAGCCTCAGACTACTCATAGAGAGAAGAATTAGTACAGAAAATCAAGAAAGCTCTCCTCTCTTCTTCATCCCCAAAAGAAGGAAAATAAAAGCAATTTGCAGAGGAAAAAAAAATTGTTGAGAAACTTTATTCAACAATTGTAAAGTGGAAATGTACACACAATCATTATTCACACATTTATACAACGACTTAGTCGACATCTTGTAAAACTATATTGTAAAGTTGAATTGATCCATACAGATCACCGATATTAAAAATTTCATTGTTTTCTTTGAACTGATTATGGAACAATTTCTTTGTAAAAGGAATGTTTCATCTTACTTTTCTGGACCAATTTTGAACCAATTAAATTTTTTATGTCGATGCAAATGGTTCAAAATCAGTCCAGAAAGGAAAGATGTTCGAACGGTTTCTATCATGAACCATTCGTTTTGCCAATAAATCGTTCCATGATTGGTTCAGCAAATGGAACCATTAAATTCTTAATATTATTGGTCTGTATGGATCAATTCAACTTTACCGATCGTTTTTTAACGTATTGACGGAGCTTCTGGGAGCGACTTCGGGAGGAAGCCAATTCTAATAACTGACAATCTTATACGTGAAGAAATGTCCACAAATATCTGTATTGTATCATTTTAGTTCCAATTTACAACCGTTGTTTAGAGTCAGGTTCGTGTCCAGCTAGCGTAAAAAGTTTAGAATAATCAGCGTTGTTGGTCCTATTCAGAAGTTTAAAAACATGGATGAGTTCGCCTCTCAGAGAGAGAGAGAGAGAGAGAGAGAGAGAGAGAGAGAGAGAAGGTATTTCGAAGTAAAGTATTATATACTATATAAACTTAAGTTTTGCAAAATCTGAAAATAATTTAAAATAATTTAACCATATGCTTTTACAGTCATCTAAAATCAACCAAACACCCTTTTAACCAATTTAACCATCACATATACTCAAATGAAGTATATGTACCATCAAGTTAACCCTCCATTTAACCAGAGGAATTCCTCCAAATGCAACCAAGAAAAACCGAGCAACAACCTTCTCCCCCAAAATAACCCTCTTTAACCAAAATAACCCCAAACTGCGCGCGGTGCATGCAAAAATAACCTTCCAACCCAAACCACCACCCCCCCTCCAAGCAAAACATCGTTCCGACTTACCCTTCAAGGAAACCAACCCTCCATCTACATAAGCCCTCCTTCACTCGGTTTTGAGCGCTCCCATCATGGAGGGCTCTTCAGAACATGCCTGGTGGCAAACATGTGGTGGAGAAATTGATCCTTTTCATTAATGTAGATCGATTTCAACCTTGGATGAAAGACGGATTAAAGGGCCGAAGAGGAGAAGAACAAATTAAGTGAAAGGGAACGCTTAAAAGTGGTTTCACACATGATTAATCTAACCTTATTAGTCTCTGGAACAGGTGATTATATGGCAGTTGCAGGTTACATCATTCCTTCTTGAAGCATACGTGTGTGTGTGTGTGTGTATATATATATATAAATAGGCAGATTGCTGCATATACTGTACATACATGCATAGTGCATCATATATATATATATATATATATATATATATATATATATATATATATATATATATATATATATATATATATATACATACCGCTTCATACTCAGTCAATGGTTTCTCAATTATACTTCAATTTGTTTGCGCGGTTTTTTTTTATTTTTGTTTTAGAAACGGTTTGTTTATCTTTTTATTTAGTTGGTTGTTGTTTTTTTTAATGTGCACAGTGTTTTGTGCGTTGTAATAAACGTATAATAAATATGTGAATGTAATATTACAAAAGCGTATAATGAAAAGAGTTCCGACATTCTATTTATTTATAATTTTAAACAAATATATGTTACAGTCAATATGTAAAATTAGGGAATTTAAAAATGGCTGAAATTTTAGGCAATTTATTAAATGCTCGATTTAATTAATACCTAATTAAACCTAACCTAGCCATGAATTTTTATAGGTAACATATTGAAAAATTGGGAAATACCAATGGGCATACATATGTAGCATTACCAGAAAGGTCAGGTTAGGTTTTGTGCGTATCACCAATTTGACACATTGCTGATGAATTTCAGTCATTTTATAAATTGCCTAATTTTACATATGTTGACTGTAACATATACATTTATGCAGAACTTTTCTTTCGTATGGAATTCAACTTCATGCAATGTTTTTTCGAGTTACTTTCCAATCGCTGTGTTATTCTCATCCCCATTCGCGGTCCTCAAACGAGAATCACAAAGTAAAAAATCCAGATTTAAGAAAGAATTTCTTGATTTGAGAAAGAATGTCATTCCCATTCGCGATAAAGACGCCAAATGAGAATGGCTAATCCGAGTAATACTTCCCAAACTAACTTAACCTTACCTAACATTAGCCTAATTTAACCTAATCTAACCTCAATCAAAGTGTGTGTGTGTGTGTGTGTGTGTGTGTATATAGATAGGTAGATTGCTACATATACATACATGCATACATAGCCTATATATATATATATATATATATATATATATATATAATATATATATAAATAAAACCTTTTGGTTATCTTCCGCCCGAATTGTTCATTCTGACGAAGGTCAAGCTTTTCACTCCACCTTAGACCTACAGTTTAACGTGGAATCCGAACCACGCCCCATCAGCAGCCCAGCGTCTTAACCACTAGGCCACCTAGGGTACCCATTTATCTACCAACCACTTTCTTTAATGTGTGGAAGGATGAACAGCTGGGTTTTGCTGCGCGCATAGTCAGCGACTACGAATCCAAATATATATATATATATATATATATATATATATATATACATTATAACTGCAAACACGCAGTATAATTAACGTAAAGAACGACGCTTTGTATAGGAGAATTATCCGCGCAAGATGAGAGCGAAAGAACGAAACAAATGAAAAAATGAGGTAACCGCACGGGAATCGAACCCGGGATCTTCCGATTGCCGGTCAGATATGATAACCATTACACCACGGGCCTCACTCAATCAAATGTCGTAATTCCTCTACATGCGCGCAGAAACATTTGATTGAGTGAGGCCCGTGGTGTAATGGTTATCATATCTGACCGGCAATCGGAAGATCCCGGGTTCGATTCCCGGGTGGTTACCTCATTTTTTCATTTGTTTCGTTCTTTCGCTCTCAACTTGCGCGGATAATTCTCCTATACAAAGCGTCGTTCTTTACGTTAATTATACTGCGTGTTTGCAGTTATAATGTATATAATGTTACGGCATGCGGGAGGTGCCCCTTTGGGGCATTGGTTTCTGCGCGCATGTAGAGGAATTACGACATTTGATTGAGTGAGGCCCGTGGTGTAATGGTTATCATATCTGACCGGCAATCGGAAGATCCCGGGTTCGATTCCCGTGCGGTTACCTCATTTTTTCATTTGTTTCGTTCTTTCGCTCTCATCTTGCGCGGATAATTCTCCTATACAAAGCGTCGTTCTTTACATATATATATATATATATATATATATCGCTTCATACTCGATCAGTGGTTTCTCAATTATAATTCAATTTGTTTGCACGACTTTTTTTTTTTTTTTTTTTTACTAAGGGTTTGTTTATCTTTTTATTTAGTTGGTTGTTGTTTTTTAATGTGGATGTGTTTTGCTGCGTGGATGAGAAGGAGAATGGCATGAATTGGAAATAAATCAATTTGAGAATTGCCTTCATTGAGATTTCTCTCTCTCTTTCTCGCACGCACGCGCGCGCATTCCACTCTTGGAAGTAGAATAAAATGGGATTGACGTTGAATGCAATGATACCGGCTTTTCGGTACGTACCCATTATCTTTGTATACCCTGTATAAAAGGAGGTTGGTATTTGACTAAACGCTTCTTATCAATTTGACACATATGACATGGCGAAATAATTATCTAAAATACTTCATTCTCTTAAATGTTGACAATGATGCAAAGATGTTTAGAGAAACAAAGCATCCTTTTAGTTCATTTCCTCAATTATTTTTTAACTTTAATTGATTTCGTGCATTATTCTATGTACGTTATTCGAAAATTGATGCTTCCGGCTCCCTGTACGTTCTTCTGATCCATTTGGCTACGTTGCAACATAGCTTCTCGTTACAGCGGCAAGATTAAGTGGGGTTGATGAGTCTGTTCGGTATAGGTGGGTGGGTGACCACTATACTCTGCTTTCAGATGATGTAGGAACCCGTAGATTGTTTGGATTTCACCTAAAGCTTTTGGTCTCCTCCATCACATGACCTTAAACAACACCAAACATTATTATTATTATTATTATTATTATTATTATTATTATTAGTATTAGTATTATTACAGTTCCCCGTCATCATTCCGTTCTAACTCGATAAACTTAATTGCAGACTGTATTTCCTGTCACTTATTCTGCGTGTGCTGATAACTGTAACCGCTTCATCTTATTCCTTCCCTGTATAACTTGAGAGATTATCTTCCACGACACAAGCTGTAATTTTCTTTGCCTTAAGGAACTCTAGACATTGTGCACGAATTAACGTCATTCTATTTCTGGTTTTCATTATCGGCGCGTTTCACTGTACAGTATATTATATCTCACTAACTAACAACTAATTAACTAACAAACTAACTAACTAATTAACTAACAAACTAACTAACTAACTAACTAATTAACTCTCTTATATATATATATATATATATATTATATATATATATATATAATATATATATATATATATATAGGGAGGAAACACAAACTTGCGGTGCATCTTGCTGCTGAAGAATCATGCACCAGGACTGATAATACAAACTAACGAAAATGTAATAAACTGAATAGGGATGTTTTTGGACTTGACCAACACAGGATTTTTGCTTTCACTGGCGATGAACCACGTACGGAAGCCTCGTCAGTACTTTGACCCCCCCCCCTATTTTTTGGCAATGCTGCTGTGAGCTGCTCGTACCCTGAAATGGGCGTATGGGCGGAATGATGCTCTATGGGAAAAGATGTTTAACGTTTACTTTTTCCACTTAAACTATGAATGCATTGATGAATAATATATATATATATATATATATATATATATATTATATATATATATATATTATATTATATATATATATATAATATATATAATATATATATATATATATATATATATATATATATATATATATATATAAGAGGGTTCATATATAGATGGTTCTTCCTTGCAGAAGCCACTTAATTTCATCTGTGTTGCACTTTACCTTGGAGGAAGGAAGGAGGAAGACAGAATTGGGTTTCAAATTAAGTTTCCTTTCAATCTATGTTCGCAACGAATTTTCCTCCAAATTTTACTTTGACACGACACAATTTTCTCTTTCAATTTTAGCACAATTTTCTCTTGATGCGATTTTGTTTCATTTTCATTTTATTTTTTTATTATTATTTTAGTTATAAATTGTCGTGTGTAATTAAAGACAATTTGGATTAAACCAAATCAAATAAAATCTACAGTATTCTACCTCTCTCTCGACCTTTTTATTTTATTATCTACTATTCAGTATAATTTAACTCGTAGAGACTATTCTACAATACTATTCAGTACATTTTAACTCGTAGAGACGTAATTTGAACATCGTAATCTAACCTAACCTAGCCCTAATAACCTAACCTAACCCTAAAAACAAGAGACAGTGGGGGACCTACAGAAACATGGTTACTCCTATTTATGCGAGTTATGCAAAGGCAAAGACATAAAGGGAAAGACTTATTCAATATTACATGACATTTCAAATTTCCAAATAAAATCTAAAAATTAAAACTGACCCCCAAATAACCAAATTTGTTTGATTTTCTTAATAAAAATGATTTTCTCTAACTTAGAATGTACTGAATTGTACTCAAAGTCACTCAGTTAATGAACGTGTAGACGCATATTAAATTGAGTGACGGCCATAGAACGGAAAAGATCCGAAGTTATGTAACGCAAAAAGAAGTTATTCTATCGTCTGAAAAGGATCTTTAATACCCAAAAGAAGGATAATTTTCCTTAGAATGCACTCGCATAAAGAAGTTACTTCATATAAATTAAGAAAATTTTATTTTTACTGTAGTGTATCAAGATCCACCCACCCCCAAAATAGTGTATCAAGACCCCATAAAACAAGATACGCGAAATAATATAAACGCATATATAATATTAGACTGCCATTCACAACAGCACTCAAACGGACAGTGCATGCGGGTATGCGCAATATGCTTTAGAATTGGAAATGAAAAGATACATTTCGTTCTTAAACACTGACCGTCTTCAGGTGGAGGCGGGAGAAGTATACAGGACCGTATATAATGTAGCCCTTTAAGTTACGTGGAACGTTGCAGTATTCACGATCAGAATACGTTGTTCTTCCAAGTTATAATATTCTATTATTCAACGTATTCATCAGTCCTGCCGTACGTCTTCTAAGCTATGGCATTCATGGCATGAAAACGTCTCTTTGTAGCTCCACTTAACTGACATTACTGTATCATTTCTCATTAATTGTATATATATATATATAGTCTATCCTTAGGATGTGAATTGTCACTGTATTATTAATATTTGTCATATGGACTAGGGTCTGCCAATAACTTTTAATTTTAATTGTTTTCATTCTGTTATTCTCTCTCTCTCTCTCTCTCTCTCTCTCTCTCTCTCTCTATATATATCTAATATATTATATATATACACTTACCTTTGGTATAGATGTGTTCTTTCTACAATCCAGCGAAAGAGCCAGAAGTCGAGGAATAATCCCAGCCTAATCTCGGTCCAATCCGGGTATGCATTCCACGTTAATCCGTTATAATCCCAGTTCGATCTATGGTATAACTCCAAACGCGGTTGGAGCCTTTAAGGACCGTAGGTTTGGGATTGGGTAAGGTGGGGATTGAGGAGTAGGAAACAAGACCAAAAACACTCGGAAAGTGTGACGCGAATCACAAACTGAATCGATACATTTCAAATCTTTTATTTATTTTCGCTTTGTTCTTTTTCATGTATGAAGCTTTTCAAATTTCCAGTAGTATGTATGCATACATATAAAACGAGAGAGAGTTACAAGGAGTTACAAGGAGTTACAGGGACAAAAGGAAGCCTCAAAGACTTTTCGGTCCACTTGGAGAGATTCCTGTTTTAAACTAGTTCATGTTTTTAATAATTCTAGCAGTACTAGAAAACTGAATAGAAAAGCAGAAGGCTCTCTCCCGACCCTCCGCTCCCTCCTTGCCAGAGGCGGGTATGAAAAAGGATAAAGAAAATACTTTGATCCCCGAAAGTAGCCAAGGAAATTTTCAGGAAAAAGGAGAATATATGAACTAGCTTTACAATTACGCTATGCCCACACAGAAATCGTACACCAGATAACACCTTTGTATAAACTAACTAATAATATATTTGTGCTGATCTTATATCAGAGAGAGAGAGAGAGAGAGAGAGAGAGAGAGAGAGAGAGAGAGAAATTACAAATTTACAAGGATTTTATCACTGCAATTTGAGATATCTTTTTAAAAAGAATTCAGTAAATGTTTGCTTGGTAGAGGGTGCGAAAGCGTGCCACAGTTTACCACAATGTGCCAAAGCTTGCCACAGTGCGTCCTACACGATTCACGACATTTATGTGCGGCAAATCAGTTAGGTAAAAGAAACCACATTTATTATTAAGCAGTATGTATAGGTTACCATGCCATGTTGTTGATATACTAATATACAAAGAAATATATTCATAAATCAACGGTGCTGATTCAAATTTTACGCGTAATTTTTACCTGGAAAAAATTTAGTTTCATTTTAAATTTTGATTTTAAATAATATTAAGAATTATGTATAGAGAACAGTGGAAATTAATCTGAAACTGACGTATTAATTACAGATGCAGAAAAAGAGGTCCTTAAGAAAATAAAATATATGGAAAAGAACTGAAAATTTAAAAATTCAGCAGTAATATATTGGTTGGGAAAGCTAACCGATTAAAAAACTAACTAGTTAGAATGATAGTTAATTATCGTGAATATTATTATTATTATTATTATTAATTATATATTATTATTTATTATTATCAATTCTTGTTAGATTTTGAAATTTTCAATATATTTACCATAGATTTAATTTCTTCGGTAGACAACTGGATACAGAATTTATAAAACCATAAACAATTCATAAATACCATTAATAAAAACCATATAATACCATACAAACACAAAAAAAAAAGAAAAAAAGAAACAAAGAATGATAATAGATATTAGTCAACAAATAAGTGAAATAAATCAACTAAAAAAATTTAAAAAATCCTGATGTCTCGAAATACATAATTTGGTTTGTCCTTTCGCTTCGTAGCACAAATTAAGTCTACAACCAACCACCCACTAGCCAATTTCGTCAAATTTTTGCTCCCATTTCAGTTTTTAATCACCTTCTCTCTCTCTCTCTCTCTCTCTCTCTCTCTCTCTCTCTCTCTCTTCTTGTTGACAAGTTTGTACACTCGAGTGAAACAGACTGTCTGTGAGTCGGGATAAAACAGAAAAGGGTTATAGCTTTAACAATAAATTGTAATAATGTTATACGCGTTTCTTTTGTTCCTATATAACGGCCATTGTAATTGTCTATAATATATTCTATTTCATATACTATATATATATATATATATATATATATATATTCCCTCTGAATTTTAAAATAAATATTCGACACACATGAACGTTTCGTCATATTGAAACGCAACATGTGTTTTTGAAAGACTGTCACTTTACGGACCCAAATATGATTGAATTATCCGCCTGTTTCGCTGACCATTTGTCACCCAAATTGAACACCATATTTGCTATTAAATCTCAATTTAACACAAGTTTCAAAAAATGTTAAGTGTTTCACATCGTTAAAATTAGTAGCATAGTTATATATATAATATATGATTGAGCGCTCGACCCAATGATTTATATTGAGTGAATTATATATATATATATGAAAATTATTTCACGAAGGTAACACGTGAAAAATATTTATGATGAATAAAACCACGAAGGAAAGGAAACACAAAATGGTGCTCAAGCGCTTTCGTCTAATGACATCCTCAGGAACACATCCTGAGGATGTCATTAGACGAAAGCGCTTGAGCACCATTTTGTGTTTCCTTTCCTTCGTGGTTTTATTCATCATATATATATATATATATATATATATATAGAGAGAGAGAGAGAGAGAGAGAGAGAGAAAGAGAGAGATGGCAAAACGGTTTATAATGAACAAATGAATAATAATCATAAATCATTTATTGTTTATTGTCATATTATATATATATATATATATATATATATATATATATATTTGTTTAAATATTTCACTGATACTTCGTAGATCAAATAAAGTCTAATTTTTCTCTTTTTTTTTTAAATTTCATTATTCAAAGCTATTTTCATGTTTAAGGAATGATCCTTATTTTTCTGACCATTGACCGGAGGTTGACCGGAGGATTTACCGGAGGTTGTAACGTGTTATTAAAATACAGAAGAAGAAAACAGTACATTTTCTTCCTTAAATAAATTCACTCTTTAAGACAATAATTTTCAAAATTAAAAACTAAATAATTTAATAATAAAATGATAAATAAATAGATAAAAGGTACATACATACATACATACATACATACAGTACATACATGCGGTACATACACGAATGTAGGTATACTATATATGATACATGGAAATGGAATGACTGAATAGGTAGACGAACTAAAGCTCTGTGTGTGCGTGTGTCTGTGTATGTGTGTGTGTGTGTCTGTGTGATATGCACATATACACGTTCACTTTAACCACGCACATATGATGTCATGTTGTTCTCCATATGTGCCCTCATAGCATCATATCGAAGGAAGGGCGACAACCACTCGAAAACTCATCCTCCCCGACCAACTTCTTCTCAAGGGTCACTTGAGCTCATTCTCCGAGGACCAAATACATTCGACCAAATGTTTCAATTTGGGGCGTGCCCAAAAAATGCTTTCCCTCTTTTCTTCAGGGAATTGGCAGGGGGGGGGGGGGAGAACAAGTGGGGGTGCTTATTTTATTCTTTGAAATCTTCGTTTATGTTAAACCATAATTTTGATATTTTAATTCAAGAAGCAAAAAAAAAAAAACAAAAAAAAAAACCGAACAAACGAACGAACCATTGCAACGAACAATTTTACTGTAAACAACAAAAAGCATAAACACGTATTGATAAAAATGTAAGGAATTACTTTATTTATTTATTTTTTATTATTATTATTTTTTCCGGACGAATTGTTTGGAAAGTATAAGAAAAAATATATACTTAATTTGTGCGCGTGCGCGCGCGCCCACACCCACCCACGCACACACACACACACACACACACAAGCATATATATATACACGGTGAACCAAAAGTAGGTGGACAGTAGGTTGAATACGGTTTGTGTTATATTATATTATAACTATGGTGTTCATTATAACTATGGTGTTTGTGTTATATTATATTAAATATTATAACTAAATTTATTTAAATTTTATTTTGTATTATAGTATACAAAAAAATTAAATATGTATTCTCAAAATAAACGTTATCATTTACTGTCCACCTACTTTTGGTTCACCCTATATATATAATATATATATATTTATTTATTTTATTTTTTTTTTAATTGGGGTTGTTTAACCTCCTTCGCAACATCTAAGGTCATATGACGGAGGGGACCTACAGCTTTACGTGGGATCCGAACCACGGGTCGCTACATAATCTGGGCGCGGTGGACTGTCTCCCATCCAACTACTACCCAGACCCAATGTTGCTTAACTTCGCTGACCTCCGGGAAGCGGTATTACGGCACTGGCCACGACGTAGCCCATACATATATATATATATATATATATTATATATATATATATATATATATATCAAACAGCTTTATGACAAAGATTTACATAAAATCATTTTCAAATTGATGTATAAGTTACAGCTTATATATATATATATATATATATATATATATATATATATATATATATATATATATATATTATATAGTTCATAAAGTGAGTTTTTCCCCTATAAAGTGATTCATGAAATTACATTCACAGGAAAGAAATATCTCCATTTCGTGTTCCTCATTTCCAGACATCATTTCATTTCTTATGTAAAGAGAAATTTTTTTTCATTTCTCACTTCCAATATGTTGTATACTCCTTTGAGTCAAATATGAACTACATAAAGATTTTGCTTTGGACGGAATTGTGTGTGTGTATAATGTATATATACACTGTATACACGAGGGTCGGTACGAAAATAATGCCTCTTATTTTTCAGTTCGTAAATACAATTAGGGGCATCATTTTCGTCACGCCCCTTGTGTATGTATATATATATGGTAGCGCAAAAGTCGCGCATCATAAGAATTTTCAGTGTTGATTATAATATATTATTTTTTTTCCTTTTGGGTAGGGGATAGCTGCGAAATTAACAATGGATGAGAGGGTGAGCTTAGTTTTAATATATGGAATACCAGGTACTACAAATTGATGAATCGGTACAGAATTTAAATTCTGTACCGATTCATCGATTTGTTGTACCTGGTAGTCCATACATTAAAACCAAGCTCATCACCCTCTCGTCTATTGTTAATTTCGCAGCCATCCCCTACTTAAAGGAAAAAAAATAATATATTATAGTCAACACTGAAAATTCCTATGATGCGCGACTTTTGCGCCACCCTATATATACATATATTACCTACGTATGTATGGAAATCTCGTTAGTGCCTTGACCCTCTATGTACTTGACAATGATAGCCCGAGCAGCTCGTACCCTGAATGGGTATATGGTTGGAGCGGTGTTTTGTAGGTTATTATTATGCCAACCAATGTAATTCCTATAATTCCCATTTAAATCCGTGAGTGAATGAAAATATAAATTAAAAGAGATACAATTTTCAAATCGATCTACGCGATTCTCATTTTTATCCACGCTTTCCCACTTTCGTCCAGGTTAAGTTAACTTACGTAAAGTTCGGTTAAGTTTGGTTAGTTTAGATTAGGTTAATGCTAGGTTAGGTTAAAGTAAGTTAGGTTAGGAAATACTAGAGCTATGTATTCCCATTCTGCGCCTTTACAGCGAATGAGAATAGAATGACGTTATTTCTCAAATGTGGATTTTTTTCACATTGTGCATTTTCATTTGCGGACCGCCATTAGGAATGGGAATGGAAATGGGAATGGGAATGAGTGGGAAGTAGTCATTTGTAAAATTAGAACCTAATATTTAATCTGTAAACAGTATATATATATCGCGAATACCGATAAACAGTGCTAGTCCAAAAAATTTTATATATATATATATATATATATATGATGCAAACCCACACGGAAAAGGAAAAGTGATTCCAAAGCCTTTCGTGTATTCAATAGTTGTTGTTGTTGGTTAGCCGATCAGCCCACCCTGATCGAGCAAGCCGGCGGCACGCAGGTAACCGATCGTCCTCTCCGGAGTGGACCAGAGGTTCAGCGCACTAGTGATGTTGTGTTGTGTTCTATGTTGTGCTACAACGGTACAATCTGTCATAATGTGTTCAATTGTTTGTGGTGTGTCCTGGCACAGGTGGCAGGTGTCGTCTGTGGAGTTGTCTAGTCTGTGTTTATACGTCTGTAAGTTGGGAATCGTGCTAAGTTAACTCGATCCGATCTGCTCAGGTTGGTCTCTGACCTGTCAGTGGGTGGCGGCTTCGCACCTAGGACCGCATTCGGACCGAGTCGTGTCAGTGCTTTGTGGGTTAGGTGTGTGTGTATGTGTTTTCTGTACTGTGTGATGTCTGTGGGGCGTGGTATGGAATGGAGTATTTGGTTATAATGTCTCTCTGGTGTTACCTTAATGGTGCGAGGTGTCGGTGCGTGATTGTACATGTAGTGGCAAGGGTGTTGTGGGTTAGTTGTCGCTGCTACCATGAATTGTGTTCCCCTCATGTCTAAATGTTCCCTAACTTTCAGTATTTTTGTTTCTGTGTGCGGGTGTTCTATTGGTGTTGTTTGAGTACATCCTGTAATGATACGAATTGCGTTGTTTTGTATTGTCTGTAAGGTGTTTATGTGTGTGAGATAATGGGTGTCCAGCATGGGCTAGCATAGTTCATAACTGAGCGAATATATTGTTTGTATATGAGTGATGTTGTTTCCTGCTGGTGTTCAAAGTTTGTGCCTGTTAGTACCCTAAGCGTGTCAAGTCTTGACGTACATTTGTTTTTAATGTCCTGAATGTAGTTTGCAAAAGATAATGATGTGTTGTATGTGACCCCAAGTATTTTGGTCCTGTGAGTGTGTGGAATGTTGGTGTTGTTTAGTATAAGCTGTGGCGTTATCTGGTGTTCTTTTGTGGTGATGGTTGATTTTGTGGATGCTACTTTGAGTCTATTGTGTGTGAGCCAGTCTTGTATACTGTTTATGTATGTTTGTAGGTTATTTGTAGCGGTGTCGATGTTGTTGTGGGTGAATATTAGAGTGATGTCATCTGCATATGATGATAAGGTAAGCTTGTTATCTATGGGTGTTGGAATGTCATGCATATATAAGTTGAACAGTGTTGGTGAGAGAACAGAACCTTGAGGGACCCCGTTCGGAAAAAGCTAGTTTTTGGATGACTTGCTATTAAACGTGACATGTGAGTATCTTCCTGAAAGATAGTTGCTCAGCCACCTTTTGGTGTTATTGTGCATGTTTGTGTTGAGTATTTTGTTTATGAAAGGGAAGCGTGGGATAGCATCAAATGCTTTACTAATGTCTATTGTTGCTGATAGTGTACGTTGAGCTGGTCGTCTGGAGTTGATGCCATCCATGATGTGCTGCGTGAGATTAGTGAGTAATGTCGTGATTGAGTGGTGAGGTCTGAATCCATGTTGAGTAGGCGATAGTGGTATGTGTGGGTTGGTGATTTGTAAGATTAGTCTTTCTGTTACTTTGGAAGGTGTGCATAGTAAAGTAATGGGTCTATAGGAAGCTGGTTCTGTTGGATTTTTGTTTGGTTTGGGTAGTGTAATAATTTTACCTTGTTTCCATATGTCAAGAATAATACAGTGTTGGTATGAATATGTGCTGATGTTTGTGAGAGCTAGTATTCCCTGTGGACCCAAGTGTTTAAAGTGTATGTTAGATTTGTTGTCTGGTCCAGTAGCCTTCGAATTCTTAATGTTTTTGATGATCTTGGTGGTCTGGTCTGTATTGAAGGGTGTAATGGTCGTGTCGAGTCTGTAGGTTTTCTTGTGTCTGGCTGTTTGTCTGTCTGCGTGTTTCTGGTTGTTGTCTCTGTTTAAGTGACTTATCTTTGCGTAGTGATTAACTAGAATGTTAGCGTGTTGTGTATATGTTGGGATATTATTTTGGCTGCGACAGATAGCGGCGTGTGAGGTGTGAATGCCGCTGTTAGAGTGGGTAATGCTGTTTATAGTCTTGTATAGCCTGGATGTATCTGTGGAGTGGTTTAATGTTGTTATGAATTTCCTAAATGTTTCTGTTTGTTTTTCTTTAAATTTGTTGTTTATTTCTGTGTTGAGCTGTTCTATCTGCTGTTTTATGGCTTCTGTGTGTGGTGTTTGTGTGTTATGTATTATGTTATGTATTCAATAGTAGACCTCGTCAGGTGTTGAGTACTGTTGAATAAACGAAAGACCTTGGAATCATTTTTCCTTTTTCTTGTGGGTTTGCATCATTCATTTATCTTATATGGTTAAGTATAAAATTCATCCCATTTATATATATATATATTATATATATATATATATATATATATATATACACCTCATTAACCTCGTTGCAGTTCCGTGCGTCGGTTTATCTTCACACGAAAGTCAAGCTGGTGATGGAGCGAGTTGCTCTCTTGCGCTCTCCACCGCACATAGCCAAATACACCCGGCTCGTCTGATGCCGTCCTGAGCCAGGCATCTAGTCTTCCCTTGAAGACTTCAACTTTGACCCCTGTAACGTTTCTGAGGTCCTTTGGAAGCTAGTTAAAAAGTCTTGGCCCCCTAACAACAAGCTGTTTTCCTTCAGTGGTGAGGAGGTCCCTTGTCGGGCTTTTAATTTGGGAACACTACACATTCTTCCCTTCATATTTTCCAGTGTTTTAATGGTAATTGGGTTTAGTTTGAGGTTTGGTACCAGTTTTTCGATCATTTTCCATCTGTAGATTATGGTATACCTCTCTCTTCTTCTTTCCAAGGAGTACAGATTTAGTTTACGTAGTCTTTCCCAGTAGTTGAGTTCTTTGCAGCCATCAGTCTTGGCTGTGAAATGTCTCTGCGTTTCTTCTAGTTTACTAATTTCTTCCTCTTATAATTCCTTTTATAATTTCTTCCTTTTTTATTTT
>JAJOZX010003567.1:330000-400000 GCA_023014485.1 Bathynomus jamesi | reverse complement strand
AATGAAGGTGATTTGTTAAAGGTATATAAGTTCGATTCTATCTCTCTTATTTTTGAGA
Source organism: Bathynomus jamesi (assembly GCA_023014485.1). NCBI lineage: Eukaryota > Metazoa > Arthropoda > Malacostraca > Isopoda > Cirolanidae > Bathynomus > Bathynomus jamesi. The sequence continues at coordinate 399,942 of JAJOZX010003567.1, read as the reverse complement.
AAGCATAGGAGTACCACTGCACATGGCGTATGAAGCGCTGCAGGTGTGGAATTTAGGCATGTGGAGGGGTGGGGTGGTGCGGGCGCTGATCCACCAGGACCCCAGTGTGAATGACTGTGTATGCTTTAATTTCCACATTTTTTCACTCTTCTACAGTACTTTCTGTATTTTATATCCGAGCTGTCTTCCTTCTTTCCCCAATTAATTTGAGTCAGAGGTGCCTGGCTACGCGCGCTGGAGATCGCAAGAGAGCTACTCGCTCTTCCATCAGGCCAGGCCTAGAGGTGGGGTCACCAATTTGACCTTCATGCGTGTAAAAGAGAGACCGACGCACGGAACTTCCAACACATTTACTGGGTTTAATAAATTCCGTAAACCAGTTAATTTTATTAATGACAAACTGTACAATATAATAATAATAATAATAATAATAATAATAATAATATTTTAAATTCATAGCCAATAATCATTGATTAATTACAAATTGGAGAACATCAATTAATAATTGCGTAAGTCATCAATTATTATCGGATCTATATTTCTCTTTCATTCTGAAGTATTAATTATGAAGTTATGTACATTTTAACATCTTTATTTCAATTATTAAACAGAAACCTGGAAAAATATATATAAATTTGAGTGTGTAAATTACTGGGTTATTTTTTAATAGAAAGGTGAATTTGCATAACAGCAGTATTTGGTTCACTTTGTGTAGAGCAAATTTTAGGTTATGTGTAGAGGAAGTACAATATATATATACTGTATGTATGTTAGTAATGCAACTGTGCCGATCCGGCCCTGGACCATTTCGGACCGCTATTTTTTTCAATCTAGGCAATTTTAGCCAAACTATTTACTTGCTTTAATATATATGTATTAATAATAAGAATAAGGTTTGAATAACATATTGCTTTTATATATGGACCAGTCCAAGGATCTCAGGTTGCGCCACTAATATATACATACATGTGTGTGTGTGTGTGTGTGTGTGTGCATCCTGCTCCTGATGAATCATACATCTAACCATATAGTACCCAAGATGTATATAATGTAAATTAATGACAAAACAAATGTAACGGACTTTATGGATTCAGGGCATTTATTTGAATATGATAACGTAAACTACATAATGTTGGCAATGATGCTCAGAGCTGCTTTTATCCTGAATGGTTTATTTGGGCGGAGTGATGATGCTTTGCAAAAAATAATGAAGCCTTCACTTTCTGTTTAAGATTTAATGTACTAAACGTCCCATTTCTCTCTCTCTCTCTCTCTCTCTCTCTCCTCTCTCTCTCTCTCTCTTTATCTATATACATATATATATATATATATATCATTATTTGTGCTCTGCACGTCAAATGTTAGAAGCACGCACGCTCGTATAAATTATATACATAGGTAGCGAGTGCAAGCATGGAAATGGCAGCTATTTGAAGTGTCTAATGATTTATTAGGGGTACACCCTCTATTTTTATATCAATTCTTATATTTATTCTAATAACCCGTTCGCTTTGTTTATCTCAACTATAATTTAAATATCATAAAATACAAGTTGCACGAAATCACACGACGCCATTATGAAAGAATATTGCGTAAAAGCAAGTTTAATTTACAAGTTGAATAGCTCAAAAAGGGAAGAAAATCATGTCTTTAAATATATAGCATACGTGAAGGGTATTATTTTTCCTTCTGTCGCTGTCTGCATGTATGACTGTCAGTCGGAATCTATCTTTTTCCCCCTCTATCTATGTATCTCTCTGATTGTTTGTCTCTCTCTCTCTCTCTCTCTCTCTCTCTCTCTCTCTCTCTCTCTCTCTCTCTCTCTCTCTCTATATATATATATATATATATATATATATATATATATATATATATATATATATATATATATATATAGTGTGTGTGTGCGTGTGTATATGTGTGTGTGTTTGTTAAAACAAAGTAGGATCATCAAAATTGCTACCAGACTAAGTGTGGTGGCTCCGTGTTAAGACTGTAATTCAGTTCTTGGCTTATTACAGACTACCCGCCCATTCTAACCATGTGCATCGTTTTTAAGGCGGCAAATCTAAACAAAAATTGTCCTCGTCTGAATATCATTCGTCTGAAATTCAACCGTGTTCTAATCACCAACATTAGTTTGCTAATGTTGAATGATTTTCCGCGCCTGTAGACGCTAATTTTACCCAAAATGTCGCTAAATTTTTCTCGTTTTTTTTTTTAATTTTTTTTTAATATTTTTTTATTTTATATTTTTATTTTTATTTTTTTTTTAGTTTACTCTTTTTGGGAACGAGGGGGATCGGGGGTGAGGGGTGGAATTAAGATCTTGCCTTTCCGGTTCGGGGCAGGGCAGGTGACCTTGATTCAACTAAAAATGTTTATCAGAGTAGTTATATATATATACTATATATATATATATATTATATCTAATATATATATATATATGTGATTTGATTTGGGTAACTTGTTTGCACACACACACACACAACACACCACACACACACACCACACAACACACACACACATATATATATATATATATATATATATATATATATATATATATAGAGAGAGAGAGAGAGAGAGAGAGAGAGAGAGAGAGAGAAGGAAACCACTCTTCAGGAAGACGTAAATTTTTATTTCTTAACACCAATACAGTTTCGGCTCCTCGCGAGCCCTTCTCAATTGGTAACGTAATGTTGGTAACCAATGAGAAGGGCTCGCGAGGAAACGAAACTGTATTGGTGTTAAGAAATAAAAATTTACGTCTTCCTGAAAAGTGATTTCTTTCTCCATACTTTGTCGCGACAGTGCGTTATTTTACATCACACACACACATATTATATATATATATAATATATATGGGATGAATTTCACAATAAAACACGTGAAATGAATAATCTGCAAACCACACGACGAGGTGTAGCTTTGAATACACGAAAGGCCTTGGAATCGTTTTTCTTTTTCCTTGTGGGTTTGCAGCATATATATACTATATATGAAGAAACGTGTAAATACACTTATACATAAGGTCGTCTCTTCGTAATATAAACATCAATAATGTATGTTTTATTTGAATAAATTTGTTTCATAAACATTTTATTTTTTTACAATTTATATATACAATCATTTTTTACAATTTCTGTTTAACAGTCCTGAAAGACCACAAGGGAGTCTTTGCCTACATTTTTCAAAATCTCGCCATCTGCGGCATGTTTTATCGTGTTGATACACGTTAAAAAAACACACACACACACCACACACACACACACACAACACACACACACACACACTACGCATTCCCTCCCTGGAGGGTGTTTATTTTACTTGAATTAATTCAGGTTTTTTGCTTCACACACACACACACACACACACACATATATATATATATATATATATATATATATATATATATATATATATATACAGGGTGATTCAAAATAACGTAACACATTTTGAAATTATTTACTTTTGGATACTAATTCCGCTAATATAAAACTTTACGATGTACATAATAAGCATGTAAAAACAACATTTAATAGTAATTTTATGTTAATGTTCAAAATGGTCACCATTTACATGCAAACACGCGGTGCAACGTCCCCAAAACACAGTAGTGTTTATATTAGTTGAGATTTTGCCTACTCCCTGAACAATCGCTTCCCGTAAGTGTTGCACATTTTGAAGGTTAGTACTACAGTACACACTTTGTCCTTCAGGTACCCCTATTGATAGAAGTCCAGCGATGTAAGATCAGGTGACCTTGGAGGATATTCAGTAGCAATTCCACGACGACCTATTCACGTTGCGTCGCATGTTTACGTGTAAATGGTGTACATTTTAAACATTTAACATAAATGTTGTTTTTACATGCTTACTCATTGTACATAGCAAAATTTATATATAATATATATTATATATATATATATATATTATATATATATATATATATATATATATTAAACTTAAAATAAATACATAATTCCTTCAAAACGCACAAAGGCCGATGGAGTCATACATATGTTATCTGCATAATAATACAGAGTGATTTTTTTAAACGTGTGACACTTTAAAGATTGTATTTTTTTTTATTAACTGAAATAAGAACATGAAATATAATAAATAAAAAAAAATGGACGCTATTGCAATCGTTTTGTATTAGGAGTTGCATAGCCTGAGCCAAACCTTATACTAGTAATGGGAGTGCTTCACTTCTTACACCATACTTTCGACAGAAGAGACCTGTCCAACATATACCATGGTCACCAACATCACCAGATCTAAACCCTTCACTTTTATCTGTAGAATTATTTAAAAGATAGAATTTAAACCGACCCTACACACAATAAAAGAAATTGAAGCATCAAATGAACAAGAAATTGTTTAGATTTCAAGAGATACTCTGTCCAGAGTACTTCAAAATTTTGTTGTTCGTGTACAGAAGAGTTAATGAACTGAGAGGACATCACATAGATCACGTTTTGGACTTGGGACTAATTCCCTGTGTGTAGAGGAAGTACAATAAAATTTCATGCTTTATTTCAGTTAAGAAAACATACAAGCTTTTAAAGGGTCAAATGTTTAAAATATCATCCGATATATATATATATATATATATATATATTGTTTATAATGTTATAATGTTTCAGACCAGCAAAGACCCAAGGATCCACTCATGGCTTGGTCTACCTAACTGTGTTCGTAATTGTGCATTGTGTATGTCCTCCGTGGTGGCGGAGAGGACCTACAATTTTTACGTGGGTTTCCGAACCACAAGAACATAAGAAATTTATGTAACAACTGCCTGTACATTGGCAACGACCAATTTTTACAAAACTAAATAATTTTCAATTTAAAACTAATTAATTATCGATTTAAACTAAAGATAGAATCTCTGGATCCAGAGGATCAAGTCATAATAGACTACTATCCACAAATATGTTACACTCTATATCTATTTATAACCGACATGCAAATATATCGGATCCAAAGAATCCAGTCAATAATTATATATATATATATATATATAATTTTATATTATTATATATATATATATATATATAATATATATCTATATATATCTATATATATATATTATATATATATACACTATACTATACTGTATGTATTATTAAAATAAACGATGCATTATTTCAAAGCTTCGTCTTAGAGAATTACGTCATTACTCCAATTTGGAACATGCGTTAGTGCGCCATACAGTGTTTTCGACATCGTTTTAACTAACTCTTCAGTAATTGTACAAAAGGAATACTGTACAAAATTCACTTCTCTTTTGCAATTTAACTCAAATACAATTAGTCGTCTATAAATAAGTATATAAATATTTAACTAGATTTTGCAATTAACAGTAGAGAAAACAAGAGAGAGAGAGAGAGAGAGAGAGAGAGAGAGAGAGAGAGAGAGAGAAGGAGAGAGAGCATGTACGAACATTATATCTAACTACATGCTGTTAATACTAGCTGTGGTTATATCCTTTCATTGCTATATACTCAACACACAAACACACAAACCCACCACACACACGCGCACACACACACACTAGCACACGAGCGTTCGTGTGCATACTTACATAAAGTAACCATAAACAATTTGGACCCGAAGCCAATTCAGATGGAATTACGAACACCCTCTAAATGTGTCTTTTGGACAGTGTGTATCTTGAGAGAGAAATGGCTTGTCCTCTTCTCTTTAATAGCATTTCAGTCGCTTTTTATATAAAACTCATAATTAAAGGGCGATAAAGTGTTCGGCACCACATGGACAATTCCAGCAAGAAAATGTCAAAAGCGTTTTGTCTTTCCCAGACATTTATCTAAAAAGCGTTTTAGTTAAAGAATTGGCGAAATATTCATTAGTAATTGGATATTATAGCAGCGTTAGAGATATTTTTTATTCTGACTGTTTATTTATATATATTATATATATATATATATATATATATATATATTATATATATATATTATATATACAGGGTGTTTTCAGGTCGACCCTAGAAATATGGAAAAGAAACATTTCAATACAAACTGCAAATTGACGGAATTTGTAGTTTGTATTTGGTATTTGGTATTTGAAGTTTGTCATAGTAATTCCGTAACTAAAATGAATGTTTCTTTCCATATTTCTAGGGTCGACCTGAAACACCCTGTGTATATATATTATATATATATATATATATATATATATTATATATATATTATATATGTGGAGGAGATTGTAGACATCACTCGACCAGGAAAGTACTCCACCGGGGGAGGGGGGGGGGAGGTGACGTTAGGCAGGATTCAAGGAGTGCTTGAACTCCCGTTTCTCTGTCACTGTCCTCCTTAGCTGATCTTTTTCCGTGTCTCAGCAGTTTAGCATGCTCTCAACACACACTTCTTCCTTTATTCTTCCCTACATATACATGCATTTACACACTACACAATCTTCTCAAAAATATATATGAAAAGGCATCGTGAGCCTCGGAGACCTTGATTTTGCTCTCTTCTTCTTATGTAGGGGGGAAAGGGGCCGGATCTAGAAGTTGCGAGGCCCTAGGCAGATCTAGAAATTGCGAGGCCCTAGGCCTATATACAGGGTGGGCGGAAAGTAGCTCCCTATTTTGGATTGGTAAAAAAATACGTATATTATCCATTTATTTCAGAAGAAATAATATGAAAAGGTAGGCATACATGGTAGGTTTTCTATAAAATTCAATGCGGGCTCCAACTCTTTCCACCAGCTTCTGGAGCCGCCCAGGAATGGCGTCACTGACTTTAGCAGGAACTCCGGCGGGATGGAGGACATGACTTCCCGAATTCGGTCCTCCAGTTCTTCCAATGTCCTCGTGTTGGTGCGGTAGACTTCTTCCTTTACCCACCCCCAAGAAAGAAGTCGCACGGTTACCGCTGAAAAACGGCAGAATCGGTTCAGTGTACGGTGTGGTGTGGTATGAACTCAGATCAGGTTGTGGGCCCGTTCCTTCTGCGCAACACCATGAATGCTGAGCGGTACCTTGCTATGTTGCGAAACGAGGTCTGGCCGGTTGTCAGCACATGGGAGAACATCGACGAGCTGATATTTATGCAAGATGGCGCCCCTCCGCACTTCGCTCTGTTGTCCGTGAGTGGCTGGATGCCCACTTCCCTGGGCGTTGGATGGGTCGTCGTGGTCCACATCAATGGCCAGCCAGGAGCCCCAACTTGACACCGTGCGACTTCTTTCTTTGGGGGTGGGTAAAGGAAGAAGTCTACCGCACCAAACCGAGGACATTGGAAGAACTGGAGGACGAATTCGGGAAGTCATGTCCTCCATCCCGCCGGAGTTCCTGCTAAAGTCAGTGACGCCATTCCTGGGCGGCTCCAGAAGCTGGTGGAAAGAGTTGGAGCCCACATTGAATTTTAGAGAAAACCTACCATGTATGCCTACCTTTTCATATTATTTCTTCTGAAATAAATGGATAATATACGTATTTTTTTACCAATCCAAAATAGGGAGCTACTTTCCGCCCACCCTGTATATGAAAATATGGACTTGATTATTGGTACTATACCAGCAATATTAGAATCCTGCATAGACAGAACTATGCCAGCACTTAAAAATTAAACCAAACCAAAATAATCACGCATGGAAATTGTGTAAGAAATATAAATAAACCATACAAATAAGTTATAAATTATAATATGAATCAAGATTTGTATCAAAAATATAAGACAATGATTTCTAAGATTTATATAATATAGGTATTGACTTTCCATACTATACAAACATTTTTCATATGTGATGTATAAGAGATGTTGACATTTCATTTTTTATAATAGTAAGCGATCGACTTATCAGGCTAAATATTAATGCTTTAATATTTGGTTCAGATGCTCCTTAATATTACAGCAATCTTTTCTACTTTTCTTCGAGCTAAACTCTTCAATTAATTGAGAATAATCTAATGATTTGTTATATCGTTTTCTATTGATAACATAGCTAATGATTGCAATCTCGCTTGAGACATGGTGGAACGCAAATATGTTTTATGAGTTTGAGACGCGAGAAACTTCTTTCAGCCGAAGCAACAGTAACTGGGATGGTTAATACTATTCGAGTGCAACATAAACATTAGGATAAATCTCACTTAGTTGTTTTTGTACTATATAAACAAGGGCATTTCCGAGATCTGTTTTCTCAGGTATAAACCTGCAAAGTACTTTAAGTTCTTCATAGAGTTCTAACTCATTTATTCACTTGAACAGAATGCCAAAACGGCTTGAGCGAGGCCCCCTTTGGGTGCGAGGCCCTAGGCGATCGCCTAGTTCGCCTATAGCTAAATCCGGGCCTGTATATATATAAACGTTCAGAAAGTTAAAATTGTCAAATATTATTAAATCATATCAAATATTGAGTTTTCGGAGTAAAAATAAATTTATTTAAGATGTTTAATTCGTAATAAATAATTATATTACGTTAATTTAATCAATTTGTTTTGACTCTTTGATAAATGTATTTAATTTCTAACATTTCAAAATAAAAAAAATGTTCAATAAAGTTATGAAGTAATAATCAAACAACATTTTTTAAATTGCTTAACAATTCACCTAGAGAACTTTTACATCTCTCTCTCTCTCTCTCTCTCTCTCTCTATATATATATATATATATATATATATATATATTTATATATATAGAGCCTCGATGAGCCGGGCGTACCTGGCTTGTGAGGTGGAGAGTACAAGAAACCAACTCACTACTTCACCAGGTCAACTCGAGAGGAGCGGCGACAAGCTTGACCTTTGTGAAATGAGGAATCATCGCACAGAACCTTTGAAAGGTTGAAAAGAAAGATATATATATATATATAATTATATATATACATATACTATATATATATATTATTTTTTTTAAACAAAAAGATTAAAAATTAAATTAAAAAGAAATTAAAGGAAACTTAGACAAACATTTTCATACCATGAAGACCCATAACAGTCTAGAAGAAATGAAGACAATCTGAAAATTAGCTTGGACGAATGGATTGTCTGAGCTTTTAATTTTTTTTTGCATTTAATTGCACTTAGTACGTGGCTAAACGCTAGAGGCTGAGGAGACTGTGGTTAGCGAACATTTGCGAAGCTGAGCATCTCGGCGGTAATTTATGCAAAATTCCTAAAGATCTTTTATAAAATAAATTTAGGGTCCTGCCAGAACATTTTTCATAGTTAGCCCACGGTTGCTATCGATAGATATTGGCGCAGAAAGTTTGACAAAGAGTGTCTTTAGCTTCACTTGTACAGAATCTGAAGTTCCTTATAATCATGTATGCTTTAGTGTACAAATTTAGCTATTGTTTTCTTATATCTAAGTCGTCACTCAAGGAGTTCCATGGAGACAATTTGACCTACAGTACATACTTAAATCCTTGTATTTGCTCTATCGGTTCACCTCTCATTTTGAAAATAATATTAGCCGAGTGAGCTGAGCTTCTGGATAGAACTGCATAACCTAGTTTCAGTAACATTAAAATTAATATCATAATTTATGTGAATATAATGATCCAGACGTTCATGTGAACGACTTATTAATACCATAACATCAGCATAGACTATGTTATTTATCCTCATGTTATCTATACTACAGCATCCCACTCTCGCCTCATTAAGAGAAGTAATTAATCCATCAATATACATATTAAACAGCAGAGGAGAAAGCAAGAAGCCTTGTCTAACTGCATGAAGGACCAAAATACTCGAACGAGACACTGTCCTATCTAATTGTAAAATTCTGGTGGCTGTACCAAAATTTCAATATATTTAAAATATACAGTACAAAATTCCTGTCTTCTAAATTTTATATATACATAGAGAGAGAGAGAGGAGAGAGAGAGGAGAGAGAGAGAGAGAGAGTTACATTGAATAAGTAAGTAAATGAAAGAAAGGAAAAAAAATAAATCCAAAGTTGTCCATCTGTTTCGCAAAGAAAATTACAGATGCTAACCGGGTGCAAATGAGGGTCAGAATACCCAAGTGACCCAAACAAAATGACCCGAAGAAAACGAGCGGGTCATCGGGTCAATTCCCAAGATGACTCTTATGGGAGGGCAGAAATGGGCAAGTGTAAATGACCTCTCGGAAACCGAGGGAAAATGAGGGAAAAACAGGGCATTCAAAAGCATTGAAATGTTGAAAAAGGAAATGAATTGGAAATAAGGGAGATGACAGTATTAAGAAAATGCTTCAAAGTGAAATGAAAAGGAGAAGTGACACACACACACACACACACACACACACCACTATTCTCTTTATAGCATCAATGAAGTTGCGACAAAATTGGAAAAAGCGACTCACCATATAATATACATACATATATATATATTTATATATATATATTATATATATATATATATATATATATATATATATATATATATATGAAAATTATTTCACGAAAGTAACACGTGAAAAATATTTATGATGAATAAAACCACGAAGGAAAGGAAACACAAAATGGTGCTCAAGCGCTTTCGTCTAATGACATCCTCAGGAGTGTTCCTGAGGATGTATTAGACGAAAGCGCTTGAGCACCATTTTGTGTTTCCTTTCCTTCGTGGTTTTATTCATCATATATATATATATATATATGTGTGTGTGTGTGTGTGTGTGTGTGTGTGAGAGAGAGAGATGTACAATTTGGAAATGTGAAGTTGGGAAAACACTGGAATCTAATTTCACTGAAACCAATATCCTCATTTATTTTATGAACATTAAATAGACCGCATTTGGTCATTCAGTCATTGATCTTTTAACTCGAAGGATGCGTCATATATGAATACATTTCAAATCTCTTTGTTAAGGCGTAAAAATGGTGCTCTTACATAAAATTACAAAGAAAAGTTACAATGAATTAAAATAGCTCTTCTCCTATACGTAAAAATAAGTCAGGATGATCAACCTGCCTGTTTTTTAACATGTCTTAAGAAGTTAAGTCATTATACATCATATAATTGTTATGTCTTAAGCACTCTCAAAGTATATTAATTAATCTACCGTGTCTTAAAAAGTACGAATTCCACACTAAAATTAAGTCTCGCTTTTAAGGACGAACAAAAGCTACCCTAAACTTAAGGCATAGTAAACTATATTTAGTTTAACTGCTATTTTGTTATGCCTTAATGGAAGTAGGAAAGGTTTACTGGGCAAACGTGACTGTAATAAAAATGAAAATCACTAAGTAAATAAATTCTTAAGTAAAGCACACACAATTTACAGAACAGACTGGTGTGTATATATATATATACTTATACACACCAGGGGCACTCAACATATTTTGCCCCACCATTTTTTTCTTAGTTAAATAATAGGCCATGGGGCTGAAATGTATTTTGGGCCGTAAGTTTGAACTTTCTGCGCTTCACATAACCGGATTTTTCCAGTTTGAACCTCCCCTCCTTGTATAAAACTGCTTTTAAATGCCCTTGCATAAAACCGATGGTTAACGCAGTTTCGAAAATGACGTCTGACAGTAATGTGCGTCGTAAACAGAGAGCTGTTATCGAGTTCTTAACCGCAGAGAAGGAAAAAGTTAGAAATATTCACAAAAGTCTACAAAATGTTTACGGAGATGCTGTTGTTGATCGAAGCACAGTTGGACGCTGGTCTAAATGTGTGAGATCATCGGAGAGAGAGTGAGAGCCAGCCTCGATGATGAGCCACGCAGCGGTCGCCCGGCATCGGCTGTCACATCTCACACTGTGCAACGTGCTAACAGCATCATTCGATCAAATCGGCGCGTCACATACAAGGAGCTATCACTGGAGCTAGGAATTAGTGAAGGAAGTATGAATACGATAATTCAGCAACTGGGATACTCAAAAGTGTGTTCGCGGTTTGTTCCTCGCCAACTGACTGAAGATCACAAAGCCCAAAGAAAAGAAATTGCTTCTGAATCGTTGGTTCGATACGAGACAGAAGGGGATGACTTCCTTTCACGAATTGTGACTGGGGATGAGACTTGGGTGCACCACTTTGAACCTGAAACAAAACGCCAATCCATGGAGTGGCATCACGCAGACTCCCCACGCAAGAAAAAGTTCAAAATGGCCCCCTTTGCAGGAAAGGTTATGGCCACCATCTTCTGGGACATGAAAGGGGTGATTGTGGTGGACATTATGAAGAAAGGACAAACAAACAATCAACTCAGAGGCATATATTGCTACCCTACAGAGACTCCAGAGACGTATAAAGCGAGTTTGACCGAGAGAAAACTGGAAGACGTTTGTCTTTTGCACGATAACGCAAGACCACACAACAGTTTGCAAACAAGAGAGGCCATCACAAAAATGCGCTTGACTGTGTTACCCCACCCTCCATACAGCCCGGATATGGCACCTTCAGACTTCCATTTGTTCGGGCCAATGAAGGATGCTATTCGTGGAAAAAGTTTCAGTGACGATGAGGTTGTTGAGGAGGTTAAGAGGTGGCTCCAGCGGAAGCCAGCGGACTTTTACCAGCAAGGAATAAAGGCCCTTGTTTCGAGGTGGAGGAAAGCCGTAGAAAAGGATGGAGACTATGTGGAAAAATAAAAACTTGTAAAAAATGTATGTAACTACTTGTGTACAAAATTTCTGGAACTTACAAGGAAACTTGGAAAGAAAACAAAAAGGTGGGGCAAAATATGTTGAGTGGCCCTCGTTTATATATATATATATATATATAAAATCAGTATTATTGGTTTCCCAAAGCGAAGAAGACAGTTTCCAGACCCCTATCTATACTACTTTTAAAAATTGGTAAGTTCACGCATCACTGTGACAGAAAACGGAATGCGAGTCTCCATCGATCACTCAACTGATGCAAACAAAATTTTCAATCTGCATTTTTTGAGATATTTTTTATTTTAGTTACAAAATTCATTCTTTGTTTTTAATCTTTATTAAAAAATATATAGAAATATTAATTAATTTATATTTAATTTTTTTTTTTATATTAGTTAATTAATTATGTGGAAGTAAAAATTACTCTTTTACTGCTTCGGTAACACAATGTCTCCTATAACACATTCTAGAGGCTTGAACAAAAGAGTTAATGCCCTTAGAATTGAAATAAAGCATAACATTTTTGTTAATTCTAGTTAATCAATTAACGAACTATTTTGCCCGTTTTCGACAAAATTATTTATATATATACACAGGGTGTTTCAGGAGGAAAGGTCAATACTTCGGGAGGTGATAGTATCGGTCATTGTGAGAAAAAAAGTTCATATGAACATGTATCTAATTCTGAATGGTTACGGAGATAGAGTGTTTGAATCTACAAATACAAAAGCATTGTTAATGGTAATTAAGAAAGAGAAACCAATTACTGTTTCTAACATTTAATGTTTAAACATTGGCATTTTGAATGGTATCAGATACAGAAATGACAAATTTGTTACAGTTTACAATACGTTTTCGAAAATCCCACCGTCAACCTCAATGCACTTTGCAACTCGTGTGCGAAGATCGCGTGTTGTTCGTCTGAGTTGATCTTGACGTTCCTTTATGCGGGCAGCAGCATCCAAAATGCGCGCGAGCAATTCGTCTCGTGTATCCACCTTTGTTTTGTAAACTTGACTTTTCATCCACCCCCACAAACAATAATCTAACGGAGAGAGGTCTGGGACATTGGTGGCCATTGAATGGGACCACCGCGGCCGATCCATCGACCAGGAAAAGTTTGATTTAGGTATTGCATCACCAGACGGGTAGAATGTGGAGGAGCTCCGTCATGCTGAAAGTACATACCAGCGAGTGTAGCCAAAGGAACATCCTCCAATAGTCCTGGCAATTCATTTTGCAGAAATTCTAGGTAACTTTGTCCTGTAAGACGATTCTCTAAAGTAACAGGGCCAATCAGCTGATCATCGATGATACCGCACCACACATTGGCAGAGAAGCGATGTCGAAAATTTGTTTCCACAGTGGCATTTGGATTTTCGTCTGACCACCGATGAGAGTTACGAGTGTTGTTGATACCGTCACGGGTGAAAGTAGCTTCATCGGTCAACAGTATTAATCGAAGCAATCGGCGATTAGCATTTACCCAATGACAAAATTCCAGTCGCATGGCAGCGTCTCCTGGTTGAAGGTGTTGTACACGCTGTACATGATATGGATGCAAGCCTTCCTCACGTAATGTTCGCCATACTCTTGTGTGTCGTACACCGAGACGTGTAGGAAATTCTTCGTGAGCTAGTAGTAGGACTACGCTCTACCAACTGAAGAATGTTTTCCACTTCATCCACAGCCTGTTGACCTTCACGTTCAGATGAAACATGAGCGCTGGGAAGTGTACCAATCTCACACAATGTGTTGAAAACCCTGGTAAACACTCTTCGATCCGGAATTCTGCGGTTCGGAAACTGTCGACGGTATTCTGCAACAGCAGCTGTTGCACTTCCATCGCAAAAACCGTAGACATACACCATATCTGTATATTCGGCCTGTGTGAAGGTGTGTGGCATTCTTAATACTGCTTCAAACACCAAACAATCACTCACAACAGTCAGCTGTCGATTGGCTTATGTTACATGCTTACATTACAGCTTACATGGTTCAAGGTTATAGGGGAGGGAAGGGGGAGGAAGAGCTGCGCGCGCATCAGATTCAAGCAGCTCTATCTACGTAAACATTCAGAATTAGACACATGTTCATATGAACTTTTTTTCTCACAATGACCGATACTATCACCTCCCGAAGTATTGACCTTTCCTCCTGAAACACCCTGTGTGTGTGTGTGTGTGTGTATATATATATATAATATATATATATATATATATATATATATATATATATTATATATATATATGGTGAAAGGTTGCTGTATATCTTCAATGCAAAATTTACAGTAATTTTAAAAAGAAATTTGTTAAAACAAATATAATCGCTAAATCTTACTTGAAAATGTTTTTTTCTAAACTTTTTAATTATTTTTCTTTTGTTACGATGGTTATTTTCTCAATTCCTTCATTCCTCCATTCCTTCATTTTATATATAACTTAATAGCAGCGCTCGAATGCGCGGATCGGCATGCGGCGGTACGCCATGCCGTCATTTCTTTTCTCAGTTACGTCGTAAAGGCTTTTTTTACTGCATTTTACGCTCATTTCAGAGTATATGAAGAGATAAGGATTAAAACAAAAACTAAGTTATAGGAAGATAAGAATACATTGTAAGAATGGAAGGTATTACAACAATTATTTAGGCTAATCGATAATCCGCACTGAGATTAGAATTTTCATCGAGGTTATGAATGGTCAGTCATCGAGCACTCCTGATGATTAATTTATCTTTAAAAATATGAACAGTCACTCATCTGGGACGCTTGATAATTTAGCTTTCACTATATATATATATAATCATTGGAAGTATAAAGAATTAAACATCCTTTTACACAGAACACCATTCCTCTCATACGCCCATTTCAGGGTACGAACAGCTCGTAGCAGTATTGCCAAGCAAATAAGGGGTTAAAGTACTGACAACGCTTTCGTACGTGGTTCATCACCACAAAGCCAACAATACTCGTGTTAGTCTAGTACAAAAACATCCCTATCCTATTCAATTGATTGTATTTTCGTTGTTTTGTATGCAGACACCTCCAGTTTATTATCAGTCCTGGTGCATGCTTCTTCAGGAGCAAGATGCACCGAAGTTTGTATCCTCCCCAAGCAGCATATTTACTCGCATCAATCACAGCCACTCGTACTACCTTAGGCTTGCTCTACACAAACTGGACCAAAAACCACATGTATCCCAATTGCAAACCGTCCGTATATGGGCCTGTATTTTGATTAGAATAATATTTTTTATATCTGATGACTCAACACGAAAGAAAATTGCATTTGTAAACTCAAACTGAATATATATATATATATATATATATATATATATTATATATCTATATATATTATATATATATATATATATATTATATATTATATCACCTTATCTTTAAATGGTTTCGAACGAAGGTTCATCATCAACCTGAGACAGTATACGTAAAGTATACGTACTAAAGCAAATGAGAAAGGGTATATACGCAAAGCTGTATCATTATACCTTAACGTCTCAAGGCCAAGTACGTAACGTGCGCTCAAAAACTTGAATGTTCAGTGACACTGGTTCGAACCCCTGAGGTAGGTTAAATTTATTCCTATATTTTCATCTTAAAACAAAAATTGCTGTTAGCATGTTTTATTAATTAACATATAAAAAATTATCTGTAAATAGTGGGTTAAAATTTTTTTTTAATGGAATTTAACATTTCCTCCAGTAATGCGTTCCCCTAATTCGATTAAATTATTTTCAGTGACTCAATTCGATAAAAAGTATTTCATCAAGCATCGAATTTTGATGAAATATTGTCGTCAACTGAGGGCACTTGCTCGATGAAAGCATTTTCAACATCTTGATGAAAATTCCAGGCTCTGTCCATGTTTCAGGCAGAGTGCACTGGTATAACTTTGATCCTTGATATATATATTATGTATGTATGTATATATATATGAGAGAGAGAGAGAGAGAGAGAGAGATCGGTAAATAGCTAAATATATTAGCTATTTAGCGAGGGTCGTTTGAGTGAAGTTGCACCTAAGTTAATTGGGGATCTATATGTATGTGTGGCAGTATCCATCCTATTCCTTGAAGGGTCAAGAATAAAGAAAATTCTGCTCGAGTAATTCCAAAGTTTGTATAGACGAAAGTGTCAGATGGTGCCTAAATCGTTAGAAACACCGTGAGGGGAGATAACGCGTATGGAATGAGGAAAAGAGGGAGGAAAAAAGAACTGAGGGGACGGAAAAAGAGGGAAAATTTCTTTGTGATGCAAATTCTTCCTTGCTTTTTTTCCTTCATTCAACTAAAGTTTTAGTTTGCATTTTATCGATGGAATTATGGATAGGATGAATAAATTTAAACTTTAAACTCACTCTAAATAGGACCAAAATAGTGTATATATTATATATATATATATATATTATATTGATACAACTCAGAATGGTCCCCTGAGAAACTTTTATGCTACACACAGACCGTGCTGGAACAAGTATTTAATGTTCCATGCATGGCCTATATATATATATATATATATATATATATCTATATATATATATATATATATATATATATATATATATATATATATAAATATATATATTATATATATTTACACTATTTTGATGGAGTTTCAATTTGTAGCAATGTTAACAATGTATGATGATATTTCCTATAAGCAAATAACGTCCCAGTTCACACGTAAATTTTTTCTGTGCTTTTTCGTTAATTAAAGAAAGCAACAGACATATTTTCTTCATATACTTTTAATTTCTTAAATATTTTTCCTAAAGATTTTTTAATTTTATACTATAGAGAATTTTTATTTCACATAATTATTTATATATGAATGAAATTATATCTATAGCTTATTACTGTCTATATATATATAATTGTATAGGTAAAATTTGGCGAAAGACCTCTAAAACAAATACGTGGCGGGACCCCAGAAATGTCCTTGGGGCAGGTCGTTCCTTTTGTGTGTAGCAAACCTGTCTCAATTGAGTTAGTGTTCAGCCCGCGTGAAAACAGAGGGGAAAGACCGCTTTCCGATAGCTTTGTGTGAGGGGAGACCATGATTGCCCGATGATGGGCTCAGTCAGTGGCCGAAATTGGGTTTAGAAACTAAGAAGGGTGTTAAAATTGAACGCGGAAATCGCCCTTTTGCGAAATTTCTTTTTAAGATACATTTTGGCTCAGATTCGGTTATTAGAATATATTTTAAGCGGTCCAAAAGGATCTTTTACACTGTTTTGTGTTTTACTGAACACACCACACACACACACACACACACACACACACACAAGTGCCTATACTCCTTATAAATAATTATCTTTCCTTTGGAAAATACTGTTTTAAATATTTCCAATCATGAAAAACATGATTATACTTGCCTTTTACTTCATATATTTGCATATAACTTATATTTTTTTGTGAGATGAAAATGTCGCTGTATGCACGTGATTTGATATTATACATATATATATATATATATATATATATATATATATATTATACACATGAAAAAATGATGTTAATCATACGTAAAAGCATACAAAGTTCGAAAAGAAATTAAAATTTAAATGAGATCTCTTGGTTGAACCCCTTTACTGCAAAAAAATAAAATAAATTATAGAATCCCCCCCCCCTCCACCCTCTGCATTTTCCTTGTACTCCAACAACCTTTAACCCCTCTGTATAAGTTGTGACTTCACAAGGGTTGTACCCGTTACCCAGAAGTGTAACGTAATGACATCATTAAATGACGTTTCCTAATTCTATGTATACAGTAATTGTAGCCGCATCTGTTCACGCCCTTGTTGCCTGCTGCTCTCTACGTGGTAGATGACAATAGAAAAAGAGAGAGAGAGAGAGAGAGAGAGAGAAGAGAGAGAGAGAGAGAGAGAAGAGAGAGAGAGGAGAGAGAGATTCGGTGTTTGACTTTTCTGTTCCATATTTGTATATGTGTTCTCCCTTCACATAAGACCAACACCAAATCCATCATCAACAGCTTCAACAATACTATATAACAGTATATATATATATATATATATATATACACACACGAGGCCCGAAACTCCTCAATATCCTGCCCAGAGACACCAGCCAAGCCAGCCCGAGGACAGGAGGAAGCGAAAACTAATTCCCTCCTTCACCAAATCTCGCAAATGAGGTGGGATGCTGCACATGGGTCGACCGCAGATCGATTCTGAACCGCGTTCAAAACCTCATCAAACTATCTATCTATCTATCTATCTATATATATATATATATATACAGGGTGGGTAAAAAAAAGTGACCCCTTAGAGGTAAACTGTCATATTAAAAAAAGTAAGGGGACTAGAGCTCTCAAACTTCATAGATGCTTACCTTAGCATGTTGGTCGTCTTAATTGAGAAGTTGTTCGATGTGTCCCCCTTCCTGCTCAACGCAGATCTCCAAACGTGGACGCCGCTGATCAATACACCTGTTTACATATCGTTGAGACACCTCCCAGCCGAGCAGAATTCTTTCGCGTAGTTCATCTATGTCTCTTATATTGGTACCATGGACGTAAACTTTGGACTTCAGGGCTTTCCAAACACCATAATCTAGTGGTGAAAGATCGGGGCTACTAGCCGACCATACTGGGTTCGATAAAATCCGGTGTTTCGTTCTCAAGGAATGTGACAGTTTGGCGTGCTCTGTGAGCAGGAGCTCCATCTTGTTGGAAAGTATATCTTTCACCACTAATTCGTCGAATATCAGTTAGATAGAGTGAAAGATATACTTTCGAACAAGATGGAGCCCCTGCTCACAGAGCACGCCAAACTGTCACATTCCTTGAGAACGAAACACCGGATTTTATCGAACCCAATATGTGGCCGGCTAGTAGCGCCGATCTTTCACCACTAGATTATGGTGTTTGGGAAGCCCTGAAGTCCAAAGTTTACATCCCTGGTATCAATATAAGAGACATAAGATGAACTACGCGAAAGAATTCTGCTCGGCTGGAAAAAGGTGTCTCAACGATATGTAAACAGGTGTATTGATCAGTGGCGTCCACGTTTGGAGGCCTGCTTTGAGCAGGAAGGGGGACACATCGAGCAACTTCTCAATTAAGACGAACAACATGCTAAGGTAAGCATCTATGAAGTTTGGAAGCTCTAGTCCCTTTACTTTTTTTAATATGACAGTTTACCTCTAGGGGGTCACTTTTTTTTCACCCACCCTGTATATACGGGTTGGACAGAATAATGGAAACGCTCCCATTTTCGGTGCTATATTTTCTGATATCATTAATGGCGTTATGTACTTTATTAAATTAATATGTAACTGCATATAATATTGAGAACATCTTCTATCCCCCTCGTCTAGCCACTCTATCTGCTGTGTATGTTGTAGTAGTTCAGCAATGCTAATTCCGTATCCTCGATGCAGTTTTCACAGCCTTTTTCGCATTTATGCAAGTGTGCTTCCTTTAGGCATACAATATCTATGCTGGATTCGGTAGCTAAATTCTGTAAGTATTGTAATTTGCAGCCTGCATCGTCCGTATAGAGGCCTTGAATATTTGTGTATAAACCATTTATTGGGTTTTTAATTTCTGTGTTCAGTTTTCCTATATAGTGGTCGTTTCCAGGTCGATGTCGGTTCCTGTTTGTGTTATTGGTTTGGCCGCTGCATTTGGGAGAATTGGGGTTGCCGCACTTGATACCACTGTGGTTGTATTATCGGTGGGTGGTGTTGGATAGAGGGGTGATGTATGTATTGGTGTGAGGAATATACCTGCGGAGTCCTGTCCTTTCTTGTTAGCAGGGCAAGCTGTGCTTTTATGTTCTCATTTCCTCTAAAAATGTTATTTCCTTGCTCATATATATATATATATATATATATATACAGTGGGTATAGTATATATAGTATATATGTATAGTATATATATACAGTATATATGTACAGGGTGTCCGAGAATTATCTGTACAATTTTTGGCTGTTATTAAAAGTCAACCATGAAGTGTAGAAATTCCAGTGTTGTTCCATTTACAGAGAATCTCATTAGTTTTTTCTGATACCAAGTTTTGACAAGCTTTTTAGAAATTCCAGTGTGTCCGAAAATTATCTGTACAATTTCATCTTTTAATAAAATTTGATAACACACGTAAAATTCTTAAACAAGATTATTTAGAATCTGTATTTTCAAAAGTTTCTTTTATTAAAGTAACGTTGTTACAAACATTCGATATGTGCACCATCAGTGATTCGCAAAACATCCAATCGATACTCCAAATGTTGCCATGTACGCTGCAGCATATCCACATCAATTCGCTCAATAGCAGCTGTGATTCTTGCTTTTAAATCATCAATGTCTGTCACCCGCGTATTGTACACAAGATCTTTGACGAATCCCCAAAGAAAAAATGACAGGGTGTGATGTCGGGAGATTTAGCCGGCCAATGAATTGCACCTCCACGGCCAATCCACCTGTTTGGGAATGTCTCATTCAGGGACTTACGGACGATCAAGGCCCAATGTGGCGGTGCGCCATCTTGCTGAAAAATGATGCGTGGATGCAGTGCTTCCAATTGCGGATAGACAAAGTGTTGCAACATGTCCAGGTAGGTATTGGAGGTCACTGTTGATTCACCGAAGAAAAAATGGTCCAATCACGCGATCATGTAACAGGCCACACCACACATTAACTTTAGGACTGTCTCTGATGTGCTCTTCTATGCAATGTGGATTTTGTGACCCCATATGCGCACATTTTGTTTGTTTACCTTGCCTGAAACATGAAAAGTTGCCTCGTCCGAAAACATGATTTTTGCCAAGAACGCATGTCCTGGTCGACTCTGTCAAGCAGAGTCATTGCAAATTCCTTACGGGAGACCTTATCTTCTTGCGTAATCTGTTGCAAGATTTGCAACTTGTAAGGATGCAACTTCAAACGTTTACGCAAGACATCATGCACTGTCGAACGAGGTATCTGTAACTCTCGTGATGCAATTCTTGTCGACTTGCGTGGACTGCGAACAAAAGCCTCTCGAATGCGCTCGACATTTTCAAAAGACGTTCGAGGCCGCCCTGCTCTTTTCTTATGCTCTACACTTCCAGATTCCTTAAACCTTTTATACCAAGCTCGTATGGTTACTCTTGATGGAGGGTTTCTGTTGTAATTAGTTCTAAACCTTCGTTGAACTTGTGTATCTGATTTTGTTTCGATAAACCATTCAACACACTGTGCTTTCTCCTGTGGATTCATTAAGGATGAGGGGTGTGTATGAATATCTGAAAAAGGAAAAAACTTGTCAAAACTTGTTATCAGAAAAAACTTAATGAGTTTCTCTGTAAAATGGGACAACACTGGAATTTCTAAAAAACTTGTCAAAACTTGGTATCAGAAAAAACTTAATGAGATTCTCTGTGAAATGGGACAACACTGGAATTTCTACACTTCATGGTTGACTTTTAATAACAGCCAAAAATTGTACAGATAATTCTCGGACACCCTGTATATATATATATATATATATATATATATATAATATATATTATATATATATATATATATTATATATAATATATTATATATATATATATATATATACAGGATGTCTGAAAAGTCACTATCTATTTTGAAAAATAATGGGAATTACGAAAAACTGGTTTAAGACATGAAAAATATATTTATTTCAAAGTAAGTGCCACAAAGAATTAGTGATATTTATTTATCTGTCTCCACATGGCGACCATCAGTGTCTCTACAGAGCTCAAAGCGATAAGTTGTTTCCCGGAACACACTTTCCAGCATTTGAGATGTTATTTTCTGAACTGCATCGGTAATACGATTTCGAAGTTCGGCTACGTCACTAATTCTTCTACCAGTGTACACCTTAGACTTAATGAAACCCCAGGCGAAAAAATCTAATGGTGTTAAATCGGGTGAACGTGCTGCCCATGGTTGTGTTCCTCCACGACCAATCCAGCGACCGGGGAAGTGTCTGTCAAGATAATCACGTACAATTATTGCATAATGGCACGGTGCTCCATCCTGCTGAAAAACTACTGTGTCAAGAATGCCATCTGTAAGAAGTTGAGGTTCGGAATTGTTCAAGCATGTCAAGATAATAAACCAATTAACTTTTTTAAATACACAAATTTGCACCAGAAGTACATATCTTTATGCCAGCATAGCATTTTTAAAAAACATCTAATGTCACCGAATAGATAGTGATTTTGAGACACCCTGTATATATATATATATATTATATATATATATATATATATATATATATATATATAATATGTTTTCTAGCCTAATTTAATTAAAGCCATGTCAATCTAACCCAATTTAACTAAATTCACACTAACTTATTGTAACCTAACCAAACACTATTTAGCCTAATACATTTAAACCTAACCCAAACTTCTTATAACTCCAGTAATTTACAACCATACCAAACCTAATAATATTTTATGCCGTATCACTTAATGGAATCGTCTTCCAGTATAAGAGTATTAGATAAAATTTGTTTTATATAATACGAGGTAACACGATAAGGCTTCTAGCTAAGAGAAAGAACGAGTTACTCGTCATGCTAGTTTAAAAACGTTTATAAAAAATTACGATAAAACTTTTAATATTCTACTGAAGAAACTATGCAATTTTGGTGAATTGTTTAGTCAGTAAAATTCATAAAATCTGACTTCACCAATTTTTATTTTGAAAATTGAAGGTCAGCTGAGATATTACAGTTTGTGACACGAATTAAGTCCTTTTTTGAGTGTTTTTGTAAGCTGTTTGTTGCTTATAATTGCGATTAACAACCCTCCCCCCCCATTTTTTTGCGTGAGATTATTGTTTACATTCATGACGTAATGCGGAAATCGAAAGGATGCCAAAATTATACTGACAAAAGATAAATTTTGATTTAACGGTGCAAGTTCGTTTTTTTTCACCAATGATGATGCGCTTGGATCAAATGATAGTTGTTATAAATATTAAACAGTTAGTCAATAACTAGTAAAATCCTAAGATAAAAAGAATTGTTTCTCTGAAAGATTGTATCAAAATATTTTTTTTTTTTATTTCTTCAAAAAAAATTTCGGAGTTAGATCACTACTGAACTAAACCCTGAAATTATTTTTTTGAGTCAATTCTTTTGAGTCAGTTCTTGAGAGTCAGTTCTTGAGAGTCAGTTCTTGAGAGTCAGTTCTTAACGTATCAGAAAAATTAAAATAAATATTCAAAGGCGAGGTATATTTTAATAGTCTTTGTCCGATAAATTCATTTTTTGCCAGTTAAAAATTTGTCTGCTTTTGACGTCAGATGTAACCAGAAAGGGGTCTATTAAAGGCACACATACACCTCGTCTGCTTTCATGTAGAATGTAAATGATGTACGAGTATATATGTACTGTACATAGGCAGGTAAGACACCTTTGGGTCACATGTTTTAATTTTTCGTTATTTTGGTTTTTATTCATTATCACCTTTTTTCATCTTCCAAAAACATACGGAATTTTACATATATATATATATATATATATATATATATATATATATATATATATATATATATATATATTTATTTATTGGGGTTCTTTAACCTCCTTCGCAACATCTAATAAGGTCATATGACGGAGAGAACCTACAGCTTTACGTGGGATCCGAACCACGGGTCGCTACATAATCTGGCGCGGAGGACGGTCTCCCATGAAACTGCTACCCAGACCCAATGTCGCTTAACTTCGCTTATATATATATATATATATATATATATATATATATATATATGTATCAAAAAAATCTTTAAATATGACTGAATTAAAGTAATAGCCAAACAAACACACACACACACACACACACACACATATATATATATATATATATTATATACCCACACACAGTACTTATATATATATATAGTTTTTCAATCCTTTGTAAGCTAACTTGTGAAACTGATCCAAGACTTATGGAGTCAATTTACATTTTTAGTAATAAACTTACTCTGAATGAATTATGGTTCAGCTGAATTGACCATTGTAAGTTATGACTACCACTGAAGATAGGAATTGCAGTAAGACTCCAGAAACGTTTGGCGATTAAAGAATGTTAGTTCAATCGCTGAACATTTTATTCATCTCTCTCTCTCTCTCTCTTCTCTCTCTCTCTCTCTCTCTCTCTATATATATATATATATATATATATAATATATATATATATATATATATATATATGGGATGAATTTCACAATTAAACACGTGTGAAATGAATGAATGCTGCAAACCCACAAGGAAAAAGAAAACGATTCCAAAGCCTTTCGTGTATTCAGAGCTACACCTCGTCAGGGAAACCTCGTCATTCCCTGACGAGGTGTAGCTCTGAATACACGAAAGGCCTTGGAATCGTTTTTCTTTTTCCTTGTGGGTTTGCAGTATATATATATATATATATATATATATATTACACTGCTTCTTTTTTTTTTAAAGAAAGGTTTGGGAACTCTCCACCTCCCTGACCATCTCAATTAAAAAAAAGTCTCCTTTTCCTATTCCTAATTTTTTTTCATATAGTTCTCCAATACATAAATTAGTAAATAAAATCGGAATAAAAACAAAAACATGAACTTTTCTTCGGTATGTTGAAAATAAAAGGTACTGGAACGCCGTTCCGGCGCATTCCGATTAAAAAAAAAACACCATATAGGCCTCTCTCTCTCTCTCTCTCTCTCTCTCTCTCTCTTTATATATGTATTATATATATATATATATATACAGTGGTGGGCACCGTTAACCAAAAAGTTAACTTCGATAACGATAATCCGTTAACCCCAATTTTTAACTCCGATAACGATAATCCGATAATTTTACTACAAAGTTAACGGAAGTTAACGATAATCCGTTAACGATAACTATTTCTTTACTAACATTTAAAAAAATCAAGGAAAAAGCTTTAAAACCCATAGAAAATGTTTATTTATGCAAAATCCAACAATAAATAGGTATTTAACTGTATTTTTTATCTAGTTTTGCAACTTTTTGGCTTAATAACTTTTTTTTTTTATTTTTAATAAAAAATGTACTGATTACATGTTTTGAAACCCTTGTAACCACTAACCAATAACTAAATTTTAATTTACCAGAGAATTATTATGGCGGGAACTGAAAGGTAAAATTAAATTTTAGGCACATTTATTAAAGACTATGACACAATGTGCTGGTTGCCCTTCAGAAAGACCAACTTCTCAAAGTTAGGCCCAACTGCCAGTCTTGACCTCTTGGGCCTCAGGATGTCCATGCCGAGAGAGAAGAGCCGTTCCACTGCGGCAGAGGACGGAATTGGCAGACTGAAGTTATGGCGGTTTGAATCGAGTTATCGGAAGTTAACTGGTCCGATAACGATAAATGGAAATTAACTTCCGTTAATAGTCCGTTAAAAAAGTTAACTTCGTTAATTAACTGTTATCGGATTAACGCTTTAGTGCCCAACACTGTGTGTATATATATATATATATATATATATATATATATATATAGTCAGGTTGACTCTTAGTGCGAGAATGTCAGAATTCATAAACTACAGCGCTGACAACGATGATGTCAGGTTGTCAGGTTAACAGCTGTGGTGTGGAAGCAAGTTTAAACATATCACTGTTGTGTCAATATTCATTTTGGAAAACTTATTTAAATGTTATGAAAATTGATTTCAGATTAAAACCCAAACTAAGCTCCAAATTACGTTGATATAGCAAAACATTTCAATATTGATTCTTAACGCTAATGTCAGTGTTGAAGTTGCTGTAACAGCAACTTGACAAAATACTTTGGCGTCAATGACCTCGATGTTGCAAACCCAGAGATTAACCTCAGTCACTCAACATAATACAGTTCTGTGACCATTGTTTTTCGATGTTTTCGTTTGAAGGCTGAATTCATTGTTCGTATGTCAACGTTTTTTTTAAAGTTACCTGACAAACTAAGGATTTTTAAACTCTGAACCAAATTAAATTTCGTTTTAATATTAAGTGAAATTGATTTTAGTTGACAATTTTCTGAAGCATGACTGACATATCAACCTTGTCCCAATGTCATTGCTTGAAATCTTCAAGAATCTATGTCAGTTTCTAACCAAGTCAGTTGACACCAAGCGTGAAATCAGTGATAATGAAACAATTTTGAAATTACTTCAATATTGAAAAAAAATCTTATCAATGTTTATTTATCAACTTGAAATCAATGTTTCGCATATATATAGATATTACACACACACACCTTACCTTACATTCCTTTACAATTTTACACGTGTGGTGATTTCTCACTCTACGAAGGTCAGGCTCGTGGCCCCACCTCTAGAGCTGGCTTGGTGCAAAAGAGAGGTGCTTTCTTGAGCTGTCCATTTCCCATAGCCAGGCACGCTTTGCTCATCTGGGATTGTCCTGAGCCGGGTGTCTAGTCTTCGTTTGGACATCCACCTATACACCTTTGTGTTCCTAAGTTCTTTGGGCAGATGGTTGAATAATTTTGGCTCTCTGACAACAAAGCTATTTTCCTTCAGAATTGCGAATGTTCCTTACCAAACCTTTAGTTTGGGAACACGACATATTGTGCTTTTTTTTCTATTTTCTACCGTTGTTTGAATGGTTACAAGGTTCAAATTGAAATATAAGATTAGTTTCCCATTATTTTCCGTATGTAATTAATGGTGTACCTATTTCGTCTTTCCAAGGAGTATAAATTTCATTCACGTAATCTTTTTCCAGTAATTTCGTATTTTGCATCCATGGATCTGGACTGTGAAGTTTCTCGGTATCCTTTTCAGTTGACAAATGTCTTCTTTTATTTTATAGACGGGGGCGCTAAGACTGAATAATAATACTCCAGTTTGGTTATATGATCAGTACTTTCAACAGAGAAATCATTATAATCCTATTTCTTCTTTTAAAGGTTCTCGGTATCTGTCCAGTTATTTTCATTGCTTTGTTTACAGTTTTCCTATTTTGTATCTCAAAATTTCGCTTCTAAATTTTTTTTATTTTTGTGTTTGTCTGAATTTCTAGTCCATTCGGAGCAAAGTATTCCTATTCCAGTGGATTTTAGTTCCTTGCTGCTTTCATATCTTAACAGTTGAAAATTTTGTATGTTAAGTTTTATACTGTTACTTCTTGACTAAGTGTAACTTCTCTTCTTAATTGTTTGCAGAGACTCTATGTCATCTCAGTTTCTTAGTTTTGTACTAATTTTAGTGTTATCAGCAAAGGATGCTACTGTGCTATCACTAGTAACTTCATCGTCTATAGCAGTTAGCATGATAGATATATACTATGTATGTGTATATATATATATGAAGAGAGAGAGAGAGAGAGAGAGAGAGAGAGAGAGAGAGAGAGAGAGAGAGAGAGAGAGAGAGAGAGAGAGAAATATGAATATATATATATATAAAAATAAAAAATCTTTACATGGAAAAGTTCCTGAGTTTTAAATTGAATTGAGGCTCCATTGACCCCACCCTTGGGAGTCACGTGGCTGCAAGGGGACAACCATGTGAAGACGACAACTTAATCTTGCTTGTTTTTGACTTCTTAATAGCTTTTACTCGGCTGGTTTACTTTTACGCCTTCTATATAGAACTCTTTCAGAGCTCTTGCCAGGTTCCTTTCCCTTCTATTTCCTACTTTTGTTGCCTGCCCTTATCTTCGTCTTTCCTAATTCCTTATTTATTACATTACCCCAAATCGTTTTTCATAATCTTTATTCTCGTCCTCCTTTCTATCTTCTTCTTTCTTCTTCTTCGTCTTTTTCTTTTTGTTTTTCTTTTTGTCTTTCGTAAAAGAGGAAGTTTTGTTTAATTGAACCTTTGCAAAAACTGAGGTTGGAATTAGAAGATTCACGATTTGGAGAATTAACTCAAAGTCGTCTTTTGCAACAACACCAATTTAACGATACAGCAATTCTCCAATGGTCGTTTATAGGTAATCTGCGAGGAATAGACTCATACGATTTTGATCCTTATGGGCAGAGTGGGCAGAATGAACAAAATGGGCAAAATTAAACTAAGACCTATAAGGAAATCCTCTGTCTATGATAACGTTGACTAGGATTAAAAAAAATATATATATATATATATATATATATATATATATATATATATATATATATATATATATATATATATAGCTTGGTTGTCAGGGGGGGAGCAAGACTTTTTAACCAGCTTCCAAAGGACCTCAGAAACGTGACAAGGGTCAAAGTTGAAGTCTTGAGAAGAAGACTAGATGCCTGGCTCAGGATGGTACGGTACCAGATGAGTCGGGTGTACCTGTCTATGTGCGGTGGAGAGCGCAAGAGAGCAACGCGCTCCTCCACCAAGCCAGGCCTAGAGGCCTGAAGAGAGACCAACGCACGGAACTGTTACGAGGTTACGAGGTTTTATATATATATATATATATAATTTATATATATATATATATACAGGGTGTTCAGGTCGACCTTAGAATATGGAAATTCATAGTAGTTACGGAATTACTATGACAAACTTCAAATACCAAATACCAAATACAAACTACAAATTCCTTCAATTTCCATATTTCTAGGGTCGACCTGAAACACCCTGTGTGTGTATATATATATATATATATATATATACAGTAAGATCGTCCTCGGCAAAAAGCAAATGTATCTTGGAAACGAAGCGATTGCGGATTTATGTTCATTGGAACTTTTTTGTTCACTTTGACATCCTGAATATGTATACTAATTTATGAAATATAATTTGTTAACACCCTGTATATATATATTATATATATATATATATATATATATTATATATATATATATATATACAGTATAAGAAAAAGAACGTCTATCCTTTCCAAGCATAAATAGCCATTTAAAAACTGTATACATTATTGTGAAATTCGTTTCTAATTTCGTTTAACAAATTAACTTTAGCTATTGTTTGGTTTCTAAAGCAAATGAAAACCAGGGTTACCAACGTATTTTAATCAATCGTTCATAAAAAGAAACTGTTTTTTATGATAAATCTGAATGAAATTCATTAATATTATTAGAATTTTCTGTAAATTGAGTTTCAGATGGTAAGATTTGAGGGGATAACTATATCTAATTGACTTGACATTCTTTCGCCAAGTATATTGTGGATTATATAAAGGTACGTTAGATTAGCATAGGTTAGGTTATGCTAGGTTAGGTTGAGTTTTTTTTTTTTTGTAGAGTCGTCGTTTTGTCGATTTGATGGGTATACGTTCGGATTTGATGATTCCAGTTGTAGAGAAAGTCCTTAAAGAGCATTAAATTCGTATTAAAAATGCTTATGAACGTGTTCTGAAATTCTACGTGTTTCTGGGTTAGATCAAGATCCTTTAAAAAACAAGAAAAAATCATTAGAACACAATTTTCTTACAAAGTTCAACTCTGTTCTTCATAGTCACCTGACAGATATACTGTGTTCACTGTTGCATATATATATATAATATATATATATATATATATATATATATATTATATATATATATATATTTTTTTTTTTATTTTATTATTTTTTTTTTTTTCGTATGCATAGATGTTGCACGGAGAAAAACACTTGGTTAAAACAATCAAATATGATCCAAATTTTGACTGGTTGATAAGCAATAATATATAATATAATTATTTACCAATCAACCAAAATGGTTAATTCAACACAATGGCTTTCGTGACACCATCATCATCATCATCATCAGAATCTAAGAAAAAAGTGCTCAAACGAAATGAATAAGTTTATTTGTATTTTGTATTTCCTCATTCAGGATCATCCGTTTCGAAACGTTTTTAATGAAAAATGCGATTCATGATTCATTAACTTTAACCGTTACGAGAAGAGGAGTTGTGTATTTAGAACATTCTTTACGTACTTTTTACACTTTCTATCAAATGAGAAAAATAAACGTAGGAAGGTGTTCGAGAAAGGTCTGAAATGAAATAAAAAATTCATATCTACGAACCAAAGTGAGGTAAGCATAAACTAAGTTTATGAAGGTTATTATATATGTTGGAAAACTATGCAGGGCCATAATTGTCACACGACACGAGTTTCCATTGGAATGAAGCGCCCATCACTTTGGCAACAATGTGAGGCATGCATATATGTGGACGGACGGTTCCCAAACTGCTGGATTGTCTAGCCTCAAGGTCTCTTGACACACACACACACACACACCACACACACACACACACACACACACACACATATATGCCTGTATACGGACGGTTTGCATTTGCGGATACTTGTGATTTTTGGTTCAGTTTGTGCTGCCTTGGGAAAGCAACACAAACCTGTGGAGCGTTTTGCTCCTGAAGAATCATGTACCAGAGTTAAAAACAACTGGAGGTGTCTGCAATACAAACTAACGAAAATTGCAAACAACTGAATGAGAATATGGATGTTCTTTGGATTAGACTAACACAGAGCATTGTTGCTTTCAGTGATAATGAATCACGTACGAAAGTCTCGTCAAGTACTTTGACCCCTGTTTGTTTGGCATTGCTGCTGCCAGCTGCTCGTACCCTGAAATGGGAGTATGAGGAGAATGTGCTCTATGTAAAAAGGTGTTTAACTCTTCATATTTCCACTTAACCTATGAATACATCGATGATATATATATATATATATACTAGCTATTGTTTCTATAGGAGTAGATGAAAGACATCGTTTACCGTAAAATTTACATGACCGTTTTACATGACCGAATTGTTGTTGCACTTAATACCGTCACCCCTGACACGTTAACAAACACTTGTTATAATGTTATAATGTTTCAGACCAACAAGGACCCTAGGATCCACTCATGGCTGGTCTACCTAACTGTGTTTGTAATTGTGTAGTGCGCATGTCCTCCGTGGTGGCGGAGAGGACCTACAATTTTACGTGGGTTCCAAACCACAAAAACCTTAATTTTACTACCTTAAACTACAGGGTGTCCCATAAGTCCGGCATCATAGGAGAAATTCATATTTTTCTATTTCTACAAACCATAATTCATATTTTTCTCTTTCTACAGGCCATAATGTCTGTGAGCAAGGAAGAACGAATCCAGATAATTCTATTCATAGGAAATCGGAGTCAAAGAGAGGCCGCTGCTGAATTTAACAGACTGCATCCAGACCGCGAGCCAATAACACAGAGTTGTGTTAGCAGACTTGTTGCAAAGTTTAACGAAACAGGATCCATAGAAGATAAACCACGCAGTGGACCTTCAAGGAGGTCCACTGACAATGATACAGCGACTGCTATCCTGGCTCATTTTAACAGAAGTCCCAATAAGTCTCTTCGGCGATTGTCCGCCGAGACAGGAGTGTCAAAAAGTAGCATCCATCGTATTCTTCAGGCTCACAAATGGCATCCATATAAACTTCAGATCCTACAGAAATTAAGCGAAGATGATCCCGACCGGCGGATGGAATTTTGTGAATGGGATACGGAACAATACATATTGAGCACGTTCTGTAAATAAAAGCTTTTGTTTTGCCTTTTTTTATTATTTTTCCTATGATGCCGGACTTATGGGACACCCTGTATATCTAATCTATCAACATATGCATCTAATCGATTTTTAAACATGTTTACAGATGTGCTACTAATTACTTCTACCGGCAAACTATTCCACCTATTTACTATTCTATGCGTATAAAGGTTTTTGGCAACTACTGTCTCGAACCTTCAACTTGTCAGCTTACACCCGTTATTTCTAGTTCTACTATATTGTGCTATTTCGAAAAAGCTATCTCTATTTACAATATCGAACCCATTCATATTTTTAAAAACCTGGATTAGATCACCCCTTAGCCTAGTCTCGAGTGTAGTCAACTTTAACTCCTTAAGCCTATCTTCGTACGACTTTGACCTAAGCGACGGAATCATCTTAGTTGTTCGTCTTTGAACTCTTTCGATTTTGTCTATATCCTTTTGCATATGCGGATTCCAAAATTGGATGGCGTACTCCAGACGGGGTCTAACTAATGATTTATAAAGAGGAACAATCATATCACGCGATTTGCACTAAACATTCCGAGCTATAAAACGTAGCATTTTGTTCGCCTTATTGACCGCTGCTGTACTTTGTTTCGCTACTTTTAAATCACCAGTGACTATAACTCCCAAATCTTTTTCCTGATCTACGCTTGCCAACTCTTTCCCTGACATGTTATACACAAAATTACCGTTACGCGAACCTATATGTAAAATTTTGCACTTATCTACGTTAAATCTCATTTGCCATGTGACTAACCAATCTATGATTTTATTCAGATCTTCCTGGATTTTACCTCTATCTTCTTCATTTATCTCCCTACCACCCAACTTCGTGTCATCCGCAAACTTTGAAACTGCACTGACTAGGCCGACATCTAACTCGTTAATATATAAGAAAAAGCAAGGGGCCCAATACAGAACCCTGAGGAACACCGCTCGCTACAATAGCCCAAGACGACTCCGCTCCATCAACGACCACCCTCTGTTTCCTACCTCGCAACCACTCTTCTATCCAATTTATTACTACACCCCTGAGTCCATGAGCCTTTGTTTCTTCAACGAGTCTTTTGTGCGGTACGATGTCAAACACTTTCTGAAAATCTAAATACTCTACCGCCCAGTGACTATCGCAAACTTCAACCACGCTTTGAAAAAATTCTAAAAGATTAGTTAAGCAAGATTTGTTTCGCCTAAAACCGTGCGGCGTATTTCTAATGAAGTTATGCAATTCTAAGTGTTCGACTATACGATCCTTAATTATCGACTCCAGTAGTTTACCTACAATCGACGTTAAACTGACTGGCCTATAATTTCCCGCCACACCTTTATCGCCTTTCTTAAAAATAGGTGTTACATTTGCTAGCTTGAAATTATCTGGTACGCACCCCTCAGAAATAGTCTAATAGACGCATTAAAAAACTTTGTTAACGGTACAACGATGCTTTCTTTTAATTCTTTTAGTTGTATGGGATATATGGAATCCGAACCGGTGATTTGGAAAGAGGTAGAGAACCGGTTGATTGTGTATTGAGCTACAATTGATGCACATACAGAGATTGTTTAGCTCTCTGAAATAATTTGGTGGGTGAAACGTTTATATGTTGTAATCCATTTATTTATACTCTTCATTCATGCATACATCATAAGAAATTTCATTTCTCAAGGACTTGGAGTGAGAAGGCAGAAAACATCCTGGATGCAAAGTACAGAAGTTGGTGAAAAGAAGAAAAGGCAGAAAATGAAGCATACACATCCATTCACACAGGCGTCCTGGTGGACCAGCGCCCCCACACATGACAAAATCTCATACCTGCAGCGCTTCATACACCATGCGTGATGGTGCCTCCAGACTTTGTCAAAAATTAAAAAAAACAGAGTTCCTAACTGAAATACTGCTAACAAACCTCCTCCATTCCAACTGACTTGCAGCCACTTCTCGTGCGTCGCCCAGATCAGGTCCACATTTATTCACGCAATCATATGTTCATCCATCTTCTCGACCTTTGTCTCCTCCTTCTACCTTCGCAAACACTTTTATACACTCTTTTCACAACTCTGTCAGTCTGTCATCTTCCATTCTTTCAGCATATCCAAACCACCTTAACATACTTTCCTTAGTTTTACACTGACTTCTGAACATCACACCTTTCCTGAACCATACGATTTGTCACTCTGTTAACCCGACCCACGCCACACATACTTCTTTGGTTATCCATCTCAACAGCCTTTACTCTTAACTTCTCTCTTTCATTCCATGTCAGTGTTTCACGCCCATACAAATGTGTCGGTCCTAACACACCTTCATGTAAACATCTCGATCCAGTCTCCGTTTCTACACAACCGCTTTCAGTGCGCCCATCACTTTTCTTCCTTGATTCACTCTACTATTAACTTCATCCGCATTCGTACCTCTTTCGTTCAATACGCATCCCAGATACTTAACAGACTCTACCACCTCTAATGTTTCACCATTCACTATCACAAAACAGGCTAAATTTTCTCCCCTCCCCACAATCAATAACTTGCTCTTACCCACATTTACTTACAACCACCTTCTCTCGCATTTCACCACAAAACTCTAAACAACCTTTTGCATATCACACTCATTCTGGGCAAATAGTACAACATCATCCGCATACAACAGATTCGAAAGGCCCCACATTTAATCTTTATAACAGTCATACGTTCACCTCTATCCATCACTCCATCTATAAACAAATTGAATAGCCACGAAGACATTACGCATCCTCGATGCACACCAACATTTATATCAAACCAACCACACAGTTTTTATTTACTCTCACACACGCACTACTTCCAACATAAAAACTCTTCACCACATTCATGAATCTACCGTCAACCCATATACAGTATACTCAAGACATGCCACAGTGCTTCTCTATTTACTTCATCATATGAACGATTTCTCAAAATTCTTGAAAACTATGTCTACTTTAAATGCAAAAAA
Organism: Bathynomus jamesi; assembly: GCA_023014485.1. Taxonomy (NCBI): domain Eukaryota; kingdom Metazoa; phylum Arthropoda; class Malacostraca; order Isopoda; family Cirolanidae; genus Bathynomus; species Bathynomus jamesi. The sequence goes on along the minus strand of JAJOZX010003567.1, from coordinate 364,895 downwards.
CTTCACTTTTTTCTACGTGAAGGTCAAAATATGAAAATAAAGACCCACTCTAATAGACAGAGTTTATTTCCACGACAGTTTCGACGCCCACTGGCATCCTCCTCGGGTGGATACAGAAACACGAATGAACCAAAACAAGAGGGAAAAACAGTCCAGGATTGGATTGTTTCCTTACTCGCTTTTAGTAAATGTAATAATGGAAGTAATAAATGTGGAAATAAATATAAATGCAACAGATGTAATAATAAAGGTAATATTATAAATTTAATAATTAGGGTAAAGGTAATAATAATAAATGTTAAAAAAATGTAAATGCAATAATAAATGCAGTAATTATGTCAACATATTAGAATCTGTATGTATAGAACAAGAAGATAGTTTTAATTTGTGGGAATGTACTTATAAGCGGACCCTGTAATAAAATGCCCTTCCGGTGTCGGGAGAACGGTATCTAACCTAGGTGCGAATTTCTCAATGGTCTCTGGATTGTTTCCTAATCGACTTTTTTCATTCGTTTTTCGGTTTATAAGTTCTGTATAATAAACAACAATGTAATAACCAATGTAATAATAAATTTATAATTTTTGTAATAAATAATTATGCAATATTAAATGTAATAAATTTAATAATGAATGTAATAATTATGTAAAAAAGAAAAAAAAAAAAAAAAATAGAATCTGTATGTTTAGAACAGGAAGATAGTTTTAAATTTGCGCGAATGTACTTAATGAAAATGCCCTTCCGGTGTCGGGAGAATGGGATCTAACCTAGGTGCGAATTTCTTAACGGTCGGTCCCTGGACTGTTTTTCCCTTTTGTTTTGGTTCATTCGTGTTTCTGTATCCACCCGAGGAGGATGCCAGTGGGCGTCGAAACTGTCGTGGAAATAAACTCTGTCTATTAGAGTGGGTTTTTATTTTCATATGTCTACTTTGCAATCCCTTTCGCATGCTTTCTCAATCACTTGTCTCACTATATATATATATATATATATATATATATATATATATACACCTTTCTGCATAACGTCACTGTTTACATTTCTGACGTAGTGGGTGGAGCTAAAAGCTGGCAATAATAAATGAAAATGAAAATGAAAAGGTTTATTGGCAGACTATAGTCCATATGACAAATATTATTAATACAATGACAGTTCATACACTAAGGATAGAAATATATACAAGAAAATTTATAAAATTCTTGTAAAATTCAACAAAATTTACAATATTGTATGCAAAAAATGATCGAATGTTTCGTCAGTTGTGTCATGACAATGATGAACAATTTGTTAGGTTATTATTACACACAGAGGTCCGATGGCTCTCGAAGGGTGCATGTTTAACTCGTTTTGTTGAACTATATGAGAGCGTAGTGCAGTTTCTAGAAGACCAAAATGAAGTTGATCTTAGCCAAAAGTTAAAAATGATAAAAAATGATGCTTGTTATTTGGCAGGAATATTTAAGAAATGCAATGATTGTAATTTGCAGCTTCAAGGAGCCAATATGACACTCATGAACTGCCAAAAAGTTATCTCATTATTCATTGAAAAGCTGGATTTATTCAGTCACAATCTTTCAAAAAGGGAATTTCACCAGTTTTGTTATCTATTATGGATAACATAACAACAATTGATACACAAAGGTTTATTGATCATCTCAATAAACTTGAAACGGATTTTGAAACTCGATTCAGTGATGTTTTAACCATGGAAGTATATGATTGGATGGTAAACCCGTTTACTGCAAATGTTACTGAAGCTGATGTAACATGTCAAGAGGAGCTATTAGAACTCAGACATGATGAGGAAAGCAAGGGAAATTTCAATAACGGTGGTTATATGCAGCTTTGGCAAAATAAAAGATGTCAAATGTATATCCCAATATGTGGAAAAAGATTTTTAAATTACTGATCGCTTTTCCTACTTCGTACCTAGTTGAATCAGGTTTTAGTGCTGTGAATCACATTCTTACCAAAAACAGGAATGCTTTAAAAATCCCTGAAAGAGGGGACATTCGTTTGTTCCTCACTAAATTCGAGCCAAACATTCGGAATTTAGTTTCCAAGCATCAAGCACAAGGATCTCACTAAATTAAAGGTAAATGCATAATGTTTTATTATATATATATAATGTACCATACATAATTTTTAATATATGTTTGTTGGATTTTTAATTTTGGTGGGCGGTTGGCTAATTTATCTCACATAAAAATAGTAAAAGTGGGCGGTAGGCATAAAAAGGTTGAAGGGCACTGGCTTAGAGGATAAATGGCAGGACTCATGGATAGCTTGGATGATCGGGTTGGTTGATTTTTTAATTCTTTGCATTAGACTGTGTTGAGCACGTCTTGTTACCTCCGGGAAGCTCGGGACATTGCGGGTAGCAAACATTTGCGAAGCTGAGCATCTCGGGGGTAATTTATGCAAGAGTCTAAAAGACCTGTTGTACAGCAAATTAGGGTTCTGCCAGACCCTTTTTTATAATTCACCCAGAGTTGCTGACCGTATATATTACTGCAGAAAGTACGAAAGAGTGTGTCTTTAGCTTCACTTGTACAGAAACGAAAGTTTCTTATGGTCATATTCGCTTTATCACACAGGCTTCGAGATTGTTTTCTTATATCCGAGTCATCACTCAAGGAGCTGATAATAGTTTGACCCAAATACTTAAACTCTTGTACTTCCTCAATTACTTCACCGTTCAATTTAAACCTTATATCAGCTGGCTGATTACAGCTTTTAGGATGAAATTGCATAACCTTAGTTTTTGTAACATTAAAAAGAATATCATGTTTCTGCGAATACACTTCGCAGACATTTAGTAGCCGATCCAGACCTTTAACAGAGGGACTTATTAACACCATATCATCGGCATAAACTAAGTTATTTATCCTTGTTTATCTATACAACATCATCTACTGTTGCCTCATTAAGTGAAGCAATTAATCCGTCAATATACACATTAAACAGCATAGGGGAGAGCAAGGAGCCTTGTCTCACCCCGCAAGAGGAGCCAAAACACTCGGATAGTACATTGCCCCACCTAACAGTGAAAGATTGGTGGGAATGCCAAAATTTCAATAAATTTAATATGTACATGGGAACCTTCCTGTCTTCTAGTTTTGCAAATAAAATATTGTGGTTCACCCTATCATATGCCTTACTTATATCAAGGAAACAGCTATAAATGGTTGAATTACTGTCAATGTATTTAGATATTGTTTCTTTAAGTACATAGATACACAGGTCAGTTGAGTGGGACCTTTTAAAGCCAAACTGATTAGATGTCCATAGGAAATCATTTAATCGGAGTAACAAGAGTTTTTCTAGTAGTTTCGAGAAGCAAGAAGCGACAGCAATAGGCCTGTAATTATTGCTGGACAGAATGTCTCTGTACTTATTTTTGACCAGGGGCAAGATATATACCCTCATGAACTCTGCAGGGATATAGCTATGAACAAGCATGGCTGATAGGAGCAATGATATATGCAGACATACTACGTCATTTGCATATTTTAAGTGCTCATTCGATAAGTCATCTACCCCTGACGCAGAACCAGTCTTTAACTCTTTAATTAACCTCTTTACTTCAGAAAATGATATCAAAATATTTTCCCTTGTCCCTCCCACAATCGTTTCGCTGCAATCTATCTTAAGATTATCCCTACTCACACTATTAAGAATGTTAGAGTAGTGGTTTTTCCACAACTTTGCAATTTCATCCTCCCCCGACACCCCATCGATTGTCGGAGGGAGGACATTTTTGACACCCGTTTGATTCTTAACAAATTTCCAAAATTTGTTATTATCGTTATTTATGCGAGCTTCACAGGCTTTTGATGCTCGAATAGACTCTTCTTCCTGTTTACATCGCCTTATGGCCGCCTTATACTGACCCCGACTTCTACACATATTTATGTATACTGGTCCTAATCTGGGTCTACCATAAAAGCACCACAAATCATAGGCGTCTTTCGATTCCCTCTTCAGGGGGGCAATAAAATCACTCCATCCAGGAATAACCTTAGTATGATAGTTGTAAGATTTAATCAAGGGGCTTCCTGCTTCTCTTAATAATAATAATAATAATAATAATTTGGGTTTTTAAACTTTCGTGACGGCAGAGGTCACGTGGCGGAAGGGACCTGAGCGCAGAGGAAGGTCCCCTGAACAGACCCAACGTCGCTTAGCCTTGCTGATCGAACAGGAAGCGGTGTTAGGACGTGGTCAGAACGTAGCCCTGCAATCTGGCAAATACAAAGAGAATTGTATCGATATAAAAATTACATTTGTTGACTTAAAACTCAATTCAACAGCTTTCGTAGTTCATTGGTTAATACCGTTTCCCTATAAGCGAAGTGAAGTTACTGAGGTTGAGGGTTCGAACCCAGATGGTACTGGTAATAAAAATACAGGAGTTAGTGCAATGGACCGCATTAGTTGGCCTGAGCTCTGTGCCAGATTCCGCCCCCCCCCCTGAATGATTATTATAAAGCTTAATTCTCAGTGTGATTATCCCTGAGAGTCAACTATTAATCCTTTAGCGCCCGGAGGTCTTTTCCGAGACTGAACAAAATCGTCTGGCTTTAGCCAAAACAAAATCAGTAAAGTGACATTGGGCACTAAAGAGTTAACATATATTAAAAAATTGAAAATAATTGTCATACACTGTATATATATAATAATTGCTTGCGTGCGTGTGTGTGTGTGTGTGTGTGTGTGTGTGTGCGCGTGTGATTATTATATATACAGAGTGTTGTGGAAACCTTGTAATCAATAAATGCTTGCCAACCGCTGTAGGTGTCATTTATTTTGGGCTTTGCATATAAGCAAAGTTTAACGGAAGTGCACAGAGTTGCACATCCTAAAATACTATAAAAGAATATATCTGACAACAGAGTTTCGTAAATATAAATTTTATTTTTAAAGCATTTAATTTCACTTAATTTAAATTTAATTTTGCATTCAACAATTTTCTTTTTGGTGTTCCGCTTGTAGGCGAGTCCAGTTTCATGGCTATTAGCTTCGTCTATGAAATTAACGAGGATTAAATAGTGAAGTGGTTACCCACTGCATTCTTCACCGCAGACCCAACTAACTATAGGGCACGGTCCAGCTAACTAAGACCCGGGAACTCCTACCATTGTCTCTTGAGGAGGCCATCTGCCAGCAGTCCCATCCACCATTGCTGCTGCCCAATGGTTTCACCGTATCCCTGGCAAGGGGGGCTGGCGGGTACTACACCTTGTCCAAGGGTGACCCGAGACTATGCAGGGCAGGGGCGTCTAGCTCCCTGAGGTGATTCGCAGGTATACCCGCATGACATCCTGATCCAAATCTTCGAGTCCTCAAACAAGCTACAAAGAAGAAGATAGCTTTTAGCGCGTCTCCTGTCCATTTTGATCAATGGTTGTAAAACAAACTGATTCCTCTATTTGAATAAAAATAATTATGAAAATGACGCTGTTCTTATGGCGTCATCTCGGCAGAGTTAAAATAATAGCGATCAAAGATTGACCAATTAACATGATTCATTGCATTTTCTAAAAATGCGTAAGAAAAATAAAAAAAAATTTTTCCTCATCCTGGATTCTCATGACCTTCTAGAGAAGTTCGATAATGCTGAAGACGTGAATCGAAGAGAATCCTTTAAAAAAAGGGGGTTTCCCTCAATTTTCTTCATGTACTAAAAAAAAAAATAAAATAAAAATGTGAAATAAAACTATCCTGAAAAACTGAATGAGGATATACTGATGACGATAAAGTCATTGACTTTCATTCGACAGTTATACATATTAAATTCGACGACTCTGTTTTCATTTCAGCTTGTTTATATATATACTCTATATAAATAAAGCTGAAATTAAAAACTATATATATGTAGAGCAAGCTTGAGGTAGCACTGGGAGTATGACTGTGGTAGATACAGGTAAATTTGTGCTGCTTTAGGGAGGAAACACAAACTTATGGTACATCTTGCTCCTGAAGAATAATGCAACTGGACTGATAATAACTGAGGGTATCCTCAATACAAACAAAAGAAATTTGCGCGAAAACAAATACGGGTTTGGATATTCTTTGAAGTGGGATAATACGGAGCATTGTTGCTTTCAGTGGCGATGAACTACGTACGAAAGCCTCGTTAGCACACTGACTCCCTGTTTGCTTGGCAATGCTGCTGCGAGCTGCTCGTACCCTGATATGGGCGTTGAACTTTTCTTCTCACTTCCATTTAAACTATACCTTAGAGCAGTGCTGTCCAACTTCTATAAAGCGCGGCCAAGATGTTGCCTATAATCATACACTGTTGGTTAATATGACTTAGGAGCCCGCTGAATGTTGTTCTCCCTACTAGAAATGACAAAATAGGGAAGAAAATTCAGAAATGAAATTTGGCAAACGTCCATTCCGCGGCCTGCATGCGGCCCGCGGGCCGCAATTTGGACAGCGCTGCCTATAGTATCTTGGGCATTGAATAAGTGATATATATACAAGTATATTCATCTTTCCAGTTCTAGAAGTTTATGATCGCACTACGCCTGCATTTACTCGTTTCACATTTATGCAGTTCAGCTGCATGCATAATTTTATTGTTTAACTTTGGCAGATTTTTAAATCAGGGAATCCAAGAAATCATTTCAAGAAGTGAATGGAATGTATGGTTTATGAGCTGTTAAATGAGGCGACTCATTAATTATACACATCCACTAATTAGGTTAACCTAACTCACATATCAACGCTTCCAATTAAGTAATTTTCAGTAATTTTTACAAATTATTTTAGCAGTTAAAATTTATTTTATAAATTTGTTGTATTTAAAAATAATTATTCGTAGCTATAATTATGTAAAACAACCAAGGTCTTACTTGCTAGGATGTAATTTATAATAAAATATAATTATACAAATCTAATTCTGCTCATTATTTATAGTGACAAATGACTGTAAGAAAAATGTTTTTTTATATGAACTGTATACAGCTTTTTTTCATAAGTTTTGCTATTTTGCATTTGTTTTCCCATATAGGGAGACATTACACGTTTATATTCAGGTGTGGAGGGAATGTAAATGGGGTTGTTTCCCTATACGGGTAGACATGGCAGCCAGTGTGTTAAGGATTGAATAAATAACACACACACACACACACACACACACTTTTTTTTATCTTATTTATTGTTATTTATTTCTTCTAAAGTATTCTAATAGATGAGAATTTACAGGTTATTGAGTTGTGGAAGAAAGTCCGCCGACGAAATAAATTCTATGGATAAAATACTGAAAATTTCAAAATTTAGCAACGATTCATAATTGGTTGCAGTAATAGTAACAATTTGGCTAACAGTAATTATACAGGGAATTGGTGCCAAATAAACAAGATCATTACTTCCAAATTGCCAGGTTTTCACTGCTCACATTATTTTTCCGCAGCCAATTATAAACTATTGATGAATTTTAAAAATGTCAATGCTTTTCCAATAGATTTTATTTCTTCGGTGAACATTTTTCCATTTACATCTGTACGTTAAATAAACGACTGTAGATAAATAAGATATTTACATGAACATACTGTATAAATAAAGACTTGGCAACGTGGGAAACAAGCAGCGTAATTAACCATTTCATTAATATATAGTCAGGCCTTCTTCTCACGAGTGTAACTCACTTCCATATTAGTCATTGAGTGTTATTCTACCTGCAACAAAAAAAAAGAAGCTCCCAAAACAAAACATCAATTTGAACATTTGTTTTACTTCTAATATACATATAACTTTTGTAAATTTAATTTAAAATAAATTTTTCTATGAGACCGGACTTATGGGACACCCTGTATAGTCCTGATAAAAAAAAAAAGATGAAAAAGGCGTTTCTTTTCCTTTTGTTCTCAATTTGCCACCCTGAATTAATTGCAGTTTACGCTATTTTTGCCTATTATATGTTAAAATTCTACGCAAAGGACTTAAGAAATAAAATCTTAGTATTTTAGTTTACTATCTCTACTGAATAGTAAATGGTAATAGTAAATGGTACATTTTATTTTAATTAATCACATTATCTAATCAAAATAAGTAAAACGTAATAATTAATAATTAATTTATGAGATTAGTTAAGCAACCTAATCATACGTTTCTTTTCTTCGCTTTTCTATCACCCAATTTTTTTTTCCTTTGGACTTTGCTATGTTTTTACAGTCATCTTCTACAATTCCCACAAATGATGACAGTAATGACTGTCACAATTTTATATTTTATTTTATGCATAAATCAAAGATTTTATAACGGTAAAATTTAAATTATTTTGTAATGTTTATTTCTCTTATTTTTTTTGTATATTAGAACTTTATATGTACTTTTCAAAAGAGATTTTTTTCCTTACTTAATTACACCTCCGTCCGCACGAAAAGCAGGGCGGAGGTATGTAAGTATGTTTGTGTGTGTGTGTGTGTGTGTGTGTGTGCTAACTCTCAAACGGCTGAGAATCCTGCGAGCGGAGGTTTGCATCTCTTAATGTTTTTCTACCTCCCTTTCTGATATTTCTCTTTGTATGGCATTACCGATAACTTCTCATAACTTCTCACCTAAGAATTAAGTTTGTGGATTGAAATGCAATCCTCATTTGGATTCAAACATGGAATGTTGAATATGTTGCATAACAAATACACAAAGCGAGGGTGATTTTCCAGTTTCTGATATAATCTTCTTCCTTTGTACTGTAACCTTATCTATGTTATTCAAAACTTTGTACTGTAACCTTATCTATGTTTTTCAAAACAGAAAATATATTTCGTGTTATATCAATATTTAACAGAAAAAAGTCTGTACCACAATTTTTATTCTTGCCTCGAAATATAACATCTAATAACAAGATACAGGGTTAATTCCAAAAGACCAGCATGGCCTATCACAGTAAAAGTACATTCGTTTTTCTGGAAATAATATCTATTATTCTACGCAAGTTAATTTTTATTATGTTTATTAACAATAAATTGTTTAATTCAATTTATAAATGTCATTTTCATTATGGCATTACGGTAGATCCGACACTAATCGCTATGTGTGCGGTCCACACTGACCACCTTGGCTTGAACAGAAGAAAATGTACTTGTTTCTATAATTTACAATTGAATGATACCATAAAATTACGCAGTGACACGTAACTCGTGCTAAATTTTGTACTTTTGTTCGTAGACCTTGCTAAAATTAACATTTAGCATCCTCTTGTAACGAGGTACGTTCTGTTTACGCAGTTCACAGGTTCTACTACTGAAAGATGATGCAAGTCTCTTCGTGACTGACCTAAATACATTTTTTGTCATGAACGAGATCTATATCCCCATTAAACCTATTACAAACTGTAGGAGCTTTCTTCTTCGTGAAGAGAATGTAATTTTCTATACGTAGGATGGAGTACGTCCAAAAGTTCTTTTTGGGTAAGTATTGAAACCTCGTGTCATATATATATATATATATATGAGAGAGCGACTTATTTGTAGGAAACCTTATTTGTAAGACGAAAAGGAGGACCCATGGTGCAGTTGAAATCATTATTTAAAAGTTTCGAACACCAATTTTCATCATTTAGCTACTGACGATGGAAACTGGTTTTTTCAGAAACGTTGAGTTAACTACAGTAAATGATATCTACTGCAACGTGGGTCCTCCTTTATATATATATATATATATATATATATATATATATATATATATATATACTGTATATATATGTATGTATATAGTATATATATATATATATATATATATATATATATATATATATATATATATATATATATATATATATATATATATATATATATATATACTGTATATATATATATATATATATATATATATATATATATCTATATATATATATATATATATATATATATATAGAGAGAGAGAGAGAGAGAGAGAGAGAGAGAGAGAGAGAGAAGAGAGAGAGAGAGAGAGAGAGAGAGAGAGAGAGAGAGATAAATGCATTTTATGAATAAGTTGCATATTAAAGTTAAGGGTTAAAGCGCAGTAATTAAGGACATTTGCAGTCATCCACATAAATACATAAAAGTATATAAAAATGTACCAAATTAGTTAGCCTGAGCGATGTGCCAGTTTCGAGCCCTTCTGGCTAATTAGTATTACATGAATAAATTATAATCATTGAGACTGGTTGGCAAATAGGTAATCATGTATATATGTATATATACACACATTGTTGACCATGGAGGTTGGCATTCACCCATGTAATGATTGCACTAAACACATATATTTTCTCTGTTAACAAACTTAAATGATCGTCAGGTATTTTGGTTGCTGAAAAATATATTTTTTCTCTTTAATTTAAATAATGCACAAACATTTATTATTTGTTTTACGTGTTTGGAGTTTTAGTTGTTACTAAATGACATCAGTTCTTTTTAACTGAAGTAAGGATACGGTCCAAAGTCCTTTGCGGAATTCTAACGAAAACCCGTTGATGCTTTGGACGTGTCTTCTTCAAATCTGAAATGAATTTCCTCATGTGGAACTGATCAGTCTCATTCCATCATTTGTTCTTAGAACGAGTCTAAGAACGTCGACCGCGCAGCTGCTGCGTCGTCGTATATGACCTTCACGTATCACGAAGAAAAATATTTGGTTACAAACACCAAATACACGCGTGGTTATTTATTTGCTAACCAGTCCAGGTGGTTAATCCAACTACATAGGGGATGATTTAACTGACCACGCAAACCATGCTCGTATTTCTGGTACCAAACTTAAATGGTTCGCGCGATGATAATAACATAGTTGAATTAAAACCACGTATTTGGTTCTCGTAATCATATAATTTTCTCTTTATGCATGCAGAACGTGTATCCAAGGATTTTTATTTTTATGCATGAAGGCGGGCCACGTATAGAGGTGTTTACGATTTTATCTTTTCCTTTTTAACAGTAATGACTAAACACTTTATAGTTTAGTTCATTGAACATTTTCTGCTTTAGAGAGCAAAAAAAATTTTTCCACTCGTCAAAAAAAAATATACTCTCTCCTTTTATCTTCCTCAGAAATTTCGTAGATGAGCGATCCCGCATAATGTTTTGAACTTGTGACTTACGCCCATAAAATCCATGCATTCTTTATAGAACACGGAGGCTTGAGGGCGGGGGGAAGGAGAGGTCTCCAACATACGGCCCATGGACAACCTTTGTACCGTTCTTCGACTGATATCAATGACCATAAACGCATTGCTTAAAATAACTAAAGCGGACGATACAATCGTCCCCTCGTTTCAGACATTCGATTATTTAAAGTTTAGACGCATTAAAGCCTCAATATTCTATGCAAGTCAGTGTTCCGGTCTTCGAAGTCAAAGTCAGTGTTCCGGTCTTCGAAGTCGAAGTCAGTGTTCCGGTCTTCGAAGTTGAAGTCAGTTGAAGGTGTTCCCTCCACCTTCCTTCCCATCACTTAGAATAATAAAGGACCACAAAAACAAGCCACTTTTGTCCTTCATAACGTGTGAAACATGCATACTTACAGGGCCATAGCCAGAATTTCTTTTCGGGATGGGTATATATATATATATATATATATATATATATACATACACACACGAATATATATTAAGAGTGTGTAAATGAGTAAAAACGTATTCATAAATGAATTACAATAATTAAACATGTGCTGAAGGTACTTGGCATGGCGTACTTAATTATAATTTACTTATAATTTCAAAAAATGCATAGAAATATCAAACATATAATTTTATTTCGAGGGGGTAGTGAAGTCCCCGTAGCCACCCTCCTGTCTACGCCCCTGCATACATACAAAAGTTATTTATTACAATCATTAAAGATAAATAAAACGTTTAATGACATACAAGCTTAACTGCTCGGAAAGAATCAGGAGAAAATGACCTTTATGCAAATGTAGATTATGTGCCAAATTACAGTGACTCGAAGTAATCGATCAGAAATCAACAAGAAACTTCATTTGGAATGCAAAAGTTGGAAGATCATTTGTTAACAGAATGTAAATAAACATTCAACATGGTCTCAACATCTTCGTATAACATCATATGAACATTCGTAGTAAAGTGTTGGCACACATTCAATGATGAATGCAAAAGAAGTATTATATTTTCAGGCCAAATATTTACAGTATATATATATATATATATATATATATATATATATATATTATTATACAGAGCTGGGCATTTGCGGCATATTTTGCGGTACTGCGGTACTGCGGTACTACCAAACTACCAAACCGGCACCAAACCGGTACGCGGAAATTTGAATGCGGTAGCGGTACTGCGGTACTTTCAGCGATCCTTTGCGGTACTGCGTTATGCGGTTCCGGTTTGCGGTTTGCGGTAGTACCGCAGTACCGCAGTACCGCAAAATATGCCGCAAATGCCCAGCTCTGTATATATATATATATATATCAGCCTGAGGCAATACTAATGTGACTGTGATTGATGCGGGTAAAATTGTGCTAACTTCGGGTAGAAATACAAACTTACGGTGCAACTTGCTCCTCAAGAACCATGCACCTGGATTGATAATAACTGGGATATTTGCAATACAAACTAACGACAATTTCGCGAAAACGAATACAAACTTAGATATTTTTTAAACTCGGATAACACATACTACGTACATTGTCAGTACACTGACCCCTTGTTTGCTTGGCAATGCTGCTGCGAGCTGCTTGTTCCTTCAAATGGTTGTATGGAGTGGAATGTGGAAAAGTATTACATTTTTTCCTCATTTCCACTTAAGCTATATTTTGGAATGTCTTGGACATTGATTGAGTAATATATATATATATATATATATATATATATATATATATATATGTATATACTTTTGTTGTTACTTTTGTTACTTTTGTTGAGTTTGAATGACGGTTCAGATCGACCTGCGATCGACCACTCTACATCATCCCGCCTCATTTGCGGGACTTGGTGAAGGAGGGAATTGCTGTATGATCTCCTCCTGCCCTCGTAGCCGCCACGCATGGTGGCTAGTCAGGGACTTTGCACAAGAATCTGTCCAGCTGGTTCTTGAAGTTATTCAGGTCGGTGTGCTGGAGATTCCTTACTTCTCTCGGTAGGGCACTGAAAAGCTTTGGGCCTCGTATTCTGAGGGTATTTTCCATCCTCGTTTTCATGGCTTCTTGTCCCCCAGCCGGGACCGTACAAAATCTACCTCTTCTCTCATTCCAGTATATTTCTATTTCATTTCTGAGGTTAGGGACAGAGCCCTCAAGTATTTTCCATATGTATATTATTGTGTACCGCTCTCGCCTTCTTTCGAGAAAGTAGAGTTCCAGGGATTAGTCGAGACCAGTAGTCTTCACCTTCCGTTTCCTCTATCTTAGACGTAAAAGTCCTTTGTATAGCTTCAATGCTCGCAATGTCTCTTTTTCTGTGTGGGCTTGTGAATACTGAGCAATACTCAATTACTGGTAGGACTAGACTCTTCCATAATTTGAGCATGATGTTCGCTTTTCTGCTGCGGAAGCTCCTCCAGATGATTCCCATTGTTTTTCTAGCCGTTGTGATTTTGATTTTATAGTGCTCTCTGAATTCCGCATCCGACGACATTATTACTCCAAGATCCCTGACTTGTGGATTTGGTGTTATCTATTTGGCTTGCGGAGTTTTGTACCCTTTTTTCTGTAGCTCTTTGTTATTACCATATCTTAGAAGTTGGAATTTTTCTTCGTTGAACTTCATATTGTTTTCTTCTGCCCACTGGAATAATGCTTCAATGTCGTTTTGTAATTTTCTTATGTCATCTTCGTTCACTATTTCCTTACATATCTTTGTGTCATCTGCGAAGCATGATACAGTACTGTCCTTAATATCTGTATCAATATCTGCAATCATTATTATGAACAGCAAGGGAGCTAATACTGTCCCTTGTAGGACAGAGCTCACGACTTCCGAGACTTCCGATTTAACTCCGTTTACCACCACTCTTTGCATTGTTTGCGTCAAGAAATTAAATATCCACCTTCCTAGCTTTCCAGTAATTCCTGTATCCTTAAGTTTGTGTGCTATGATTCCATGGTCACATTTATCGAAGGCTTTAGCAAAGTCCGTATATAGTACATCAATGTTTTGACTTCGACACAATGTTTCTAATATTTTCTCCTGGTGGTCTAGTAGCTGTGACAGGCATGATCTTCCCGTTCTGAAGCCATGTTGATTTGGGTTGTATAAGTCTTTTCTTGTAGGTAGTAGGTAGTTTTGCCTCTAATTATGCGTTCAAAACACTTTATAGGTGTGAGGTGAGAGCCACTGGCCGACAAATTTTGGGCATTGGTCTGTTACCAACTTTAAATAAGGGGGCAATGTTCGCGTTCTTTAAGGGGAGTGGAATTTGCCCTGTGTCAAGCGATTTCCTCCATAGCAAGTATAGCGGTTTTGCAATACTCTCTTTGCATTTCCTCAGAAATGTGGCACTCCATGTGTCTGGCTCTGGCGCTGAATTGTCTCGCATATATATATATATATATATATATATATATATATATATATGCGAATGAACTCAGAATGGTTCTCTGAGGTTTTTTATGATACACACAGACCGTACATGGAGCAAGGAACTCTTCCGGGAAAATTAAATCCACTATAGTCCGAATAAGTAATGGTAAATGACAAACACTATAGTTTTTCTTTTTCATGATGTTAGCCCGACGTGGACAACGGGTCACTCGCAAAGAGGTCCCAGAAATATAGCTTCCCTCACCAGCTATCTGCAAAGCAGATAAGATCCAGCTTTGGGACAGGATCTAGGGTGACCCGTTGCCCACGTCGGGCTAACACCATGAAAAAGAAAAAACTATAGTGTTTGTCATTTACCATTACTTATTCGGACTATAGTGGATTTAATTTCCCCGGAAGAGTTCCTTGCTCCATGCACGTTCTGTATATATATATATATATATATATATATATATATATATATATCTGCATAAAATAAATAATATATATATATATCGTAAAGAACGACGCTTGTATAGGAGAACATGCCGCGCAAGATGAGGAGGGAGAACGAACAAATGAAAAAAGAGGTAACCACCCTGGAATCGAACCCGGGATCTTCCGATTGCGGGTCAGATATGATAACCACTACACCATGGTCCTCACTCGATCAGAAGTCGTAATTCTCCTACATAAGCGGAATGTTCTCCTATACAAGCGTCGTTCTTTACGTTAATTATACTGCGTGTTCTTTGCAGTTGAAATGTATATATAGGTGCGGCATGCGGGAGGTGCCCCCCTCGGGGCATTGGTTTCTGCGCGTATGTAGGAGAATTACGACTTCTGATCGAGTGAGGACCATGGTGTAGTGGTTATCATATCTGACCGGCAATCGGAAGATCCCGGGTGGTTACCTCATTTTTTCATTTGTTCGTTCTCCCTCCTCATCTTGCGCGGAATGTTCTCCTGTACAAGCGTCGTTCTTTACGTTAATTATACTGCGTGTTCTTTGCAGTTGAAATGTGTATATATATATTGCAGTTGAATGCACATATTCACGATTTGCGAGGGTGCCCTCTCAGGGCATTGGTTTCTGCCCTATGTAGGAGAATTTCGATTTGTGAATGATTGAGGTCCGTGGTGTAATGGTAGCGCATCCAACCGGCAATTGGAAGGCCTTGGGTTCGATTCCCGGGCGGTTCGCCTCATTTTTCATTTATTCGTTATTTCTCTTCCGCGTGTGCAGAAACGTTCCTTAATATTATGTCGTTTCTATTCATTTATATACTGCGTGGTCATTGCAGTTGAATGCATATATATATATATATATATATATATATATATCAGGAGTGCGTGATATAATGGAATTTTTTGCCATCAACATAAATACTAAATATTATTTTATTATTATTATTATTATTATTATTATTATTATTATTATTATATATATAGTTTCTTCTAAATTTTATAATTAATTAAAAAAAGAGCTATAAATCTTTTACATATGAAAGCTAAAGTTCCCACACATTATATATATATATATATATATATATATGTGTGTGTGTGTGTGTGTGTGTGTGTGTGTGTGTGTGTGTGTTACACACCCACAGGGAAATATAAAGCGATTCCAAGGTCTTCGTTTATTCAAACACCCCGAGGAAATGTTGCAAATACACGAAAAGCCTTGAAATCGCGTTTTATTTTCCCTGTGGGTGTGTAACATTTATTAAGTTCATATGTGAAATTGATGCTTGGCGTATCGTGGTTCGGATTCCACGTTAAGTTGTAACTTGTAGGTCTAAGGTAGGGACGAAAGCTTGACTGTCGTCAGAATGAACACTTCGGGTGGTGAGTAAACAAAATTAAGGTTTAAGTATGGTAAAGTATAACTCGAGCTATACATATATACATATATAGCCAATATACATTTTTGCCATTCATCCATGTTTGTATATATATCACACACACACAGTATATGCTGTCAATCAAAGTGAAAATTTCTCCTAAATAAATGCATTGTAACTGCGCATGCGAGACGAGGTCCTGAATTAAGGGAAGTTGGTTTTATTAAAGATCTTATCGGCGCGAAGAAAAATCTTTAGTTAAAATGGGAGTGACGACATCTGATCAACTTGATATTCTATCGACAAGTAGTATATTGTGAGTTAGATTAAGTTAGGTTAGGTTAAGGTAGGTTAGCGCAGGTTAGGTTAGGTTGGGGTAGGTTAGCGCAGGTTAGGTTAGGTTGGGGTAGGTTAGCGCAAGTTAGGTTGGGGTAGGTTAGCGCAGGTTAGGTTAAGTTGGGGTAGGTTAGCGCAGGTTAGGTTAGGTTGGGGTAGGTTAGCATAGGTGCGGTTACGCTAGGGTAGGTTAGGTTAAGTTAGGTTGTTAGTCTTTATAGAATGTCAATGTTATTATTCTCTTGCCGACCTCATGGGTATATAGATTCGTTAAAACTAGATATTTGCACCGTGGACATTACATCAAAAAGTTATTTTTTGCAACTATACTACAGCAGCATCTGTATGATTAATTCAGTTACATACTACTATTACTACTATACACTTGCACTAACCATATTTATGGTTTTGATGAAAACTTGAATAGGTAGTGCAACCACGGAACAGTTGGATTAACCACAGAAGAGTTGTTAATATTAACCATTCGGTATAGTTTGCAAATAGTTAACCATACACTGAAAACAATTATTGTTAAAATTCTTGTTTTTTCTCATGTAATTCAAAGTCACGTTTAAAGTAAATAAGAGTATTTTTCAATGTATATTGAGTCGTTTCAATTAAGGCTTTTCCTCGTCCATAGTATTACAAGTATTACTATTATAAATATTATTACTATTAATAGTGACGCATAATTACTATTATAAGTATTAAAAGTGACGCAAAAATAAAATAAAAGTAATGTCCATTTAGTCTTTGAATTTACTGTAGCCTATTTAAAATTATTACTGATACACCATAGACACACACACACAAAGTGGAAACTATTTTAAATATTCAAATATATAAATATGTATAAGGTAGTAGACAAAACTCAAGTTTTATGTACATTATTTGGACATTCATGTCGGTAGTAAAATATAATATATATATATATATATATATATATATATATATATATATATATATATATAATATATATTATAAATTCATTCAACGCTTAAACGTTCTATTCGTTGAATATACAAGTTGGTATTCAACGAACGAAACGTTCAATTAATGGGCACTAACAAAATATGTACATAAACACACACACACACACACACACACACACACAGGTGGGCGAGCAACATGTACATAAGATATACATAATATGTTGGCCTGTTATTGGGTTAAATATTTTTAACGCGCAATGTCGTCCAACTTCCCCAGAAGCGCTATGAAACCCAAGTCAAATCGTGAGTTCATGACAATTGCTTTCTCATCAAGTGTGAGCCAGGTTTGACAGGCCAAAATTGAAGAGACCTCCGCCAAATTATATAGGGATCGTCAGAGAGGAGACAGAGTAAGTGGTACAGATAAAAATTATAAGTTAGGTCGTCTATACGATGTACTATTTCTTAAAGTTCCAACCACTATTTTCCATCTATCTTTGTTATTTAAATTAGTTTGTCTGGTTCGCGTACAATTAATCAATCTAATTCTCTCCTCTCTCTCTCTCTCTCTCTCTCTCTCTCTCTCTCTCTTCTCTCTCTAAACAGTGTGTGTATGTATGGAGAGAGAGAGAGAGAGAGAATATAAATGCTTTATTTATTATAAAATAAAGAGGAGCATTCTTAACTGCAGTAAAAGGTGACGCAGCAATTTGTATAAATATATGAATATACTACATGAAAGAAGTTATATTATATATATATATATATTTTATATATATATATATATATTATATATATATATATATATATATATATATATATATATATAAACCATGTATAGGGTACGAGATATACCAGGCAAGTTATGCAATTTATGTAATGCATGCATTAGATAAAGACTAAAAGGTGAAGTGAACCCCATAAAGTCCAAATATTTCATCGATTGCATAATGGATACAAGGAATGAAAGAAGCGCCTATAAAATATGAGATTTTACCTATTAAAATTATTTACTGAATGACTAACAGTTGAGGCAGACAATTATTTGGACGTGTAAAATATTGTTGGTAGGACCGTTGTTGTGTTTCAGTGAAATAATGTGTTTATAATATACTTGCTAACACCTATGAAATGGGTCTAACAGCTGTTCGCCCCACCTCAACGGCGTACCGAAAAGGTGAGGCTATACAAAAAGGATTGTAGAAGGTGTTCATACCCAACATCTGGGTAAAAGAGATGCTTTTCGTTGTTTTAATACCCCGAGTTGGCTTTGTCTTAGATTCGAACCGGTTATCAAAAATGTTATTTTAGTCTATTATACGTTACCGAGAATCTAATCCTCTCTCATTATGGCAAATTGATAAAAAAGATGCACTCTTTCGATAAGAAATTGATTATTTAATGTTGATTAAGCAAATCATATCACAAAGAGTAGAGTCATCTTTCCATGGAATCGAACAAGTGGAGGTAGCTTCAACTATAGCCGACTCACCCACGTCTGGTATGTACCTCATTACTGAACATGTCATGCTTATAATTAACTAGCTTAATAGGCGGGATGTGCCCTAAGCTCCTCCCTTTAAAGGCGTCTTCTCCAATCACAGAGCGTATTTCACTCCTTCTCAACCAATAAGAAGCTTTAAGCCGCCCAGTTTGAGCGGGTTGCCGCCTGGGGGCCGACCTGTGACCCTTACAGGTATTCAGAGGTAGACACGCTGGAGATTAGATACAGCCTTCTCCGCAGCTTTTTAGTCAGACCATTTATCAAAAAGGTTTTCAATTGCAGCGTTGCAAAGCGCAAGATTCTCAATAAGAAACGAGTGACTCGTACGGCAGAATAATCATTATCTTAATAGAAAGATTGGCAACAATGAGTTGACGCCACATCACGTGATATAAACAAACGGGTTGCCCTCTTTTCAGCCTTTGAAACTGATATTGAGAGGCGTTTGCGGCAACATCAATTAAAAGAATTTTAGTTTATATATAGAACAATAGAATATATATATATATATGAAGTATGGCGACGTGACATATTCATAAGTTAATGCGGCCTAGGCAGTTGTATAAATAGCAGAGCTGGGCATTTGCGCATATTTTGCGGTACTGCGGTACTTGCGGTACCACCGCACTACCACCCCGGGCCCCCATAAAGCAGTACCGCAAAGGATCGCTGAAAGTACCGCAGTACCGCTACCGCATTCAAATTTCCGCGTACCGGTTTGGTACCGGTTTGGTAGTGCAGCAGTACCGCAGTACCGCAATATGCCGCAAGTGCCCAGCTCTGATAAATAGTACCTTGGATATACTGTATATATACACTTGTGTGTGTGTGTGTATATATATATATATATATATAATCTCGTAAAGAGGGATGATTACTGATTCAATCCAATTTATGGCACACATCCTCAAAGATTTGAAAGTATATGGACGATTTTCAATCTTTAGCATCATAAAATCGTACGATGAAAATGTCGTAATTTTTTTTTAATTTCCCTGAATAAAAATAAAGTATGATTGATGTGAAATCAAAAAATAACCATTTTAATCTACTTATAATGACTGTAAACTCATTATTTTCATTACTGTATCAAGATAATATGGGAATTTTTAATTGATGCTCATTATAAGCTCCAATTTTATACGATATTACTGTACGATATCTGTTTTAAGTTTTAAATTTAATCCTATATTGGTTGTCCGCATAAAGGAAAGGAAGTGGTTTGTTTACTTATGAAAAATTACTCAAAGCAAAAACAATGTCTTATAATTACTGTCTCTCTCTCTCTCTCTCTCTCTCTCTCTCTCTCTCCTCTCTCTCTCTCTCTCTCTCTCTCTCTCTCTTATATATATATATATGGAGAAACACACATGAGCACGCATAAGTTTTATATGAAACAAAATTGTACCCCTCCCCACCGGTTCTCGAACCCAGGATCTCTTGAGTAGGAGTCGCGAGCGCAACTACCACACTACAATGGAATAAAAATAAAACAACCTATCATATGTATATATAAACAACCAAGGAACCGCATAACGCTTTCGCATCCAGAGGCATCTTACGTGTTAACCCTCTTGCTCTGCAGGTAATTTAATTCAAATTTCTGTGGTTTAACATTGGGGTCCTATAGATGGAGGCGAAGATATTATGCGCTTCCAGTTGTTTAAACATATGAAAGGTTGTGCTAACATTTTATCACGTAATAGTGTAGTGGTAGCGCTCGCAACTCCTACCCGAAAGGTTCCTGGTTCGAATCTTGATAGGGTAATTCCGTTTCATATAATTTGTTTTCATATAATTATATATAACTAACCAACAGATGAAGTTCAAATTTGTGGAAAAGTTTCGCTGTTTTACACAAAGTACCGCACTGCCTATATATATATAGGCCGACAATGATCATAGAGGCATTATGTTGCCACGAAGTCATATGTTGCAACACAGACAATTTCATAGAACTTTCCAAACACAAAAATTTCCAGTTACAAAACCATCAAACGTATTGTGGAGAAGTTTAGACATACGGGTGTTAATGACCAGATAAGAAGGAACAGTGGGCGGGAATCTATTGCAAGAACACCCTTGCTCGCGGAACCCATACTGACGCTCTGAAAGAAGACTGTGAGAAGAGAGGTGTTTAAGAATCTTACTACTGAGGATAGAGTTTCTTCTTAGCCGATCTATAGCTGCGGTTGTAGATGACCACTGTTCTTCTCCTAAACCTATTAATAGTGATGTTCCTCAGGGCTCTGTCCTGTCACCCACTCTCTTCCTTTTATTTACCAATGATCTTTTAAGTCGTACTTCCTGTCCTATTCACTCCTATGCTGATGATTACACTCTTCACTTCTCCACCCGCTTCTCAAAGTGTCCCTCTCAACAGTCACTCTGTGCTTCGCGTGAGACGACTATGGCGCAACTTACCTTTGATCTTTCTATTATCTCTGATTGGGGCAGAGAAAACCTTGTGGTTTTCAATCCCTTAAAAACCTAGTTCTTTCATCTATCTACTCGTCATAATCTTCCACACGACTGTTGCTTCTCTTTTAAGGGAAGTTTGTAGTACCAGACTTTGACACTCATCCCTTTTCTGTCCAACTCTCTAATGCAAGGGTTAATCGGTACTCTCAATCTTCATCTACTCAACCGGCCAACTCTGGAACAACCTTCCTCAATCCATCTTTCCCCCTGTCTCTGATCTGGCTCTCTCCTCCGTCTATGGAGGAAGGGCATTTTTGCAGGCATTCGCCCTTGGCCCCTCCTTTCTGCATAAAAAATCCGACAGCTAGGATCCATTCTGTAAAATAAGAATTGAAAACCTCATTAAGAAAGTCAACATGCAGGCTTTGTCAGTTGCTGGGAACATCACATACTACTGTGAAAAGAATCATACATCAAGATTTGCAAATGTATCCGTACAAGGTACAAATGTTGCAAAGTCAAACTGACAGAAATAAGAGAGAAAGGCGTGAATTTTTTGTCATTATTGCCCACCGGATTGAAAATGAACCGGAGTTTCTGGACAATGCTTTTTTAAGTGACGAGGCTCACTTTCATCTTAGTAGGCATACCAACAAGCAAAACACGTGATTTCGGGCAGTCCAGCAACCACATAAACATGTAGCACCACCATTTTCCGTTGAGAAAGTGATAGTTTGGTGCGCCATCGGACGAATGGTATCATTGGGCCATTCTTCCTCGAAAATGAAGCAAGACAAAATGTCAATGACAACACAGAAAGATACGTGTACACTTGGAGAAGAAAATTTCTTCCGGCACCGAGGAGGAAGCGAGTGTGTGAACACGAAATGTAGTCATCTTTCAACAAGATAGTGCGTCCCTCCACATCTAACGTTGTCTTAGAATTCCTGAAACAACACTTTCCAGGAATTCGATTGATCTCGTGACCTACAGACACGCCATGGTTACCAAACTTACCTGATCTGTCACCCCCTGACTTCGTTCTGACATTGGACGAGCTGAGGAGCAACATTAGAAGGGCGATAAGAAACATTCCAACAAAGATTCTTGGCAGAGTATTTGAGAACTTCAATATCCGCGTCGCCTCTGTAATTGGTGCGCAGAGGGAAGAGAACGGAGAAAGAAGAATAGAATTGAAGTAGGTGAAAAAACATGGATATTAAGTAGGTTTGTATGACTTGATTCATTTATCTTTCACTACTTTCTGGAAAGTTCTTAGCATGTTAGATCCTTTTGTTTCTTTATTCAAGGTTGTTCCACGGGATAGGGCCAGTGAAGCATGAAGATCTAATTGCACAGTCTAGACTCTAGAATGTAGTTTGGTTTTCTGGTATACGTGTTTGATTGCCTTGACTCGAAACGGTATTGTGTTTGGAAAGCTAATATTTTGTTTTCGAGGATTTCTGAAACTATATCATTGACAATTTGGCACATATAAGAGGCAATGTATAATTTGTAAATATCTTCTAGTTTTAGAGTTTTCAAATCGTGGAAAATTATGTCAGTACTTTCGTTATACTCGTTCGATTTATAAACCTTCCTAATTATTCCTTGTTTTTGCATTACGAGCAGTGGCTGAATTAATATTGTTGTGCACTTCCGTAAGCGTTAATGCAGTACTCCAAATGTTGGTATAATGGTATACTCTAGCGTAGTATATGGCTTTAAGGACGTGTTGTTTTGAGAGTCGCACTTAACTTCGTAACTGGGAATGAGACTTTGGTTAATTTATTACATAGATCTTCAATGTACCTTTTGAATGACAGGTTTGCGTCGAGGGTAATTCCCAAGAGTTTGGCAGATTGCCCTCGTTTTACAGGGACTGAATTTATATTTACTTTTAGGAGGGGGAGGGGGATGATATTGTTTTCTTTGTTTGTGTTGATTATGTAAGCTGCTTTTTTTTATATTTAAAGGAAGTTTTTTGGAGGCGTCGCTTATCAAAACACCCCAACAGTACCACTATCTATTATTCTCTTTAAATTTAAAACACATTATCTGAATTGTGGTTTTTATAAAACGCAAGTTTAAGGGACTATAATTCATATTGAATCTACGTCTCACAGAATTGTTTTACACATATTCTTTGTAAATAAGATCTGTCTGTATAAGTACCGTATTTACATTGTAGTCTCCTGCTGAAGGGAAAAGAATATAAGAATATTCAAAAATATTTTACTTTATATTAAGATCTAAACCTTTCGGTTGCAGCAGGGTTATCCTTATCAAGGGCCTGTTTATATTTCCTTCTTCATCAGGTTAGTCATGTCGTAAAGTTCAGTTGTTAAGTTGTTTAGTCGTTAAGGTTTTAAGTTGATTAAGTGTTAATGTTAAGGATGTTAATGCCAGAACGTCTTAAATAAAAGTGGAAACTGTCTAAATCTCGTTTTTTAAAAGGGTCAGATTTACCAGAAAGCAAATTGCATGCAAATGAACCTCAGCCGTGAGAATTGACCCATGCTAAGTCTGAGAAATGGAAAGGGGTAGCAGTAATGAGTCAGCTGTCTGTATAATTTCTTTGGTTTGACCTTGTTAGGTCTTTGCAAATAAGGGGACTTTATTTCTCCCGGGTGCGTACTCTAAAAACTGTCCGTTGTATGTACTTTAGATCCAATCAGGAAAAAAGGACTAAATATACTCTAGAAAATATTACGTACTTCAAGGGTACGTATACAGTACGTCGATGATAGATAGAGTAGATAAAACGGTTGCCTTCTTGACAAACGTTGTCCTCTGGAACTAAATGAAAAATACAAAGAATACGCTTCTAGGGATTAAAGAAAACCTCTTAGTGTACTCTCAATGTACCTTCGGTCTACCGAGTGTACTATTTACGTACTTCATACCCACAGTAAGTTTAGACCTTTTTTTTTCCGCTCGGATCTCGGTACACGGAGCGGACAGTCTTTAAGAGTGTGGCAGTAAACGTGCCCGGCTCAATGGCCTCTCGTAGGTGAAGAACATGAAAAGGGGCAAATGTACGCGATGAAGCAAATAAACATTTATTATTATTCAAATTCTGATAAAAAATAACACAGGTCAACAAAAAAACTTTTTTTTTCGTTGCCAAGGAAATTCGTACGAATTTAGGGTATTTTGGGGTTGCTGAATTCCAAAATGAAAGTAGTTTTTCCGATTTGGCTCTAGTTCTTGAGAATGAATACCCTCAATTAATAGGAAACGTAACCATAACGCGTGCATATGGGAAACTACCGGAACATTCTAGATGGTGAGACCGAATAAAATGCCATTATGTATTTCATGTGTTTACTTTGTGTTGAGATCTGAATTTCAATGCGATTTGTAAGTAGGCTCCGCCTGAACATTAAATTTTTTGCATTTTTACGTGTTTCAATGGGGTACCAATTATCTCATAAATTAGAGCCAATCTAGCAAAACCGATGTCATATTCGGAATCAGCACCACAAAGTTACCCCAAAATCACTCTAATATGATTGGCAATAAAATGAGTGTTGACCAGTGTAATTAACCTGACGAAAGTGTAAGTTTAGGAAGGTGATTCACAGTAAATAATAAATTAATGTGTATTTATATAAAATGAGTATAGTGACAAATTTCTTTTGTGTTACGGTATATAAATGTGTGTGTGTGTGTGTGTGTGTGAGTACATTACAGTCAGTGTGGAAAACCAGACATTTCACGTAATAACTAAAAGATTCAAGGATTTCCCCTGCCTGCATATTTGACCTTTAAGTATTACGCCTAACTTGTCTAACCTCACCTAACCTAACTTTCATGGAAGGAGACGTTATGTGAGGTGCTGGAAACTTTGGACCTATACCCATTGCGTCTACAGGACCAAAACACCGACACTCTAAAAAACTAACTTAACCTAGCCTAACCTAATCTAACCTAATAATAACTAGTTGATAAAAATAAAATGCCAAGTCGATCAGATGTCGTAAGGCCGGAAACTTTTAAGCATTACTTGAAATGAGTGGTTTCCTTGTTGCCCCACCTAGACCTACAGGTCAACGTGGAATCCAAACTACGACCTACCACGGGTGGTCAGAAATTACAAAGTCCTCGCCCACCCTCTTAATCACTAGGTTACCCAAGGCACCCATTTATCTACTAAACAATTTTATTGTATAGAAGGATAAACAGCTGGGTGAGCTGAGCTGCCATCATCGGGAATCGAACTCGAGGCCGGTAGATTTGTAGTCAGCGATGCTAACCATTACACCACCTTCATAAAGATATAGAGTAGGTCTAGGCTGTCTGTTGGGATGTAGTTATTACATTACTTGGCTTACAAATGCAGCTTCACAAACTGACCAACTGGCTTCGGATGTGAAGCGCATAATTTTGTTGGCTGTGGTATTTTGTGTAACTTTGTATTGAGTGACTGGTTTTCCTTCATTTCATAAAAGTGTATTGTAAAAATTTTATAAGAGTGGGATCCGACTATTTATCTGTAGACTTTGGTGTAACTTTAAAAGATTAGTAAATAGACACACGACTTATATGTACTCTTCAACTTATACATGCATGACATTCCAACACCCATAGATAACAAGCTTACCTTATCATCATATGCAGATGATATCACTCTAACATCCACCCACAACAACATCGACACCGCTACAAATAACCTACAAACATACATAAACAGTATACAAGACTGGCTCACACACAATAGACTCAAAGTAGCGCCCACAAAATCAACCATCACCTTGCTTACAAGCAACACAAAGAACACCAGGTAATTCCACAACTTACACTAAACAACATCAACATTCCACACACTCACAGAACCAAAATACTAGGTGTCACATACAACACATCATTATCTTTTGCAAACCACATTCAGGACATTAAAAAACAAATGTACGTCAAGACTTAACACGCTTAGGGTACTAACAGGCACAAACTTTGGACACCAGCAGGAAACAACATCACTCATCTACAAACAATATATTCGCTCAGTTATGGACTATGCTAGCCCATGCTGGGCACCCATTATCTCAAACACACACATAAACACCTTACAAACAATACAAAACAACGCACTTCGTATCATTACAGGATGCACTCAAACAACACCAATAGAACACCTGCACACAGAAACAAAAAACTAAAAGTTAGGGAACATTTAGACATGAGGGGAACACAATTCATGGCAGCAGCGACAACTAACCCACAACACCCTTGCCACTACATGTACAATCATGCACCAACACCTCGCACCATTAAGGTAACACCAGAGAGACATTATAACCAAATACTCCATTCCATACCACGCCCCACAGACATCACACAGTACAGAAAACACATACACACACACCTAACCCACAAAGCACTGACACGACTCGGTCCGAATGCGGTCCTAGGTGCGAAGCCGCCGCCCATTAACAGGTCAGAGATCAGCCTGAGCAGATCGGATCGAGTTAACTTAGCACGATTCCGATGTGGACATCACCCCAACTTATGGACATATAAACACAGACTAGACAACTCCATAGACGACACCTGCCACCTGTGCAAAGACACACCACAAACAATTGAACACATTATGACGGACTGTACCGCTCTAGCACAACAACGAACACAACACAACATCACGAGTGCGCTGAACCTCTGGTCCACTCCGGAGAGGGCGATCGGTTACCTGCGTGCCGCCGGCTTGCTCGATCAGGGTGGGCTGATCGGCTAAACAACAACAACAACAACTGTAGTCTGTCCACACTCGCATTTTAGCATTGTAAATAATTTCATACAAACTATTTTCAACAGAGATCTTTAACCTAAACATTTACTTTAAGTTCACGAGCCACTTAAAAGATTTTGAGTATAACTTCACAATTTTCGACTCACTAGATTTGGCTGTGAAGCTAAAAATTTTTATGGCTGTGGTATTTTTGTAAATTTATGGTCTCATTGGGTTTTTACCTCAAATTCACAAGAGTATGAAATTTTGTATAAGCGCGGACTAACTAGATATAAGTTGGCTTGGGCCTTACTGTACTGCTTCCTTATATTAGCCCAGTGGAACAATAACATTTATTTAATCTTAATGAATAGCCAAGGCCTATCTATCTGTACAGCACAGTCATCCCACGTTCGCTGGCATTGTTGTTGTTGTTTTGGTTAGCCGATCAGCCCACCTTGATCGAGCAAGCCGGCGGCTCGCAGGTAACCGATCGCCCTCTCCGGAGTGGACTAGAGGTTCAGCGCACTAGTGATGTTGTGTTGTGTTCTCTGTTGTGCTAGAGCGATACAGTCTGTCATAATGTGTTCAATTGTTTGTGGTGTGTCCTGGCACAGGTGGCAGGTGTCGTCTGTGGAGTTGTCTAGTCTGTGTTTATATGTCC
The DNA here is from genome assembly GCA_023014485.1 of Bathynomus jamesi. NCBI lineage: Eukaryota > Metazoa > Arthropoda > Malacostraca > Isopoda > Cirolanidae > Bathynomus > Bathynomus jamesi. The sequence goes on along the minus strand of JAJOZX010003567.1, from coordinate 336,990 downwards.
GTAAGTTGGGGGTGATGTCCACATCGGAATCGTCCTAAGTTAATTCGATCCGATCTGCTCAGGCTGGTCTCTGACCTGTCAATGGGTGGCGGCTTCGCACCTAGGACCACATTCGGACCGAGTCTTGTCACTGCTTTGTGGGTTAGGTGTGTGTGTGTGTGTGTGTGTGTGTGTGTGTGTGTTTTCTGTACTGTGTGATGTCTGTGGGGCGTGGTATGGAATGGAGTATTTGGTTATAATGTCTCTCTGGTGTTACCTTAATGGTGCGAGGTGTTGGTGCATGATTGTACAGAAGAGCGTAACTAGCTTTCAAAAGTTGGGGGGGGGGGACAACTATAATGATGAAAAATCCTGCGATGAATTTCTGTGCTGCTATCCTGTAGGTAATGTGTTTGCGACCAAAATGATGCTCTTAAAATACTATGATTTAGAGAATGAACTATATTTATGATAGTAATAGGAAAATCAAAGAAGCATTTTCACAACTACCTTATGTATATCAAGTATATACTTAACATTAAAGGAAAACAATATATGCAGTAATTAAAGTAAAAAATAACTGGATGTCTCATTAAAGTATTTATCACTGCAGTATTAGTACTGAATCAGTAATACTTTCCAGCATACTAATAGGACTAATATAATTAAAGATTTACTCATCACAGATTATTTCAAGAACTAAATATTTTCGTTCACGTAAGCTAACTTAGATCAAAAGTTAGGGGGGAGAAAACCTATATTATCCCCCCGTCCCCCCCCTCGTTAGTTACGCCCTGATCAGGGGCGGAGCTAGCTAGGGGCAGGCGGGGCAGTGCCACGGGGCCCGGGCCTTTGGGGGGCCCCGGGTCGTTGACAACACCTTGGCAAGGAAAATTAATAATTCGCTGACTTTTAATCTCGGTAAAAGTTAAAACTTAAAATTATGTCATTTCTTATTTAAAAATAGTCAAAAAACCAAAAATAACGTCGATTTGTCTATATATTAACTATATCTATAAGAAAAAGCAATTATTTAAAAAAAAATTGCAAAAAAACGGCTTCAAAACGTAAAAATGTGTTTTTTTTTGGCATATTTTGAAATCTGCACTTTGTTATGACGTCATATAAAATATATCATATTGTGATCCAGTTTCAATCTTTGCTTGTGTGTTAGTAAGTATGTTATTATAAGGCTAAAGCAGTTTCAAAGCCTTGTGTTAGTCCGTGCGTAAGAAATTTAGGCTAAATTGAGTGACTTAATTTAGCGTTCAGAACTTCAGACCCAGTTCCGTAGTGTGTATAGTGACTATAGTGAATCACTGTGTATATGCATGAGTGTACCACTTTTGCACTAAACTTTATTGTTACTCAGTTATTGTTAAAATTAATAAAGTTTTCAACCCTCGAGGCATGTCAAAGTACAAGCATAAAAGTGGCTTTAGGGGGCCCGTAAATGTGTTAGGGGCTCCGTAAATAAGTTTTGCCCCGGGGCCGTGACACTCTTGCTTCGCCACTGCCTCTGATTGTACATGTAGTGGCAAGAGTGTTGTGGGTTAGTTGTCGCTGCTGCCATGAATTGTGTTCCCCTCATGACTAAATGTTCCCTAACTTTCAGTATTTTTGTTTCTGTGTGCAGGTGTTCTATTGATGTTGTTTGAGTACTTCCTGTAATGATACGAAGTGCTTTGTTTTGTATTGTCTGTAAGGTGTTTATGTGTGTGTTTGAGATAATGGGTGCCCAGCATGGGCTAGCATAGTCCATAACTGAGCGAATATATTGTTTGTATATGAGTGATGTTGTTTCCTGCTGGTGTCCAAAGTTTGTGCCTGTTAGTACCCTAAGTGTGTTAAGTCTTGACGCGCATTTGTTTTTAATGTCCTGAATGTAGTTTGCAAAAGATAATGATGTGTTGTATGTGACCCCAAGTATTTTGGTCCTGTGAGTGTGTGGAATGTTGGTGTTGTTTAGTGTAAGCTGTGGAGTTATCTGGTGGTCTTTTGTGTTGCTTGTTAACAAGGTGATGGTTGATTTTGTGGGCGCTATTTTGAGTCTATTGTGTGTGAGCCAGTCTTGTATACTCTTTATGTATGTTTGTAGGTTATTTGTAGCGGTGTCGATGTTATTGTGGGTGGATGTTAGAGTGATGTCATCTGCATATGATGATAAGGTAAGCTTGTTATCTATGGGTGTTGGAATGTCATGCATGTATAAGTTGAAGAGTGTTGGTGAGAGAAAAGAGCCTTGAGGGACCCCGTTCGGAAAAAGCTTGTTTTTGGATGACTTGCCATTAAATGTGACATGTGAGTATCTTTCTAATAGATAGTTGCTCAGCCACCTTTTGGTGTTATTGTGCATGTTTGCGTTGAGTATTTTGTTTATTGGAAGAATTACAGTAAATGTATATTGTTCGAAGTGTAATAACGGCCTTTCTCAGGAACTACGGAGCAGCAGCTGACGAGGAAGCTTCTAACAGTGGCTGTATCCTCCAGCGCGGGACACAACAATGCGAAGAAGAGGCAACGTCAAACCGAAACATCAACACGCTGGTGGCCAAACTTCCTCAAATCTCCGTGCAACGGGCTGTCTACGGTTGGCCAGACTGGCAGTCGACGGCCTGTTGCGTCGCCCGGTCAGAGTGCCGATCGGCTCCCGGTGCCGGACCTATACCAGCGCGCTGGCATTGAAGCTTGTATATACTAAAATAATCACATACAGTAGACAAGATTTTGAACAGAAAATTTTAAGACAGTGAAAGGTTAATATTTACTTTAAACTGAAGAGTCAGTTAGATTTTAAATAAAGACTCGCAAATTTTTATCCAATAACTTAGGATGTGAAGCTCAGAATTTTGATAGATGAAGTATTTTGTAAATTTATTAGCCATTCGTCTTTTCCGCATTTCACAGAAATGTATGACATTTTGTAGAAGCGTGGAGAGACTATATTAATCTGCAATAGACTGTGGTCCAACCTTTAATTATAATTACTTATCATTGCCTGGATAACAGAAGTGACTCAGGTTTAGCCAAAGTAATTATAACGGGAATTAATTTTAGCGGAAGGAACTCATTGCAATATTGCAATACGGAATGGTTAGTAATATACAGTATCTCTCTCTCTCTCTCTCTCTCTCTCTCTCTCTCTCTCTCTCTCTCTCTTGGAAATATTTACCTAACTAGTTATAAGTTCTTATATATTATTTGGTAAAAAATAAGATAAAAAATGTAAAATAACTATATGATAAATAATGTATGTTCCTTTCCTTAGAATTCTGAATTTCAGCAAGTCTATAATAGGCCTATACGTGTAAACTTCAGTAAAACAAATAAAACTTACTAAATAAAAAAACAAAAAAAATCTTTTGAGAATGTTACACACAAAAACTGCTTTGGTTACAACAACCCAAACTATGGTTAACTATTTGCCAACCAGTTGAAATGGTTAACCCAACCATGATATGATTCCACTATTTATATAACCATGCTCAACGGGATCATCGCGTATGGTTGAATTTTTTGCGTGAATTGGTTGGTTGGCAAACAGATAACAATATATATTTGGTTATTGTAACCGAATATTTTTCCCTGTCTACAACTAAATTTAAAACCAATTAATGTACAGTCCATTAAAAAAAAACTGTATTGAAAATCCATGCTTCTTACCGATGTTTAACAATATAAGAATCATGGAGTTTTATGGCAGGACTTTTAAACCACGTGTACCATGGATTTGTATAGTGTATACGTCTACCAATCAACTTAAATAATGAATATATATATATATATATATATATATATATATATATTATATATATACCGTGTGACCACAAAAATTGTCCCTGTTTTAATCGCTTATTACTCAGTCATTATTGCAGCTTCACAAATGAAATAAAAAGCACTCGAAGAGAACATTTTAAAGTTTTAATTTATTCTACATGTGTTCAAAGTGACGTCCCTGGACATTCTTACATTTCACACAACGGGAAAGGAAGTTTTTATTACATTTTCCAAAACGCTGCATTCAATGGACTGTACACTCTCTACCACCGCTTGCTTTAATTCTTCGATAGAGGATGGCTCTTGCCTGAATACTTTGTCCTTGACAATCCCCAGAGAAAAAAGTCCATAGGTGATAGATCTGGAGATCTTGCGGGCCAGGGAAACTGCGAGCGATGAGAAATGAATCTTTGTTTCAAAAATCTTGTTAAACATTCCAGTGATTGCCTAGTTGTGTGGGCTGTTGCTCCGTCTTGCTGAAACCACTTGTTACTGCAGTTTTCTTGTTCAAAAACAGTGTTCAGCATTTCTACATATCTTTCTGAAGTTACTGAAAGCGGTCTCCTTGTCTCTGGGTCCTCAAAAAAGTAAGGACCATAAACCTTGCTGCTACTCAAACCACACCAGACAGTAACTTTTGGTGAATGCAGAGGTTTCTCCAAGTGTATATTTGGCTTGTTTTGTAACCAACACCGGTAATTCTGTCTGTTGATGAGCCCATTGAGATAGATGTGGCATTCATCACTGAATATTATGTCACTTAATCTTATCTGGTTTTGTTCAATTATTGTTTCAATGCGTTCACAAAACATCAAACGACGCTGGTAGTCTTGTTCGCTAAGCTGTTGCAAAACATAATTTTGAATGACTTCATTCTCAAATCCAACGTGATTATTTTCCGAATGCTCTCCCGTTTGATTCCTGTCACAGCTGATAGTCGTCTCACAGATTTCTTGTTGTCCGTTTCAAGCTGATTTGCGACTGAATCAATGTTTTCAGCGGTTCGCACACCTTTGCTGCGCCAGAGTTGCCTTTATGCATGTTCTTGATTGAGCCGTGATGTTTCCATTTTGCGAAAATCCTGCGAATCGTTTTAGGATCTATGGTCCTTTGCTGACCGTATTGTCGTCTGAAAGACCGTTGGGTGGCAACTACCGAGCCATGTTTGATCATCTCTTCTGCGATGAAAACACGTTGCATGTCCGACAAATAACCCATGATTGTGGTGGATAAAACTGCCATTTTTTTATAAGTACTGATTTCGTATCCAGGATATCGAAAAATTAAATAAAACTTTAAAATGTTCTCTTTCGAATGCTTTTTATTTCATTTGTGAAGCTGCAATAATGACTGAGTAATAAGCGATTAAAAACAGGGACAATTTTTGTGGTCACGCGGTTTGTTGCTAGGCTAGGCCACGGCGTGACTTTGGAGCCCTCTCGCGGTGATCTTGTAAAACTCGGAGATTTTCTCTTTCATGTGGTGTATGCCCAGTTGATGCACGGTTGATAGGTACGGAAGTATTCTCAGTTGAAATCGGATGAATTATATTACACACAGACCGTGTATGGAACAAGGAACTCTTCTGGGATAATTAAATCCACTGTAGTCCGAATAAGTACAGTAATGGTAAATGACTAATACTATAATTTTTTCTTTTTCATGATGGAAGCGCAACGTGGGCAACGTTGTAACATAAAAGGTTCTCAGGGGACCATTCTGAGGTGCAGTATATATATATATATATATATACACAGCGTGTCCGAGAATTATCTGTACAATTTTTGGCTGTTATTAAAATCAACCATGAAGTGTAGAAATTCCAGTTTTGTCCCATTTTACAGAGAATCTCATTAAGTTTTTTCTGATACCACTTTTTGACAAGTTTTTTAGAAATGTACGCGGGTGACAGACATTGATGATTTAAAAAAGAATCACAGCTGCTATTGAGCGAATTGATGTGGATATGCTGCAGCGTACATGGCAACATTTGGAGTATCGATTGGATGTTTTGCGAATCACTAATGGTGCACATATCGAATGTTTGTAACAACGTTACTTTAATAAAAGAAACTTTTGAAAATACAGATTCTAAATAATCTTGTTTAAGAATTTTACGTGTGTTCAAGAATTTTATTAAAAGATGAAATTGTACAGATAATGTTCGGACACACTGGAATTTCTAAAAAACTTGTCAAAACTTGGTATCAGAAAAACTTAATGAGATTGTAAAATGGCACAACACTGGAATTTCTACACTTCATGGTTGACTTTTAATAACAGCCAAATATTGTACAGATAATTCTCGGACACCCTGTATATATACAGATGATGCGAAATTTGAAACACAAAATAAGATAGCAGTAAACAGAGCAAAGAGAATAACGGGTCAGATATTGAGAACCTTTAAACGAAGGGATAGGAATGTAATGATTCCTCTACTGAAAACCCTGATCATACCCAAATTAGAATACTGCTCGGTCCTAACTTCCCCATATAAAAGAAGACATTAGACAGCTGGAGGGGATCCAAAGAAGCTTCACAGCCAAGATCAATGGGTGCAAAGAACTAATTACTGGGAAAGGTTACGAGAACTAGACCTATATTCACTGGAAAGGAGAAGAGAGAGATACACCATTATTTACACTTGGAAAATAATGGAGAAACTAGTCCCTAATCTTACTCTGAATCCCATAACTCCCAAACAACGATGGAAAGTAGAAGCGGTAGACTGTGTCGTATTCCCAAATTGAAGGCGAGACAGGGAACATCCTTAACCCTGAAAGAAATAGTTTTGTAGTGAGAGGACCAAAACTGTTTAATCAGTTGCCCAAAGGCCTAAGAACACGAAGGGAGTTGCAGTGGAAATCTTCAAAAGAAGACTAGACGCCTGGCTCAGAACAATCCCCGATGAGCCGGGCGTACCTGGCTATGTGAGGTGGAGAGCGCAAGAATCCAACTCACTACTTCACCAGGCCAACTCGAGAGGAGGGGCGACAAGCTCGACCTTCGCGAAATGAGAGATCGTCGCGCGGAACCTTTGTAAGGTTGTAAGGTAAGGTATATATATATATATATATATATATATATATATATATTATATATATAATGTTATAATGTTATAATGTTTCAGACCAACAAAGACCCTAGGATCCACTCATGGCTGGTCTACCTAACTGTGTTCGTAATTGTGTATTGTGTATGTCCTCCGTGGTGGCGGAGGGGACCTACAAT
>JAJOZX010003567.1:312500-325000 GCA_023014485.1 Bathynomus jamesi | reverse complement strand
GGATTCCTATTGTTTCCATTATTATTATTACTATTATTGTTATTATTATTATTATTATTATTATTGTTATTATTATTTTATTATTATTGTTGTTGTTATTATTGTTATTATTATATTATTGTTATTATTATTATTATTATTATTATTATTATTATTGTTATTATTATTATTGTTATTATTATTGTTATTATTATTATTATTATTGCTATTATTATTATTATTATTGTTATTATTATTATTATTATTATTATTTTATTATTATTATTAATATTATTATTATTATTCTCATTATTATTATTATTGTTATTATTATTATTAGTTAGTAGTAGTAGTAGTAGTAATAGTATAGACACATTACTACTAGTATTATTATTATTATTGTTGTTGTTGTTGTTAGTTTTTGTTTTTTCTGTAGGAATGGTAGAGAAAAATGCGTGACAGAATAATTTGTATCTCATTAGCAGGTAAAAATGAGGTTTTCATACATATGTAAAAACTCGTTCTTAGATCTCCTGCTCTTAAGCCTATCTCAGCTTTATATATATATATTATATATAATATATATATATATATATATATATATGTGTTGTGTGTGTGTGTGTGTGTGTGTGTGTGTGTGTGTGCGTGCGCGCGCGCGATCGCGTCTCACGAGTTACGTTTGTCTAAATTAAAATATTATTTCTTGAATATTAAGCTTACAAAAACTGGCTGTCCCTTATTTCCATTATAAAGCTGAAAGTTTCTTCTTTTGAGTGGTATACGAGCCATTTCACCACAATTTGATACATTTTCCATTTTAGCAAATAATCACGACAATATCGCGACAGAAAAAATGGAAAAAGCCGACACGGAGGTGAAGAAAGAAAAAATTATTTCAAGAGTTTAAAAGTTACGCTTTACCTGTTAGGTTAGGTTAAGTGAAATTAGTTATTTAGAGTGTTGATGTTATGATTTTGTTAATCCGATAAGTATAGGTCCATATTGGAGTGTTAGTTCGCTATGTTGTAGAATTTATTCCTAAACTAAGACGATTAAATCTTTCAGACAGCACCTTCTTTCAGCAAGACGGTGATCCTTGCCACCATGCTTTGAATGTACGCCAGTTCTTGAATGAAGTCTTCCCACCCAAGTGGATCAGTAGAAGTGGACCAATTGCTTGGCTACTTCGTTCAACAACCGACCCGTCCCCACTAGATGACTTTCTATGGAGTCGTTATAAGTGTTGTTTACTCATCGAAACCACATGTTTCAGATGAACTTATTTATGCCCACAATTACGAATGCCATTCATAAAATTACTCAGCGAAATGTGAATGTTTTCATGTCTTTCGGAAATCGGACCGAACGATGTATCGAAAAAAAATGTCTGTTATGTTGAGGCCTACAAATTTGTAATGTAGATTTTTAAAACTTTAGTAATTATGCTTTCATACGACGTTCACAGTTTGTTGCTATAGTGGGTACATCAAAAGTTATTCAAGTTGAAAGTTACACAAGGGCTTTGTAATCACTATATATATATATATATATATATATATATATATATATATATATATATATATATATATATATATTATAATATATATATATATAATATATATTATATATCTATATATATATATACGTATCGATTTAAAATAATATAGCATAAGTTAATTATATTTGTGAGTGAGCGCCTAGGCGAAGAAAGACCACCTGCTCGATCGCCCGTGGCCTATAACGACGCCGAAATCGAAGTGTCAATACGTAACAAACGACAGCCCCAAATGGAGCGAATTAACTCTAATGGGGAAACAGACCATCTTGATTCTCTCTCAGGAAGATAGAATCGAAACTGAAGAGTAATTGATGCCCGAAAGGCTCGATAGACTCTCCACACACATAAAAAAAACGCGTTTTTTGCTCAGAAATTTATATGTATAAACGATCCAGTTCCCGGCTATCACACACACACACACACACACACACACACACACACACACACATATATATATCTACACACACACACACACATATATATCAGCCACTTAAGTTGTATTTTATTATATATATGTGTGTGTGTTGTGTGTGTGTGTGTGTGTTGAATTGATTGATATAGTATTGTTGGAAACTTCCATGTTAGAAATATTACATGTTACGATGAAAGAAACACGAGGACACTAAAAATATTAAATCTAAATTATAAGAGAAAAAGAAATTGTTTTATATTTGTGTTATATTATGCATTATTTTATTCATCAATCAATCAATCAATCAATAATTCTTTAGTGATGAAATAAATATTATATATTACAAATTTTTCAACGTAACGATAATTTTAATATAATAAACAATTAATTGTTAATTGAATTATTTATTTTATTTTATTTGGCTCGTAAGCTGCGTAGGTTTCCATCAGAAAGTGTAACAGAGATCCGTTTCATCTGTACAGTTATTATACTTCAAAAAGAATCTCTCGTCAGAGTATCCTTCCCTCGTTAGCAGTCACTGCATGATGGATACTGTGTTGAGGCACTCCGTCACAATATAATTTGTATTCTATTCACTGCAGTGTAGCGTACCCCTAAAGCAAATCTATATTGGTTGCTCTCTCATTTGCTCTTGTGTCAAGTTCATCGTGTAAAGGTGAGTAAATGAATAACACCCGTTCCTATTCTTCCTGCTTCGGAAAATTTTGCAGTATGCTTACGACAGTTATTTCCCCCTTCAAAAAGAAATCCTTGTCCTCGTGTCTCTTGTATCTTCTTAAGTGAAAACACTATAAACCCAAATGGTTGAGGGAGAGAGAGAGAGAGAGAGAGAGAGAGAGAGAGAGAATTTTCTTCACACGGGAAGATATACAACTCCGGACCAAATCAAAAATAGAATGCTGTCTCAAATACGCTCATGATCTTGATAATACCTTTAAGTTATACATCTTTATGAGGAATATCGAGTATGTGTTACGTCATTATAATAAAAGGACACATCTGTGTGCCAGTTTTGAAAAAAAAATTAAAATTTAGTAAAAACCTTATTAAATAGTGAAAAGTTGATGCATAGCGACATATCAAAATATTGGAATATTTTGTCAAGTGTTACAAAAAATAGAATAAATTCATTATCTTTATTGACTACTACCGATATATAAACCTTTATCAAAGACTTTTTAACTATTTTAGTATTTAGTTGGTCCACCCTTAGCCCTGATTACGGCCTCCAATCGACGTGGCAGCGAGTTGACAAGCCTCTTGGATTCTTCTGTAGTTATTGATTGCCAGGTTGTCATTAAACACCTCTTCAATTCACTAAATGTTCCTGGTTTACGCTTTTGGACCTTCTGCTTCGCTTAGATTTTCTATCGTATTAAAATAGGGAGAATTAGCTGGCCATCCATAGTTGTTGTTGTTGTTTAGCCGATCAGCCCACCCTGATCGAGCAAGCCGGCGGCACGCAGGTAACCGATCGCCCTCTCCGGAGTGGACCAGAGGTTCAGCGAACTAGTGATGTTGTGTTGTGTTCGTTGTTGTGCTAGAGCGGTACAGTCTGTCATAATGTGTTCAATTGTTTGTGGTGTGTCCTGGCACAGGTGGCAAGTGTCGTCTATGGAGTTGTCTAGTCTGTGTATAAATGTCCGTAAGTTGGGGTGATGTCCACATCGGAATCGTGCTAAGTTCACTCGATCCGATCTGCTCAGGCTGATCTCTGATCTGTTAATGGGTGGCGGCTTCGCACCTAGGACCGCATTCGGACCGAGTCGTGTCAGTGCTTTGTGGGTTAGGTGTGTGTGTATGTGTTTTCTGTACTGTGTGATGTCTGTGGGGCGTGGTATGGAATGGAGTATTTGGTTATAATGTCTCTCTGGTGTTACCTTAATGGTGCGAGGTGTTGGTGCATGATTGTACATGTAGTGGCAAGGGTGTTGTGAGTTAGTTGTCGCTGCTGCCATGAATTGTGTTCCCTCATATCTAAATGTTCCCTAACTTTTAGTATTTTTGTTTCTGTGTGCAGGTGGTTCTATTGGTGTTGTTTGAGTGCATCCTGTAATGATACGAAGTGCGTTGTTTTGTATTGTTTGTAAGGTATTTATGTGTGTGTTTGAGATAATGGGTGCCCAGCATGGGCTAGCATAGTCCATAACTGAGCGAATATATTGTTTGTATATGAGTGATGTTGTTTCCTGCTGGTGTCCAAAGTTTGTGCCTGTTAGTACCCTAAGCGTACTGAATGTGGTTTGCAAAAGATAATGATGTGTTGTATGTGACACCAAGTATTTTGGTTCTGTGAGTGTGTGGAATGTTGATGTTGTTTAGTGTAAGCTGTGGAATTACCTGGTGTTCTTTTGTGTTGCTTGTAAGCAAGGTGATGGTTGATTTGTGGGCGCTACTTTGAGTCTATTGTGTGTGAGCCAGTCTTGTATACTGTTTATGTATGTTTGTAGGTTATTTGTAGCGGTGTCGATGTTGTTGTGAGTAGATGTTAGAGTGATATCATCTGCATATGATGATAAGGTAAGCTTGTTATCTATGGGTGTTGGAATGTCATGCATGTATAAGTTGAAGAGTGTTGGTGAGAGAACAGAGCCTTGAGGGACTCCGTTCGGAAAAAGCTTGTTTTGGGATGACTTGCCATTAAATGTGACATGTGAGTATCTTTCTGAGAGATAGTTGCTCAGCCACCTTTTGGTGTTATTGTGCATGTTTGTGTTGAGTATTTTGTTTATGAGAGGGAAGCGTGGGATAGCATCAAATGCTTTACTAATGTCTATTGTTGCTAATAGTGTACGTTGAGCTGGTCGTCTGGAGTTGATGCCACCATCCATGATGTGCTGCTGACGTTAGTGAGTAATGTCGTGGTTGAGTGGTGAGGTCTGAATCCATGTTGAGTAGGCGATAGTGAAATGTGTGGGTTGGTGATTTGTAAAATAAGTCTTTCTGTTACTTTGGAAGGTAGGCATAGTAAAGTAATGGGTCTATAGGAAGCTGGTTCTGTTGGATTTTTTGTTTGGTTTGAGTAGTGCAATAATTTTACCTTGTTTCCATATGTCAGGAATAATACAGTGTTGGTATGAATATGTGCTGATATTTGTGAGAGCTAGTATTCCTTGTGGGCCCAAGTGTTTAAGGTGTATGTTCGATATGTTGTCTGGTCCAGTAGCCTTCGAATTCTTAATGTTTTTGATGATCTTGGTGGTCTGGTGTTATTGAAGGGTGTAATGGTCGTGTCGAGTCTGTAGGTTTTCTTGTGTCTGGCTGTTTGTCTGTGTGCGTGTTTCTGGTTGTTGTCTCTGTTTAAGTGACTTATCTTTGCGTAGTGATTAACTAGAATGTTAGCTTGTTGTGTGTATGTTGGGATATTATTTTGGCTGCGACAGATAGCCGCGTGTGAGGTGTGAATACCGCTGTTAGAGTGGGTAATGCTGTTTATAGTCTTGTATAGCCTGGATGTATCTGTGGAGTGGTTTAGTGTTGTTATGAATTCCCTGAATGTTTCTGTTTGTTTTTCTTTGAGTTTGTTGTTTATTTCTGTGTTGAGCTGTTGTATCTGCTGTTTTGTGGCTTCTGTGTGTGGTGTTTGTGTGTTATATTTGAGGTTGTTACGTTGGCTTATGAGGTGGGCTATTTCTCTAGTGTAATTTGGGTTGTATTTCCTAATGTTGCCCTTGGGTATGTATTTGTTTGCATTATTGATAATCTGATTAAATGTCTTGAGTGTTGTATTGATGTTTATGATGGGTGTGCTGTTTAATGTGGTGAATTGTTCCTCAGTCTGTATTTTGAACTGTTCCCATCAGCTTTCTTGTAATTTCTGTAAGTGTGCCTAAGGCTGTTGGGGCAGAGTGTAGAATGTGTTGTAATGATGATGGGCAGGTGGTCTGATGACAGTTGTTTTTCTGTTCTCCATTGTGTATGTGTTGCTAGTGAGGGGGAACAGAACATTATGTCTGGGGAGGAGTTTGAGTATCCTGCTTGATGTGGTATGTGTGTATGTCTTCTGTATTGTTAAGAATGAAGAGGCTGTTTAGTTGTGTGGCTATGTTGGCGCCTCTGGTGTTGTTTTGGTTGTGCAGGTACCAACTAGTGTCTTTGGCGTTGAAGTCTCCATCCATAGTAATACGCAAATGTTGTTGGAGCAAGGTCATGTTGAAAAATAAATGGTTCGTCTCCATACAGATGTTCTGCAGACTCCAGCATGAAGTATTCTAAGATTTCTTGATAAACCTGACTTCTGACAGTTCTATTTACAAATGCAAGTGATCCCCACCATTGGCATTCACGCAACTCCCAAAATACACTGCGAATATTTGGGTTTATCGGATTGTGATTTCATTTTATACATAAATTTTAATAAGCTAGTTATGATTTATCGATACATTTTTGCATACATCTGTGTGTGTGTGTGTATATATATATATATATATATATATATATCAAACGTACTAAAAGTAAATGTATCAAGTATGTTCTTATATAATGAAACATTAAAAAGTATTTCTTGAAAATGCTTAAACTAAATATTTAGTAATTAATTCTTTCTACTTTTAAGGACAGAGATCAAAATAAAATTTTATTTTGTCTTTTCAAAGTTAGTTAGGAATTTTTCTTGTAATTTCACGTCAGTAGTTAAAAAAAGAATAGCTAAATAGTCAATATTTAGTTGCTGCATTTTTCTAGACATTAATGGACCAAAAAAAAAAAAAAAAAAAATATATATAGCGTCGCTCATAAGTATTCGTACAGAGAAATATTTCAATTATGTTCGTCCTCATCTTTTGTATCATGCAATGGATAGTTATGAAAAGTTTACCTGTCGTTTGGGAAAATTTAACAAACAAAAAAATTAGTTTAACTCCAACATATAATGTAAAACATCAAAGAATTTGAGGAAAAAAAAAAAAAAAACGTTAAAATACAAATTTTTTGCATATTTACTTACCAAATTATTTAATACTTTGTGTGTCCACCTTTTGCTTGAATGATTTCGATGATTCGTTCTCTCAGCAGAAATTTTAGGTTATTCTTCTAAAGAAATTTGTTGCAATTCATGCAGATTCAAAGGTTTTCTCATGCGGACAACTTTTTTCAAATGAAACTCTAAATTCTCGATTAAATTGAGATCTGGGCTTTGACTAGGCCACTCGAGAAGCTTGAAATGTTTTTGTTGAACCCATTTCATGGTGGTCTTATTTTTATGTTTTGGATCATTATCTTGTTGCAGAACCCAATTGCGACCCAATCGCAACTCCCGAACTGAAGGCAATACATTTTTTTCTAAAATTTTCTGATATTTCTTCAAATTCAAGATTCCATTGATGACAACAAACTTTCCTGGACCAGAAGCACTAAAGCCTCCCCAAAGAAGCAAACTAACACCACCATGTTTAACCGTAGGAAGGATGGTGTTTCCTCGAATGCAGTATTTGATTTTAGCCAAACAGCCATTCTTTATCAATGTACGTCGTGTACAGTCCTAATGTTTGATAAATATCACCTGCAGTCACTCGTGGATTCGCTACAGCCATTCTTTCAATACAGTACATGTAAGTTCTGAAATTCTTAGAAGGTCGTCCAAACCTTAGTAGAGTTTGATTGTTCCAAAGCCTTTCCATTTCTTTATACTGCAGCAACCTCCGTAAATAGAATTCGAAGTTCTTTTCCTACCTTCCTATAACTCTTTCCAGACTCGTAAGTAGCAATAACAGATCTCTTGAGATCTGTAAACAGCTCTTTACCTCGACGACCCATTGCTTAGTAACGGCTTGTTCAGTCATCCGTCTTCCATGAAGATTCACACAGAAAATTCTAGAATTCAGAATTGCCAACAGTCTCTAATCAATAAACTGCCAACTACGAATAAAATTTTTAAATTCTTCAAGCCTAACGTGGACACAAAGTATTAAATAGTTTTAGAAATAAAAACGGAAACTTTTGCATTTTAACATTTTTATTTTCCTCGAATTCTTTGATGTTTTACATTATATGTTGGAGTTAAACTAATTTTTTTATTTGTTAAATTTTTCCAAACGACAGGTAAACTTTTCATAGCTATCCTATGCATGGTACAAAAAATAAGGACGAATATAACCTAAATATTCCTCTGTACGAATACTTATGAGCGCCACTGTGTGTATATAGTATATAAGAGCTTATATTAGTGATGTACCGATTCCATGGAAAAGTGCCGATACCGATGCTGATTTCATGGAAAATGCCGATACCGATGCCGATTCTTGCCTATATTTAAAAAAAATTAATTCCCTTCATAAATTTTACTAATCTCATGTGAAAGCTTTCAATTTTCATATTTTTACAGTTCAAATTTACTTAAATGCATTTCCTTAGCTCACTCCACAATATACAAGACCAGAATTTGTTATTCAAATACCATAATTAAATGATTAAAAAGTTTTATTACTTGGTAAAGTGATGAAATAATTTTACTTTAGTTTCATAGATTGAATACCAATATTTAAAGTAATTGTTTTTCCTTATGTTGAAGGTATTTTCTTTCTTGAACAATATAAACAACAAAATTGTCCATTAAAATTTCAAGACCTTGGTGTCCAGTTTGAATAAAAAAAATGAATATAAAATTTGGGTTTAAAAATTATTAAAATACTTAAAATAAAGTTAACATAATAAGATGGTTTAATATATAAATTATAAAGTACAGCTTAATATAGAATTTTTTTAATTGAATTGAATAACCTTTATTAATAATAAAATAAATACAGTAGTCTTTTTACAATTTACAATTTTTACAATGACATAAATAATTGTGAAACTCGACTATTTTTTGGGCCCTTAAGCTTTAGGCTTTACTGGGCTCTTATTAAAAATAAGCAGCTAGCTGTTATAAATTAATAATAATAAATAAATCAATAAGTAAATAAGTATTATTAATAGTTAAAACCTGTATTTCAATATTAAACAATATTAATGGACAATATTAAACATTATTAGTGGACATTAATCCAAGATTTTTGTTAGTATCCCATTATTAATCGGGATTTCAACTTGGTTTTAAACAAATTTACATTCGCAATATTTTTTATATCGGCATGCAAGTCATTCCATAGTTTCAATCCAATGAAAATGGGTAGTTTTGAGATGAAGACAATCTAAATTGAGGTATAACAAGCTTTGATCTATTTCTGGTCTGATACGAGTGGATTTCTTGATGAGTTACAAAATATCTATTTACCCATTGCAAATTAATGATTTTGCTCTTACACTCGTAAATAAAAATAAAATGTGCCAGTTTGGTTATATCATTGAGCTTTAGTAGGTTTAGCTCTTTAAATAATGCACTAGAGTGATCAAGGAAATCAGCATCAGATAATAACCTTATTGCTCGTTTTTGAATGACAAAGATACCATTTAATGCGTTGTTAGCGGAGTTTCCCCAAACAAGGGTGCAGTATGTTATATAAGGAAGAACAAGAGTATGATAAAGAGTCAATAAAACTTGTTTAGGGACTACATTTCTAAGTTTAAACATTATAGCAACGCTCCTTGAAATCTTTTTCGCGATATAATTTACATGATCACTCCATTGCAGATTCTTATCTAGCATTACACCAAGAAATTTTGTTACAGTACACTCCTTTATGGTGATTTCATTAACATTAAGTTCATCAGAGATATATTTCTTTTATTAGTAAAAATCATGAAATTTGTTTTACTGGTATTTAGGAAGAGTTTATTGGTGGTCAACCATTTCATTACACTGATGAATTCTGAATGAAATATATTCTTAGCTGTATTAACATCTTTGCAAGAAAAAGAGAGTTGTATCATCTGCAAACATTATGAAGTTCAGTTTATCAGATGAACGTGGAAGGTCATTTATATATAATAAAAATAACAGTGGACCCAGCAATGAGCCCTGTGGCACACCATGTTTGGCAAGCGCTTTAGTGGAGCAAACCTTATTTACTGATACAAAATTATATCTATCGGACAAATAACTTTTAAACCAATCACTGATTGCCCCTCTAAAGCCGTAACAATACAATTTATTAAGTAGAATATTATGGTCTATTACATCAAACGCCTTACTCAAATCCATAAATATTGATATCATTATTTCTTTGTTCTCCTTAGCTATATTTACATTTTCCATAAGATTTAAAATAGCCATTTCCGTTGTTCTATTATTACGGAAGCCATATTGATTTGGAGATAATAAATTGTAGGATTCTAAATATCGCTGCATTCTACTTTTTACAATTTTTTCGAAAACTTTGCTGAACACAGACAATGAACACACCGGCCTGTAATTTGTTGCTAGTGTAGGATCACCCCTTTTAAAAAGGGGTGTTATACAACCAGTTTTTAGCATTGATGGGAATATTGCTTTGGAAATACTTTGATTGATAATTTTAGCCAAAGTTACAGATATCTTATCTTTAACAAGTTTCAATATAGGTACAGGAATGTTATGAATGTTATTTTTTGTATTTTTTAGTTTACCAATAATATTCTGGACCTCAGTAGAGGTAGCAGGAACAAAAGAAAATGAATTTAGTGGGCTGGGTGGCATATATTCTAGAGGTGAGTGATCATTATTTATTAATTGTGAGCGAAGCTTATCCGCTATTGAAGTAAAATGTGCATTTTAAGAGTCTGCAATAGCAGTATCATCAGTGATTTCTTTATTATCAACATTTAATTTCTCTATTGAATTTTTCTTAATTTGTTTTCTGAGAAGATTGTTTATGGTTGTCCAAGTGTTTTTCATGTCTCCTTTATGTTTGGAAAATTGATTGTTATAATAGTTATATTTTGCAATTTTGATTATTTTAGTTAATTTGTTTCTGTATTGAGTATATTGTATTTTAGGAATTTTGCTCTGCAATTGCAATTTGAATAATTTATCTCTGTTCTTTATGGAAGTGATAATTCCTGGAGTGATCCATGGATTTGCGACCCTTTTGGGCGAAACTGTTTTTCTCCTTAAAGGAAAGCAAATATTAAAAATATGGAATAAGGTGTCATAGAAAAACTGAAACATATGATCTGGGTCATTTAAAGGTTCGTCACAGTCAAGTCGAGTATTTTCTACAGCCCCAATAAATTTTCTTTTGTTAACCTCTGAGAATATTCTGTAGTCAATAGTTGTTTTGTCCCCAACCTGAACAATGTTATTGAATATAGCGTAAGTAGGAAAATGATCACTGATGCTAGTGGTTATAATTCCAGAGTTTACAAGGGCATTGCTATTTACAAATATATTATCATTATTAATTAATTATTAATTATCATTATTAATTATTATTAATAGGCTTATAGAGTAGGAGATTACGATAGTTTATAATATTTAGAGGTTAGCTAGTTAGAGAAAATGTAAATTTGTGGGTAACTTAACTTATTAAGCTTTTCCTTTTTTAGTGAATGTAAAATATTTTTAGATAATTACATTGAAATGAGTTAAAATTATCATAAATAGTGTTTTTTGTCTGTTCAGTTTTCCATAAATATAGATTTTGTCTTGTAATGAAAATTTTAAAATTTAAAAGAATTGGTGAGAGAATCGGCTAAATTTGGCCGATGCCGATGCCAAAAAAAAAGCCGATTCTGCCGATGCCGATGTGATTAATCGATACACCACTAACATATATATATATATATATATATATATTAACATCAGTAATAAAACGTTAGTGAAATAATACATTTTTTTAAGTATTTTTACAATGTACTTCTAGAAAGCAAAGAAAATTACTAATTGGCAAGATCTCGTTTTTATTAGGATATTTTTTTTTTGTGATGACAGTAATAAATCCCAGAAACAAAATTTAGTTATAACCAATAATTTTTTCTGCTTCTTAACATTTTAATGTTTCTTGGCAAATATTTTTCTCTTCCGAAACTGTAGGCCTATATAAAGTATATTTTGGTACATTGTACCTTTATAGATATTTATTACACGTTTTGCGAACTTTACGTTTTGATGGGAAGAAAGAAGCAAATTTTGATGGAAAATTTTTTAAAATTTTAATTAAAAGTCTTTCGGTGAATTTTTTTTATTTGACCAAATAAATTAGTGTACCGTCGATTGCAAAAGTCCGGATTTACTGAGTCGTAAGATAGTAAGATGGAGGTATCTTGATTTTTGTAACCAAATGTACATATCACAAAAAAAAAAGGCTCACCTGACGATCAGGGCCCCCAGCCCTGATGGAGCCACTAACGAAAATATCACGACCTAACCTAACCATTCGTTAAGGGCGTACAGTTGACCTAACGATTGGTTAGGTTAGGTCGTGATATTTTCGTTAGTTAACCTTATAAGGCTAACTAAAGAAGGCTGGGGGCCCTGATCTTCAGGTAATCCAAAAAAAATATACCTAACTAAGAGCACATTTTCATCATAAATTTTAACTGGAGCAAAAATTAAGTTTTTAAAAAATAAATTTCTTTTTAATAATACGAAATAATTATCTGCTAAAATTAAAATAATTTCTTTCATTAAATTAAAGTTTTAATTTCTTTCAATATGAAAATAGAATAATTTTA
>JAJOZX010003567.1:300000-307500 GCA_023014485.1 Bathynomus jamesi | reverse complement strand
AATAACGTCCATACCCTATAATAATTTTATGTGATAATTTATTTAAAAATATGACAGCGTTTAATTTTCAAAATCCATTCATATATATATATATATATATATATATATATACATTTAACTGCAAAGAACACGCAGTATAAATAACGTAAAGAACGACGCTCGTTCTTTACGTTATTTATACTGCGTGTTCTTTGCAGTTGAATGTATATAATGTTACGGCAAGCGGGAGGTGCCCCCTTGGGGCATTGGTTTCTGCGAGTATGTAGAGGAATTACGGCATTTGGAAGAGTGGAGTCCATGGTGTAGTGGTTATCGCGTCTGACCGGCAATCGGAAGATCCCGGGTTCGATTCCCAGGTGGTACTTCATTTTTTCATTTGTTGTTTTCTCTTTCTCGTCTTGCGCGGAATATCTCCTATACAAGCGTCGTTCTTTACGTTATATATATATATATATATAACACAGTATATATATATATATAGATATTATATATATAATATATATAATTTAGTTCTTAATTTTTATTTATTTTTTATTAAATATGAATAAAGTATAAGATATATTATATGCTCCTATATTATTTTTTATTAATTTATTACACATGAATTTGTGAGTCAGTTTTTGTCGGTAATGCTGGAAAACGTAATTATACGTTATTTTACGTTTTCGCCCTCGGTTCTCGTGGCACGATCAACCTCGTGTCCAGTTAGTTCTGCGCGGTTGTTGGTGTCTTGTTGCTGTTTGCTGGTGCCTATATATTCATAATTTATGTAGCCCTTTAAAATGCCTAAGTGGAAACGTTTTTTTGTTAGAAACATTTGGCCATTTTTGGCCATTTTTTTATGCCTATTGGCAATTTTCGTTAGAATAATCTGGCAACCCTGTATTTGACCGAGTGAAATCAAAGGCTTTTCGTCTCATCAGTTCCCCGTCTCTTACTGACTCTCTCCAATCCCTCTCTCTTCGCCGAAATGTTGCCTCATTTTCTTTTCACTATCGCTATTATAACGAACACTGCTCTCCTGAACTCTCTAACTACATGCTTCCTCCTTTAAGGAGAGCACGCAGTACCAGACTTTTGACACATTATCATCTCTTTTCTATCCAACTCTCTAACGCAAGGGTTAATCGGTGTTTTCAATCTTTCATCTACTCCACCAGTGAACTCTGGAACAATCTTCCTCAATCCATCTTTCCCCCTATCTATGACCTCCAATCTTTCAAACGCAGAGTGTTCAGACATCTCGAAAACCCTGGACCTTGAGTTTGGCTCTCTTCTTCCTCTATGGGGGGACGCTTTTGCGGGGCATTCGCCCTTGGCCCCTCCTTCGTGCATAAAAAAGAAATCTAATTACAAGGATTACGGAAAATCTTTCATTTTCAGAATCCCTTCGATCTACCGAACGTAATTATAAAATACTTTAAATTCAAATTTATATTTAGATGTGTTCTTTCTCGCAGTTTTAACATACAGACAGAACAGATAGAGTTCAAGAATACCCTCCTGTAGAAGCACAATCATTGATTGGCACTCACGACCAAAAGGGATCATCAAAATGAAATAAAAATTATACCTTTTCAGTACATATTCAAGCGGATTCTAATTCTATAATCCCATTATAAAAATACTGATAGTTTCTTTGAATAAATGCTAATACACCATATTGTAATAGTTAATTTGCAGCACTGCAGCACGCTGGTTGAAATTGCTGATATATATATATATATATATATATATATATATATTATATATATATATATATATATATATATACCGTATATATCAGTAACTTCAACCAGCGTGAAAGAATTACAAGGTACAATTTTATTCAAGCGCATTCCATCAAAATAGTACATACTACAACTATCGAAAACGATGATACATTATCTAACTATTTTACTAACTAACTAACTAACTATATATATATATATATATCGTAAAGAACGACGCTTGTATAGGAGATATTCCGCGCAAGACGAGAAAGAGAAAACAACAAATGAAAAATGAAGTACCACCTGGGAATCGAACCCGGGATCTTCCGATGCCGGTCAGACGCGATAACCACTACACCATGGACTCCACTCTTCCAAATGCCGTAATTCCTCTACATACTCGCAGAAACCAATGCCCCAAGGGGGCACCTCCCGCTTGCCGTAACATTATATACATTCAACTGCAAAGAACACGCAGTATAAATAACGTAAAGAACGACGCTTGTATAGGAGATATTCCGCGCAAGACGAGAAAGAGAAAACAACAATGAAAAATGAAGTACCACCTGGGAATCGAACCCGGGATCTTCCGATTGCCGGTCAGACGCGATAACCACTACACCATGGACTCCACTCTTCCAATGCCGTAATTCCTCTACATACTCGCAGAAACCAATGCCCAAGGGGCACCTCCCGCTTGCCGTAACATTATATACATTCAACTGCAAAGAACACGCAGTATAAATACGTAAAGAAAGACGCTCTGTATAGGAGATATTCCGCGCAAGACGAGAAAGAGAAACAACAAATGAAAAAATGAAGTACCACCTGGGAATCGAACCGGGATCTTCCGATTGCCGGTCAGACGCGATAACCACTACACATGGACTCCACTCTTCCAAATGCCGTAATTCCTCTACATACTCGCAGAAACCAATGCCCCAAGGGGCACCTCCCGCTTGCCGTAACATTATATACATTCAACTGCAAAGAACACGCAGTATAAATAACGTAAAGAACGACGCTTGTATAGGAGATATTCCGCGCAAGACGAGAAAGAGAAAACAACAAATGAAAAAATGAAGTACCACCTGGGAATCGAACCCGGGATCTTCCGATTGCCGGTCAGACGCGATAACCACTACACCATGGACTCCACTCTTCCAAATGCCGTAATTCCTCTACATACTCGCAGAACCAATGCCCCAAGGGGCACCTCCCGCTTGCCGTAACATTATATACATTCAACTGCAAAGAACACGCAGTATAAATAACGTAAAGAACGACGCTTGTATAGGAGATATTCCGCGCAAGACGAGAAAGAGAAAACAACAAATGAAAAAATGAAGTACCACCTGGGAATCGAACCCGGGATCTTCCGATTGCCGGTCAGACGCGATAACCACTACACCATGGACTCCACTCTTCCAAATGCCCCTTGGGGCATTGGTTTCTGCGAGTATGTAGAGGAATTACGGCATTTGGAAGAGTGGAGTCCATGGTGTAGTGGTTATCGCGTCTGACCGGCAATCGGAAGATCCCGGGTTCGATTCCCAGGTGGTACTTCATTTTTCATTTGTTGTTTCTCTTTCTCGTCTTGCGCGGAATATCTCCTATACAAGCGTCGTTCTTTACGTTATTTATACTGCGTGTTCTTTGCAGTTGAATGTATATAATGTTACGGCAAGCGGGAGGTGCCCCCTTGGGGCATTGGTTTCTGCGAGTATGTAGAGGAATTACGGCATTTGGAAGAGTGGAGTCCATGGTGTAGTGGTTATCGCGTCTGACCGGCAATCGGAAGATCCGGGTTCGATTCCCAGGTGGTACTTCATTTTTCATTTGTTGTTTTCTCTTCTCGTCTTGCGCGGAATATCTCCTATACAAGCGTCGTTCTTTACGTTATTTATACTGCGTGTTCTTTGCAGTTGAATGTATATAATGTTACGGCAAGCGGGAGGTGCCCCTTGGGGATTGGTTCTGCGAGTATGTAGAGGAATTACGGCATTTGGAAGAGTGGAGTCCATGGTGTAGTGGTTATCGCGTCTGACCGGCAATCGGAAGATCCCGGGTTCGATTCCCAGGTGGTACTTCATTTTTTCATTTGTTGTTTTCTCTTCTCGTCTTGCGCGGAATATCTCCTATACAAGCGTCGTTCTTTACGTTATTTATACTGCGTGTTCTTTGCAGTTGAATGTATATAATGTTACGGCAAGCGGGAGGTGCCCCCTGGGGCATTGGTTTCTGCGAGTATGTAAGGAATTACGGCATTTGGAAGAGTGGAGTCCATGGTGTATGGTTATCGCGTCTGACGGCAATCGGAAGATCCCGGGTTCGATTCCCAGGTGGTACTTCATTTTTTTTGTTGTTTTTCTTTCTCGTCTTGCGCGGAATATCTCCTATACAAGCGTCGTCTTTACGTTATTTATACTGCGTGTTCTTTGCAGTTGAATGTATATATATAATATATATATATATGAAAACTACCCTTAATTACTATTAAATTATTAAATTACATGAATTTAAAAAAAAAGAAAAAGAAAATTAATTGAAAAGCTACAAAATAAAAATGTAAAAAAAAAATTAACAAAAAATAATCCTTCAGAAAAAAGTGAAAAATGGAAGCGTGCTTTTGAAATTTGAGAGAAAATTCTTATTGACAAATTCTGAGAACTTCAACTACGAGAAAATTAACGTCACGTACATTAAACTCCCCCCCCCCCTTCACCCCTCTCCTCCTCCTCCTCCTCTTCCCCGCCCCCACCACACACATACACACTCCCTCTTCCTTAAAAAACAAAAAAAAAATAGACAATGTCAAATTAGAAGATTAAAAAAAAAAGAAAAAAACAATTCTTTGAGAGATTTTATGAGCTGAAAAAATTTTTTGAACTTCGGGAGATGAATTCTGAAGCGGTAACAAGACGACGAGATACAGAAAAAAATTCGCCAAAGAATTAAAAAAAAAAAAATTATTATAAGTTTTAAATCATTAAAAAATATATGTATCATATAATTATGTTATATATATATATATATATATATAGAAAGAGAGAGAAAGAGAGAGAGAGAGAGAGAGAGAGTATGTATCGTATTCACTCGTGTATTTTTTTGGGGTTTGTGACTTTAGCGACTCTTTTTTTGGGATGAAAATGTAGATTGATTGTACCTTAAAATTGACTTTATTGAAGAGAAAATTAATTACTGGCAAAATTAGTGGTTGATTTATTTTCCAAGAAAGTGATTACATGACACACGTGTGGTCTCTCTCTCTCTCTCTCTCTCTCTTTCTCTCTCTCTCTCTCTCTCTCTCTCTCTCTCTCTCTCTCTCTCTCTCTCTAAGCAGTTAAAAATTCATTAAGTATTTTAAATTCTGAGGGT
Organism: Bathynomus jamesi; assembly: GCA_023014485.1. Lineage (NCBI taxonomy): Eukaryota > Metazoa > Arthropoda > Malacostraca > Isopoda > Cirolanidae > Bathynomus > Bathynomus jamesi. The sequence continues at coordinate 302,410 of JAJOZX010003567.1, read as the reverse complement.
ATGATGCATCAGTGTTAATAAATATGTTTGGCCGACAGTTTAAATCAACGTCCATGACACATAAACATGAAAACCTTTATATACACATAATACACAAAAAGCATCTCTCTCTCTCTCTCTCTCTCTCTCTCTCTCTCTCTTTGTCTCTCTCTCTCTTTGTCTGTCTATTTGTCTATCTGTCTGTCTCTCCGACAATCTTTATTGTGTGATGCGCATATTCGTTGTGGCTTCCGGCTCAAGTGTCAAATCAACATTATTTGCGATCGTGTTTGCTTGTATTTCTCTCTTCATTCTGAACCTTTCAGGAATGTTGTCATGCTTTGATTTGTGAATGCCAAGATCGAATTTATTATTCTCGCTGCGTCTAATAACTATAATTTTATATATTTTAACTTTATTTATATGCCTTTTTATTTATGGATTTGTATGACGTAGGTTTGCTTTTATGTTTATACAGATTTAAATAATATATATATATATATATATATATATATATATATATATATATATATATATATATATATATATATATATATGTATATATATATATGTTGGAAGTATGAAGAGTTAAACATTTTCTTACATAGAGCACCATTCCGCCGATACGCCTATTTCAAGGTATGAACAGCTCGCAGCAACATTGCAAGCATATATATATATATATATATATATATATATATATATATATATATATATATATATATATATATATATATATATATGCTAGCAACCTCACACTCCCTTTTGGACAAAGAACCGACAAGTTGAGCCATTGAATTTTATTTCAAATAAAACGTCTTTGCAATACTGTAAAAAATGTCTCACCATTGTTTCAATAAACCAGTATGACATTTCTGAAAGAAGTTCATTGGTTATGACATTTCATTAGACGTCACAGCGAATACGATTGGTAGCATTGTTTTGCCATATGTTCAAAAGTCTTCCTGTGCCTAGATCATGATCCCATATTTGATGAACCGCAAAAAAGAACACTTCTTTTCTGAAGGAAGTAGTGATGTTAATTTAACCCTTTAGCGCCGAATGTTTTTGTAGGGTTAAGTCTAAATGCGTGTATTTGAAACGGTACGTATTCAACTCAGTCGGCGTTAGAGGGTTAAGGGATCTGAAATACAGTTTTCCATAGTTCCGATGATTAAGACCTCATATCGGTTTCTGTCGGGACAGAATAGAGCAATACGATAAACATTTCCAGAATAGAAACCCTTCGTCGGAAGTTCTCTAATTTCTGTGTGAAATAGTTTATGCTTTATATAAAACTGTTGTTTAGCATAATTCTTATTTATATGTAATAATAATCCTTCAGGAGGGCCAGAAACTGGCACAACGCTCAGGCCAGCTAATGAATGCACTAACTCCCCTTATTATTCTTACCAGCACCATTGAGATTTGCCAGCGTTCGTAGCTCAGAAGGTAACACCATTTCCCTGTAAGCAAAGTAAAGACACTGAGGTTCGAACCCCGATGATACTGATAATAATAATACAGGAGTTAGTGCACTAGGCCGCATTAGTTGGCCTGAGCTCTGTGCCAGTTTCTGGCTTCCCTGAATGATGATTATTATTATTATTATAGGAATTTGGACTCCCGACATCAGTGTCTTCAATTTGTTTATAAGGAAATAGCGTTATTCCACTAGTGAGCCACGGTAGCCGGCTCTCTCTCAGTGGGTCAACGAGCCTACACGAGGCGAAAGCGTTCTAGACTTAGTATTCACGACCGAAGACAACCTCGTCACTGGCCTCACCGTTGACGAATCATTGGGCGGGAGTGATCACGGTCTTATTAGGTTCCGTGTGTGCGTCCCTCGGGTGAAGCGTAGTAACTCAAGAGGCAGTAAGCTCGATCTCCGGCGGGCGAACTTTGTTAGCCTCAGGATAGCGTAGGAGAGATGGGGTTAGAGGTTGGCGGCGATGTTGAGGGAGTGTGGAGTGCATTCCGGGACGAGTTTATGGTGCTGCAGTCTGCTGCCATACCCTCAAAACCGGTCACCCCTGCTTCAACGCAGCCTAGGTGGTTCAATCGTGACATCGCTTCGGCTATCCGAAATAGGAAAGTAGCGTATAGGAGGGCGAAGGCCAATCGTTCCCACGAGAACACTGAAGCGTATGTCCGCCTGTGTAGGGAAGTGAAGGCGAAGGTTAGACTAGCGAAACGTAACGAAGAACTACGGGTGGCAAGCCTCTGCAAGGGGAACCCTAAGGAGTTCTTCAGTTATGTTAATAGTAGAAAGCCCATTAGAAGCATGATAGGTCCGTTAAAGGACGGAAGCGGCGTTCTGCGGACCTCCGACGCGGACATCGCCAATGTGCTTAATGAGTACTTTGCGGGAGTGTTCACCAGGGAGGATACCCGCGTCATCCCCGAGCCAGGCGTGAGGCACGAAGGTGCT
>JAJOZX010003567.1:287500-295000 GCA_023014485.1 Bathynomus jamesi | reverse complement strand
TCAGTCCGTCAGATATCAGACACTAATTTTTATGAGTGACGTTCCGTACAGTTTGTAATGAATCGAATTGGTGGCGTATTAACGAAGCTTTTCCATCCCTAATTTTATCGAACCCAAACCTGCCCATAATGACGTTTTTGGGGAAACGGGAAGACGCTAATATATATTTATATTATATATTAAAATAGATATTAATGAAAAAATTAATATAAAATAATTATATTGTATAACTTTTTAAGGTGAATTTATTCATTTATATGTCATATACACAATAAATAAATGGCCTGTAATGCCCTCTGCTTAATTACGTAATGCCCTACGTAATAACCTTGCCCATAATGTGCCCTGAAATACTATTTTGACATAAATTACTACCATATCATTCTAGTTTTTTTTTGGTATTTTAAATTAAAAATTAAAAATTTGAAGAATAAATCTTTACACAAACTACAAAAATAAATAGATTTCAACGAACTGTAGGTAGTTATCCTATAAAAAAAATATAACGTCTAATTTTCCGTCATTAGGGACAACAGAGCAGAGATATGCAGGGACATGCAGAGTAGATTCTGTTAGCTATCTGTATTTACACAGACTATAAGCATTGAAAATAAGAAGCGTTTACCATACAACATATATAATATATATATTTTTTTTTTTGCAGTTATGCAGAAGTTAGGATCATCTTTCGAGCTTTCTATACAAATTATAACGTATAATGCTAATTGAATTAAGGAAGTAAAAGTAATTTTTTTTTTAAGAAATTCTTCAAATTTTAAATTTTAAAAATTAAAAAAAAATTAACAACAATGATAAGGTTATAATTTATATCAAAATAGTATTGCACGGTACATTATGAACAAGGTAGCTTATCATACAGTTATGCAGAGGGCATTACAGGCCATATATATATATATATATATATATATATATATATATATATATATATAGTGGAGATATGTGTGTTTTCGAGTAGGTGAAAGGTTAACTCTTGCGGTTTTGTGGGTGTTGTGGGTCTGTAACTCTTGGTGAGAGGTAGGTCAGAATGACATTGATGGACACGTAGGGTTATGGTTTTTCTCTACCTACTCATTAGTCGGCGTTAACTACCCCATTTGCTCATTTTCATTCAATATATATATATCGTCGCGTCGGGCAAATAAGACCAAAAACCTTCGAAAAATACCGAAAATGGAATACGTGTGGAAACAGGTTTAAATTCTAGGTATAAATTGCTCAATAATCGGTTTCGTACAGCTTCAGTGCCCTTCAATGGAATGCTTTTCGTTCGCATTTATCTTGTCGTTGTGTTATATTCATCTTGTAGATGCTTTTTTGACGTTTCGAATTGAAAACTACTTCCATTTTCTCGCCTTAAATACTGGGTTTGAGCCATCGAGGTTAATACGAGCGACTCGTAAACTGTTGAATTTGTGACTTTCATTTATAAGGACACGTCAATCACCTTCCATTATATCGTTTTAACTAATTGAAATAGAAAAGTTTCTAGTTTTTGAAACGAGAACAAAAAATGGAAAAGAAGAATTCTTTGAAGTAAAAACAATATTATTTCGGAATTGGTAATTATGCGTATGGTAGTTTAATAATGATACGGTACGCATCACGTGATCATTTTCTTTGTTAATTACACCTGCATGAATATCCTCGTATACTAGTTTTAATTTTACACTCTTCCCACCCCCCTCACACACGCACACATACACACACACACACAAACACACAACACACGCATATATATATATATATATATATATATATATATATATATATATATATATATATATATATATATAATTATACACAGAGGGTTGATAAAATGTAAATAGACACCACGATGATTGTCCCCAAGAACGAATGGTAAAATTCATTAATGGAATGCCAGAACGTGTGTCAACTTTACGTAATGGAAAGGGAAAAAGAACACCATTCGAAATATATTGATTCAATAAATCAAATTATTTATTCACTTTTATTATCCAATAAAAAAACCCTGGAAAAACATAAGGTGTCTATTTACTTTTGTCAACTCTCTCTCTCTCTCTCTCTCTCTCTCTCTCTCTCTCTCTCTCTCTCTATATATATATATATATATATATATATATATATAATATATATAGGGATTATCAGAGGGGAGCTAGGAGGGCCATTTGGCCTGGGCCTCAAGCTTAAGGGGGGCCTCAAATTTAGAAACTTTTAGGTTTGGATATAATGTTTTTGCAGTGAAAGCAATAATTGGGTTTAGCTGGGCCTCAAAAGCTGGAAGTGGCCCGGGCCTCTCTGGATCTCTGAGATGGCCTGTGTGTATATATATATTATATATACATGGTGAGTCAAAAGTCTCCATACATAGGCAAAATGGTCACTTTATTATGCAATCACTTGTAAGTCACAAAATATGCTCTATGTGGGCACCATTACACTGAATGCACATACGGATGCGTTCCTCCCAGTCATGGCAAACACGCGTTAACACGTCGGGTGTTATGCGTGCACACGCATCACGAATGCGTTCCTTTAGATGGTCCATGTTTTGTATTTTCACCTGGTACACCATGGCCTTCAAGTGCCCCCACAAGTAAAAATCAATGGGGATGAGGGCTGGGGACCTCGGAGGCCACTCCACGGGACCACGGCGGCCAATCCAGTGACCCGGAAACTGCTGATCCAGCCACTGGCGCACGCAGATATCGTAATGGGGTGGCGCCCCGTCTTGCTGAAAGTACGCTGGAAATCCCCCGTCCTCGTTCAGCAGGGACGGCATGACTGTGTCTTGCAGCATGTTTAGATACATTTCGGCATTCAGATTGGTGTCAATGAAAAAAGGGCCAACAATTGTGTTGCCCCATATCCCGCACCACACCATCACTTTTCCAGCGCCTTGCGTCTTTGAGGGACTCATCCAGTGCGGTTATCATCACTCCAATAACGTACGTTTTGACGATTAACCTCTCCATGAACATAAAAGTTGGCTTCATCTGAAAACAGGATGCTAGCCGAGAACTCCGTGTCTTCGTCCACTTTTGTTCTTGCCCATTCACAGAACTCCAGCCGCCTGTCCGGGTCGTCTTCGCTAAGATACTGCAACATTTGCATTTTGTATGGATGCCATCTGTGCTCTTTCATAATGCGGACGATACTCCTTTGGATGGCACCGCATTCTGCAGACATCCGTCGAGTGCTTTTTTGGGCACTCTTTGCGAACGCTGCCAGCACCATGGCCGCTGTGCCTTCATCGGTGGCTGTTCGCGGACGGCCACTTCTCGGTTGGTCTGCAACACTTCCAGTCTTCTTGAACTTCTCAATGAGTTTGGCAACGGTGTCGTGTGTGATGTGCGTGCCGGAGGCGTGTCTCCTGTTAAAATCCTCGGCAACCTCGCGACAGCTTCCTGATCCTGCCAGAACAATGATCTCTATACGCTCTTCTTGGGACAAAGGCATCTCAGCACATCACCTGCAAAAAATATAAAATAAATAATCATTTATTTATCATGACCATTTTGCCTATGTATGGAGACTTTTGACTCACCCTGTATGTATATATATATATATTATATATATATATATATATTCTGTTTGTGTGTGTATATATATATATATATTCCCTTCCTAGAGGGTCGACCACAGGTCGATCCTGAACCGTCGTTCAACTCCCCTGAAATAAGTATAAGTATATATTTGTTTTGTTCATGACTCTATTTCAACAATATTGTTCTGTATCTATAAGTTAATTTTATCTATAGTACTTTTAAATTTACTTAATTATAGATAAATTCTATATACTCGTATATGAAACCTTAAAAAGCAAAATAATTCTAAAATTATAAAAAATTTGGTCCTACGAACGAAATTATAAATTAATATTATAAAGATAACATTTTCTCAAAAAAACAGAAATTTTTTCGGAGCTTTATTATTAATGTTCCAGTTCAATTATAATCCTAAAAGTAACAGAATTCAACAACCATCGAAGGGTACAATTTCGGAAAAAAATTCGCCTAAGTACTTAAAATTTTTTAAAGCTTACAAAATTATTAATTAGAAATATTTTTATTTCTTTTAATATTTTTATTATTTTAAGTGGGTAATAAAATTTTTAAAAAAAGTTATATATTGATTAGTAATTTTTTATGGTTTTAAAAATTTTTATTTTTGTAGATGGAGGAGTTTTTGGAAATTTTATGTACCTTTTGAAGGGAAAATGAACTGGAGTTAAGCAAAATTTTGAACATATTGCGTGGAAGTCTGTTTATTTCATTTTGGCTTCACCAACTGAAAGTTTGTGTAAAGCCATCTTTTGTATTTTCAATGGATGGAGCTACGAAGGCAAATTCTCCACTTAAGGATGAAGATCTGTTGGCAAAGTCTTCAAATACAACATATATGAAACCTTAGTGAAAACATCTTACTTTTCCATCCGCCCGAATTGTTCATTCTGACGAGAGTAAAATTTTTTGGCCCCCACCTTAGATCTACGACAGCTTAAATGGAATCATGGTTTTCATGGTCTTCTCTCTCTCTCTCCCTCTCTGGATAGTTTAGTAGTTACGGTGGCATACTCAAAGCGATGTGGCTCTGGTTCGCTCCCGGTCGCTGGCATCGGGTAGAGTTTCTGCTCTGTTTCTGCTCTGCTCTCCTTCTCCCTCATTTGAGGGATTTGTTGAAGGAGGAAGTTGTTTCTATTTTCACTTTGCCCTAATGAAGATATATATATATATATATATATATATATAATATATATATATATATATATATATATATATATATATATGCTGGATATGCAATTAATGTATATATTGTTTAAAGACTATTATTTGTGCACCTGTTAACTATATAGAGTCTAAAATTAATTATTTTAACATTATCCATTTTGGTTTTCTTCAATTTGAAGTCATTGATTTTCTCATTTCTTTGCACATTCTCGTGAATGTGGAGATGAGAGAGAGAGAGAGAGAGAGAGAGAGAGAGAGAGAGAGAAGAGAGAAATTCCTTGGATTAATTAATATTATTAAATAAACGCACCTGTTGTGTATTAATTACTTGAAATTTTTTCTGCATTAATAATGAGTTCAGTTTTGTTGTTTTTCAATAATCTCTCTCTCTCTCTCTCTCTCTCTCTCTCTCTAATATATATATATATATATATATATACTGCGTAAATTTATACCGCTGCTTAGAGTACTCTTATTGCCATATAATTTTAATCAAACTTTGATTTATAGAGCTGATAAGGAGGACATTTATTATACCGAAAATGCCATGCTACATTATTATTGGTTAATTACATAATAATTTCAATAATACACAGAGTACATATATATATATAAGGAGTAGAAACGGTATAACCAGTGGTAATTTCACTACTAGGGAACGTCTCGAAACCCCTGCTGTGCTCACCCTGTCCTATTCCGAGATGGAGAGCATAAAAATACCTTTAAATTAAAAGCATTTAATAACTTTTAGATTTTAAAGGTTTTGACTCTTGAAAGATGTGAGGTTTTTTTCTTTAATATTTTTTAATCTGAATTTTAGTTTTCATTAATGTACTTCAATTTCTACATCATATCTTCTTCAGGGAAGTTGTTTGTACTACTTGAGACTACCTCGCTTTTTTTTCTTTTTTTTTGGCTTCTTCTTCTGAGGTCTTCCGAAGATTCGTTTAATATTAATTATTTTTAATTATGGACTAAACTTTAATTTTATTACATATTTTTTCAATATATATATATATATATATATATATGGTCATTCCCTGATGAGGTGTATTGTTGAATACACGAAAGACCTTGGAATAATTTAGTCCCTCTCTCAACTTATGAGGTTCTTTTATCAGATGAGCATTGTATAGTAACTACGAGACTATCTCATTTTTGTGAGGTATTTTCCTTTAACTTCGTAATTTTACGAGTGAGGTAAAGTGACTTACTTTGCGATTCTCAAAATTCAAATATCCGAAAAATACTAATCCTACTTAGGAGAGGTTAGGTTAGATTGAGTAAGGTTATGTTAGTGGGGTTTAATTAAGTTGATCTCACTAGTCGGGTAAAAACCAATGTGTGTGTGTGTGTGTGTGTGTGTGTGTGTGTGTGTGTGTGTTGTGCGCGCGCGCGCGCGTGTGTAAGAAACTTGGCACAAGTGAGTCGAGTGTGCGGTAACTTTATTTTTGTGAGGTACCGGTAACACGTTTGGTAACTCGGAATATTAAAAAATATATTAAAAACAAAACTCGGGAACCATTTTTACTGTGGGGGGGGGAAGGAGATATGTTAGTCGTGATTATGTTAGGTTACGTTAGATTAGCTTAGTTAAAATATGGTTAGGTTAGGTTAAGCTAGATTAGCGAGACCTCACTATTTAATGCACTTAACAGGAAAACACCACTCTTCGAATCCTGAGTTGGGTTCGAAACTCTTATACAATAACACCCTTTTCGATTCAATGACACAAAGCTTAGCTTAAATTAAGACTTAAACTAAGTCTGATTAATTCTTTTTAGATAATATGGATTTCAAAATGTCGCTACCTCGTTTATACGGAGATGCTCAATTCTTATGTTAATTAATCATTAATATTATTATTACATACGCCTACAATCATCAATATATATATATATATATATATATATATATATATATATATATATTATTTACTGTATAAAACTTCGCTTTCTTTAAATACTCTACATTTTTTGAGGCGTAAAATTTATTCCACCAAATTTTGAATATCATCCTTCTTTCCCAAGTGGGGATGCTGACTCAGCATTTTGTATTTGTCTAAGATGAATGCTTAGAAAGAAATTTTTCTAAGATTAGACCACAACAGATGCGTATATTGGACCTTCATTACAGCAAAAAATATGTCGTAATGGCATATATATATATATATATTATATATATATATATATTATATATATATATATATTGCAGGGAGGTACTTATGATAGTGAAATGGTAGTTCGAATTTAAGGGGTTATTATTATTATTATTATTATTATTATTATTATTATTATTATTACTGTCAGTAGTAACTGGTATTAATAATAATAATAGTAGTAGCAGTAGTAGTAGTAATATCAACAGTTTTTAGGAAACGGAAACGTATCAGTTTTTAATTTATTTATGATTACAAAACTTTGAAATTTCTTTTAAATTTCAAAACATTTTTGCTTAATTTTAAATTTTAATTTCACACAAAATTATTTTGACAACTTAAAAAAAAAAATCAAATTTATTTTCTGAATATTGAATTGACGTTTCAATTTACTGAATAAGAAATTTTCAGTTATTTTTTTTACTGAAAATTTTATATATATATATATATATATATATATATATTTTGTGTGTGTGTGTGTGTGTGTATGTGTGTGTGTGCGTGCGCGCCCGCGCATGTGGGGTAACCAGAGCATGCGGGGATTTGGTTGTACGAAGCAAAGCAAAAGATTCGAAACGATCAAAATCCACAATTAAAGTGACAAAGATGGGA